>JAOWCC010000019.1:30919975-31349415 GCA_030867875.1 Actinernus sp. WN-2022
GGTAAATTTTAAACTTCCCGCCGTTTTCGATCTTAATTAGCTTGTTTATTCAGGAGGTTTTCTTTTAAAAGTTATCAATTAGGCGGATTTACGGGTTATCAAAACCTTTATGTATCCACAATAATTTCATCATCTATGTTGGCTTCAGGCAAGAAATACTAACACCTAATGAATCGAAGATTGACGAAGATTGTAGGTGGATATTGGATCCATTGTCGAGTTTCTTGTTGCACTGCTCGCGCGAATGAAAATTGCAGCATTTACCGTACCAACACGAATTTTGTCGAAGAAAAGTGAAGCGTGGATTTAAAAATAAAATTGAATTGCACATAGCTTTTTGCGTCGCTACCACGTCCAATACATTACAATAATAATTAATAAGAAGGAAAACAGATGTATTCATAACCTTTTAAAAGGTGGGCGAAATCGTTAGAAGGGGCGGGGAAGGGAGGGATTCACTACCGGGGGGCGAAATCGCTGCTACACCGGTATTCTAGCTCCTCCTATACGACATTTCACACCAATGAACTCAATATATACTTAGGCTATGAATTCGAGGCTTGAATTCCAAGAGTTGGCCAAAAGCAATACTCATTTTCGGTCTTCCTTTTTTCCTATGAAGGTCACGAAACGTACAACACGTCACCGACATCCACTGGAAGCCGGGAACTAAGCAGAATCTTGTATTCTATTAGTTTAGTAGATAATCCCAACCTTTTTCTTAGCTGTCTGATCAGCTAGCACCCGATATAGCAATTTTACCGTACGCTCAGCTATTTACGCTTACGAATCATACAAAGAATAACAATGTTACGTCTCACCCAGTGGATCCTGACCTTGAAGCGAAGGCAGGACCGCAGTGGCACTGACGGAAAAGAGAGGGCTTGTTTCCAAGAAGTCTACTCAAGCTTCGACATACTTTTCGGCTACGATACTTGAACTTGAAGCTCTCGATCCCAGTGGGAGGGTACTGTTTTTTCTTCTGTTTTCACACGAAATCGATAAGAATTGGTAGGAGTTATGCAATAACGCGAAATCTGATACCGGTCAAAGACCGGAAAACCCGTATCATATCCGTGATTCTCAACTCTTAATCAAGATTTCGCACTACAACCAAAAATTAGAATTGGTCGGCCAGAATCGTACCAAAATTAGAAAACAGTTAACGAAAGACAAACATTTTTCTTTCAAATTTGAGTCGCATTAGAGGTAGACCTTTTATTGCACGTAAACTATTAAAAGAAAATGATTTAAAAAAAGGCCAGATAAAAAAGGGTCGTGTATTATTCTACTGTAACCATGACGGTATCATCTAGGACGCGACGACAGAAATGCAGAATAAATGCACATCAAAATGTACACATTCGTCTACATTTTGAACGTTCTCTTCAAAAACAGAACGAGTGAAAACTCCAAGTTTGCGGTTTAAAACAGAACGCGAACATAAGAAAGTACTTACTCCGTTTTTCGTTCGGACAGAATTGAACTCTTTGGTCGTCATCTTTTTTTTTTATCCGGTTGTGAAAAGCAATTAAATGCAAATAAAGGAAAGGACTTAAAACCAAATTTTTCTGCGTCCCAACGTTACAGCCATCGCCGTCCTGGTTGCTCAAGTTTCTAGACGGGGCTTAGCATAGTACAACAACAACAAACAACGACGACACACTTTATTTATACTCTCCGGCACAAAATTACATAAGTAGGTGAAGGTAAAGAGAAACGAATGAAGAAGATTAGAGTACCCGGATTTCGTGCACGGAAATGGCGGTTTTTCATACCAATGGGACGCATATTTTACGTACTCTGATTTCCGTGACGAAGCGCAAGTACAAAATCCACGTCAACCTGCGCTTGTCACTGACTAGACCCCTTGAATATCACACTGGCATGGCTGTGCTCTCGCGTCGCGGATTCAAAATTCCAGCTTAACTCAGCGTACCGACTTCACTCAAAAGTTAGCGGTCAAATGCTCATAAATAGTGTACAATTTATTGTAGAGAGCCCTCGCGTACGAGAAGCAGTAGTTTCAAAAACCCCGAATGGATTGTTATATGTTAGTGAACGCAATATGATACACTTGGAGATGCAGTTGCGGCATGAAAGGCGTGAAGTATTTGCTGGCAAGCACGCACGATAACAAATTACTCAACTGATGATCAGTTCTCCCTTCACAAATGCCCTGAATACCATTTCTAAACATGGAGTTGTGATGCAGGCCTCTTGTAGATAAACCTTCCGAGTACTCTTTTCAGTTAAATATTTAGTTTCCTCGCGTAAATACAAAACGGGAGGATCGCCTTGCAGCGACTTTACTTGACTGAGGAGAATACCTCGAGTGGCAACTCTACCGTTCGGCGCTCTCAATAACATTAAAGCCACGATGAAGACCGTCCAAGAGATATAACTGAATACTCTCTCACAGATTCAAATACCAGCTAGTAATTCCCCTGGTTCCAGATTTGAGATCATATGCGCGTTGTGTCCTCTGGCACCCCGTAATATGTTCGAGAAAAATCGTTGTGATTTCCCCAGAGAAATACAACATTTAACGAGATTAGCAAGAGTTTTGGACTAAACTCACCTGAAGAGCGATTCTTGGGGTTTCCTGACTGCTGTTGACCTCTTGCAAGCAGGGTTGATGGATAATTATTGTGGTTCCCGCCTTCACTTTCCTTGCAGCTTTGCAACCGGCAAATCACGTTCCGGAAATGATATACCGGTATTTGTCACACCAAACGTCACGACGTCATGGATCGGTCCCAGCACCTCTCGTCCAGAATTCAATCTCTTCATCCGTTCAGACATGAAAGGAAATACAGTCAACTCTTGTCCATAAACCGCGCATTAAATAGCGGGAGACAAGACAGACATATTTAAACAGGCATATTTAAGACTGTAAAGAAATGCAGCGATCGACAGGACTTGTCACTGATAAAATAAGAGACGGAAATACACTAAACATTTAAATTTCCGGGTTCCCACTTTACCGTTACAGAGAGTCAAAACAACAAATATATTACGCTGGAAAGAGTTCGTTATACGGGCGGAAGTTGTTGTCAGTCAATCTGATTCGTCAGACTTGCGTTTCGTTTGGCCATTTGATCGAGCTCATTTGATCGAGCTCAAATTCAAACTCAAATCATGACGCAAATAATTTACCATTTGACTACCCAACGCAAGTGACTGCAAGTCGAAAATGCCGAGAAAAGAAACGCATTTATCAATAACATTTGTGAAATATATGGGGGATTTTAACTAAACAGTATGGAAATGGATTTTTAAGGCTAACCTTGCGACCTACCTGTCTGCGAGTCTGAGCGCAAGCCGTTCAGAACTTGCATGTGTCGGCGTTGGCTAACGGCTTTGCAGTTCACCTGTCCGGATTAGCGGGGTGTTAACGTTAGCGTGGAAGGCGAGAGTTTGGATAAGATATAGATGGGAATACTGATACAGTAATTTTGGAGATACATAAACTATCGGACAAATTGGTCAACGAAAACCGGCCTTGCAGTATCGCGCTGATAAACCGGTTTTAACAGGCTTGTCAAGTCCAGAAGCTTGGGAAGAACAACACGAATCTTTTCTTATCGCTTTTCGTGAGCGAACCCTGGGCTCCTGTATCACCTCAGTGGGTTCTCTAGAGAAAGCCAACCAAAATTCTTTAAAAAAATAACCACCAAGCTTGAATTTTTTCCACAAGCCGTCTGGAATGATTCTGTATATTTTCACGCCTGAAGTATCGAAATCAGTTGCGTGATTCATCAAGTGGCTGTCAGTTGCATTAAACCTATATGAGTGACCGAGTGAGTGTGGGCACGAAAACAACACCGATGCTTGCTTGCATGCTAAGCCTTCTTTTCTTAGCTTCTCGCTTTTCACGCGTGGGAGTCGAAGAAGGCCGTAATGGTTCGACGCAAGTTATATTCAAGACTTTAAACAAGTTGCGCAAGCATACGCCACTGACTTCACTTAACATCTTTTCCAGGCACTTGCACTAAATGTTCTGACGCTTGAGTGACGAAGGAACGAATTAGTCAGAAATTGATATCCTGATGGCACGATAGAGAAGTTGGGTTATCCTCTAGGGATATAGTCATACTATTCAAGTGCTTGGCGGGGAATATTGATCATTCTACGTGCAGTTAGTCTTCAAGCCCGGTCGCGCTAAAATTTTGTGATTGGCTCCAAATATTTATGTACTTTTTACTTTTCGTTTCGATTTGATATATCGTTTTAAGGACTGTTTACCTCGTCCCCGGAGGTCTGTGCCACTGCAGTCGGTCGGGGAATACGTTTCCACATATTTTTTGGCCACATCTGGTTTTTTAGTGGTTTTTCGTATCTGGCGTGGCACATTTTGAGTTAGGATATTAAATATGCTGTATCATATTATACCACACATAGATATTGTCAGGATCCCAGCATATATTATTCAGCAGTACGACTGACTGACACAGTCCTAAATAAACTATTTCTATATAGTTACGAATGTCTCTTGGTAGTGTCAATCAATCAAATCAATCAAATTTATTTCGTCACAAGATTGTTATATATAATCATAATTTAGAAATTACAATAGTAGGTCAACTAGAAAGCATAACATTGTTTATTTATTGTAGACCCCTTATTACAATTAGTTACAAGAGAAACAAAGCTAGAATATTTACATTGTAATAATATTGTTGATTTAAAATATTGATGTATTTTAAAAAATTGATGGTCAACAGGTGACATAATATGCGATGAAATAATAATTTTAAAAAAATCAAGGAAAAAATTATGTGCTGCCAGTCTCTAATATTAATATGTTCTTTACATTTTTTTTTATCTGCTCAAGGATTTACATTTAGTCGTTACCTTACTGAGATGGTTCCAAACTTTCGGCCCAGTTTAAGAAATGGAGAATTGCCCTAGTTTTGTATTTTTTGAGGTTATATGGTAGTTATGTGAGTGTCTGGTATTGTGATAGAAGTATTATTGTATTGGTATTGTGTAGTCAGAATCTCTCGTATATGAACAGCTAGATTCTTAAATAGTCATGAGTCAGAGTATGTTGTCATTTTAAAATCCTAAAAGGAGTCAGAGTATGTTGTCATTTTAAAATCCTAAAAGGACGCCTGGAATTCATAGTACATAAGTTAAGCACGTTGCATGGCACTACCCAACACACGCTATGACGTAGCTAGCGTCTAATACGCATGCTCACATCTTAGGCCGTTTTTGGCGACTCAAGATTACAGTTTTTGATTATTTTTGCACTCATTATCCCGAATGGTCTCTGGCATCGAACCATTATGCTTTACACTTGATTGCTGACAATGTTTTGACCATCGTAAGATTATATTAAATTCCATTTTACTACAATTTGGGACCTCTGTGGTGCTACTCGACCACCGCCCACCTCCGACCACCGACCACCTCCCGTGAGCGGCCATTCAGTTCGTCTAACATTATGGGTGGTCGCTTACGAGAGGTTCACTGTATTGAGCACTCCCACAGTATGAACTGGTCAGGAATAAGTTGCGTGCAGGCGTGCCAAGTATCACTCTACGAAGGTCAGAAGGTAGGTTCTGAAAAGTATCCTAAATCAGTCCAATCTTTCATTACTGGGCTACTATTTCATATGAAATAGTAGCTTGAGAGAAATGGACTGACAAAGCGGGATCTCGGACTGCAAAATTGTGCGCAATGTAAGAGGCTGGTTTGGCTAGCCGAAGTATTGTATGGCTCCAATATATATACGTTCCGGGAAGGATCAAGGGGTTAAAGGGGTTCTCTTAATCGAACCTACCTTTTCGATTGATCGCCCTTTCTCTCCCTCCGGCTTTTATAAAGAAAAACAAAGAAGTTTCCATGCATGATCGAACCCCCGTATCGAACCCTTGAACTCCCCCCCCCCCCCCCCCCCCCCCCCTCCTCTCAGAGAATCTGGATTCTCCCCAGTCCTTGAACTTCTTCTATGATAATATTGCCTGTAATGTTGTAGGAAATGTTCCAGCGTGTGTCTGTACCTGTTTAATATTCACAGGATGTGTAATTATAAACAAGGCCGGAAGTGTACTGTTATCCAACGCTGTCAACGAGTTTCATTGTCACTTATCAATGAAGTCGGTGAAATTAAATCAAAAGATGTTTACAGATTGACAGCAACTTCCCTCGTTAGGTCAATGGTGTTAAAGGCGGAGACGCTTGACACGTTATAGGACTGGACTGGACTGGACAACTTTATTTACCCACGGTAGGTCCATCAGGATATAAATGTATAAAAATATTAAAATGTATAATATATATTAATATATTATAAATATATACTATAATAAATGCTAAAATCAAGTCTAAGCTACGATAATAATCTATAGTAATTTATAGTAATATTCTAATGTAGTAGATATGTATCTAAAATAAGAAAAAAAAATCCTGCTTTCCAAGGACGCCGTGCTGAAACTGGGTTAAACACTCTGAAAAGTGTGGCAATGTATCTGTGACTTAAAGGTTGTCAGTGACGACGCCTGTCTTAAATTTAATGGTAAGCTATTCCACAGCACCGCTCCGCCGTAACTGAAACTGTTTTTATAGTAATCTGTACGCGGAAGCGGTACTGCTAGCTTATTTTCAGCATTTCTCAAGTTATAAGACGTTATGTCCATTCGACTGATGAATTTAGAGCTCAAATATTCGGGTGTTTCGTTATTAAGAGCTTTATACATTAAAATGGATTTATCAACTATACGCTGATAATCTAGTTTTTTCCATTTCAGCGAATGGAACAGTTCGTCTGCGTTAGCATCATAACTTGAGAAAGTAATTATGCGTGCAGCGCGGTTTTGGAGTTTTTGGAGTTTTAGAGAAAGGCCTTTGTTACAGCCACCCCAAACCACACTGCAATAATTAAAGTGAGGTTGTACCAAGGCATTGTACACCGTGAGGAGTGTCTCGCGAGGAACGAAATACCTAATGCGTTTGATTGCACTTATCGCAGAGGCATTTTTTTTAGATATCATGTGAATGTGGCTATTCCAGGTCAGGTTTTGATCTATTTTTACACCAAGTGATTTCGATACCTGGACCTGTTTCACCGGGTTTCCTTTTATTGCGATGTTTGGAATTTCTGGTAGATTAGATAGCTTCTGTCTAGCTGGAGCCAATAAGTAAAAACTCAGTTTTTGTCATATTTAAAGTGAGCTTATTTGCTGCAAGCCAAACATGAATTTTGTTCAAATCGAAATTAATTCGTTTATTTATATCGTTTATATCATGTTATGCTAGTGTCGTCAGCATACATTCTTGGCTGAGAATAGGTTAGACAATTGGGTAGATCGTTAATGTATAACAAGAATAACAAGGGGCCTAGGATGGTCCCCTGAATGTATGAATGTATCGATGATTATCGGGTTATCTGGGAATGAAGTGAACGCAACAGCTACTATACAGGAGGCTAGTCTAAACAAAGTAGCTTAGTCATATTGCATGACAGTTTCGAAACCAGTTGGATTTAGCCGTTCCATACTCTTAGTTTATAGTGGGAAGTGAGTGAAAACAAGTCAGGGGAGACTGGTTGAGAACAGGGGTAGGGTAGGGAGGGTAGGAGTCGGGGGGGTTGGGGGGGGGGGGGGGGGGGGGGGGGCGTGGGGTGGGGTGAGAGGACATTTCCCTCCCACTGATCCTCCTCCGCACGCCCTCCTTTTACTCCCCCTCTTGCCTCTCTTTTTCTTTCGCCTCCGTCCCGCTATCTAAGAGCCTGGAACAGGCTACATTTATTTGGATTTAAAAGTATAAACCAAAGCTTGTATCGTCATCCAATTAAATGGCTGGAAATATTTGATCAGTTGAAATGATGGTCAATTTTATAAAGATGTTTATAAGACCCATCAGTTGTAATTATGGGTCTGGAATCTTTTCAAATTCCTGCTGGTAATGTCGAACGGCTGTCCAGGCAATCATTCAGTGAATCACCGTTTAGCTCAGTTGGTAGAACATTGAGTGCGGGAGGTCCTGGGTTCGAAACCCTGCGACGCGTCCAAGCTGTTGGCCTTGTCTCCTTCCTCTTCTAATCTATAGGAGGGGGACGAAAAAGTAACCTGTTGTGCTATTGCGTGAAAGCTAAAGACTAGGGGAACGGCAACAGCCTCGAATATTCTGGAGGTACTAAGAAACACTACTCATGGTTGTATACGTAAACTGCACAATCTCAAGTCCTCCCAGCTTGTGAAGCGCATTTAATTTGAAGTAACTTTCATAAACGCCGAGTCATTAGCCTCCTCCACAGGCATCTCTAATTTTCGAAGAAATCAGATTTTTAAAAATCGTGAATAGGGTTACCTGTGACTCCGGGAGAGGAGGACTCGACTCCAATCTCCCTCTCTTTTCTTCACCTGCCACAGGGAGCCCATAATCTGATTTCTTCAAAATATAGAGATGCCTGCGGAGGAGGCTACCACCGAGTCACCGGATTATGGGGTTTCAAAATCTGGGTCAACAGGCAGATCCATGCATACTATACAAAGTTTATTAGCTGCTAAAGTGACAACGATTTGTATCAAGCTGAGGGTTCGGCTGTACTTCAGTGAAGCTTGAACACCCTAAATAAGTAAACTAGTGAATAAAACAAATTCCCGTTTACGTGTCTAGTCTTCTAGTTGACTCTAGAAAGGGTCTACTAATTGGGGAAACAAGACAAAAGTGTGAGAGACAAAGCGCTTATTACCACTGCACTGTAATGTGTGGCTATTTAGCACAATTACAGTCAAACCTGTATATAACGACCTCGTATTAAGCGGCCACCCTGTGTTAAACGGCCAGTAGTGAAGGTCCCGAATTTTCTCCCAGTCAAATACTATAAACTTTGCCTATATTAAGCGACCACCTGTATTAAGCGGCCGCGGCCACTTTTTACAGTCCCGTTTATGCTATTTCTTGTTATTTTGGCCTGTATTAAGCGGCCAGGCTATTTTTTTAACAGAACTTTGGTCGATATTAATGAAAACGACCAAGTTCATACACGTATTTTTAACCATTTATTTCAAAATAATTTATTCTAAACAGTGTCACTTCTCATCAAAGTTGTTTTCAATGAACTGACCGGAAACCGTATCTCTAAATGTTTGCTCTCTCTTTACTTGAACACAAATCCCTCTTGATTCAGCTTCGTCTTTAGCCAGTTGATCGAGAATATATCTCCGTTTAGCAAATATTCAATAGTATTCAAGTACTGTTTAAAACACGAACAGCAGTGTTTTATCAAGTTTAAAAATTCGAGGGCGAAGCCCGAGAATTTTTAGACTTGATAAAACACGTGCTGTGAGTGTTTTAAACGGCTTCAAAAACGCTTTAAGAATGCAATGAAAGAAAGACGCACATCTCAAGGGAATGGTTACTAATGAACCATTGAACCTTTGTATTCACAACGCCATGCAAAATATTCGAGTAATCACCGCCTGCAATTACAAACATCTCAAGGGAATGACATGAACAAATTACCATACTATGTTGTTTGAAGCGGTGTTTCGCAATGCAAGAAGAATCTGCACTTGAAGGATTTGGTGTCGTGGTTTACATCGATAAAGTTCAAGACTTGGAAAGCGATGTGACTGACATGACGGCAGACTCTAAATTTTTTACTCCGGCACAAAATATGTAAGTTTGATGCACGTTTTTATAATTTTAAGGCTTTTAGTTTGGTTTAATAATTGGAACTAAACAGTGGCTCGGTAAACAAGTAATGGTATCGGATAACTTCATTTTAAAAATATTATCTGTGTATCTCGGTAGTCTGCTGATATTAGTAAATTTAGTGCAAAATTTATTATCTAGGTACCTTATGTTCCGTGTACTTTTTGCTATCTTTGGGTCTTTATCAGTGAATTCTTAATTAGGATGAAACTTTATATAAAATTTCATGTTCATTAATATTCTATATATAAAACGTTCCTCCTAATTAGCAATTCAGTGAGAAAGCTGAAATTAACATCAATAGCAATTCCATTGTCTCAATCATTAACCCCGTTTCCCTCTGGGACAGAATTCAAATCCCTCCGCGAAAGGGGCATGCATGTGACTGATTTGCTTCATCTGATTGGACAAAATGCTCATTAATTATTCATGAGTTTTTGAACATGCGTTAATACATTGTTAAATAAGCAATAAAAAGTTGATTTGACCACGTCCCAAACGTATTTCTGGTGAACCTGTATTCAGCGGCCAACCTGTATTAAGCGGCCACTTACTCATTCCCCGAGGGTGGCCGCTGAATACAGGTTTGACTGTATATATATACTGTATATATATACAGTCAATGCCAAAAAGGTTGTCCAGCAGAACATAATATAATACTATAATATCCATTGTTTTGGGCTATTGTCTAGACCAAGACAATAGGCCAAAACAATGGATATTAAAGTATTATATTATGTTCTGCTGGACAACCTTTTTGGCATTGACTGTATATATATATATATATATATATATATATACAATCATCCACATCTGTCCAATTCGCTAGGTTGAACAAACATGAAATCATGATACAATGCGCCATCTCGGCTATCACCATAATGGCTTTATGGCAACTCTGCACTTTGGACACAGGATGTACGGATACACATTGTAGGATTGCATTGTGAAGTCACCAGAGTGCTCAAACTGCGAGCAGCGAGCATAGCACAGTGCTAATAGTGAACGTCTCAGCGAGACTCTCCACCCAATCCATAAGAGTGCTCAAACTGCATAAGCAGTGAGCGTAATATATATATATACAATCATCCACATCTGTCCAATTCGCTAGGTTGAACAAACATGAAATCATGATACAATGCGCCATCTCGGCTATCACCATAATGGCTTTATGGCAACTCTGCACTTTGGACACAGGATGTACGGATACACATTGTAGGATTGCATTGTGAAGTCACCAGAGTGCTCAAACTGCGAGCAGCGAGCATAGCACAGTGCTAATAGTGAACTTGTAATGAAGATCCAATGTCTTATGCCAACGGATAGTCCAGCTACAAGGATCCAAGGATCAGTCATAGACGGTGCTTTGCAAGGAGTTCAATAATATTAATAAAAAAGGCAAAGACCGTCAACTTATAACTGTAAAAAAAATATTGAGAACGTTTCGGCCATTCAGCCTTCTTCAGCTAAAAAAATAGAAAATGCGTGGTACAATGCATTTTCCATTTTTTTAGATGAAGAAGGCTGAATGGCCGAAACGTTCTCAATATATTTTTTACAGTTATAAGTTGACGGTCTTTGCCTTTTTTATTAATATTATATATATATATATATATATATATATAAATGTCAAGTTCAAATTCATATGGATAGAGTGCTCGATACCAAGGTATACCAAGTATATAGAGAGAAGAAACCCATCCCTAATATTAATAATCAGAATAAAGGTGAAAGAGAAAAATATGCCCTGAATGGGATTCGAACCCACGGCCTCGGTATACTAGTCCGATGTGTTAACCACTACACCATCAGGACGACCACGCTGGCAACGCAGCCCACTTATTGGTTTTTGTGGTACCATGGTATCCATTCGGATCCTTCTGGCTGAGCAATTCCTAGGTTGGACGTATGTGCCTGTGAATCAATAATGATCCTTAGGTTGAAAACTTAGTTGAGAAGTTATGGGCTTTCCCGTCCCGAACCCGAAAGAGAAAAAGCCTGGGAAAACTCACGGTACCACAAAAACCAATAGGTCGGCTACGTTGCCAGCGTGGTCGTCCTGATGGTGTAGTGGTTAACACATCGGACTAGTATACCGAGGCCGTGGGTTCGAATCCCATTCAGGGCATATTTTTCTCTTTCACCTTTATTCTGATTATATATATATATATATATATATATATATAATTAGGTTTGATTAGTTCTGGTTAGCACACCCGGGAGAGGGGTGACTCCCATATAAAAGTGACGGGGCCATCCGATGCTCGTCGAAAAAAAAGAAGAAATGGTTAAAGACCGATCGAACTTAAGCCATCAAAACTCTACTCCCTACCTCCTAGTAAACAAACTCATATTTAGAATATAAAGTTATCGGTCAAAGCCAAAGTCAGCTTATCTAACTATTGACGCATAAATTACCGTAGAAAAAAACTTAGCCGACTAGCTATGGAAATCTAAATCGATAATCTACAAAGCTAAGGGCGAACCCATCTGACTGCAGATGGCAAGAGATGACTTTGCAGTAGAGGTTATTTGCTCTACATATTAGTTTGAACAGGAGTTACTAAATCTTATTTGTATAGAGAGCAATCCATATTTATGTTCCTGATATTGAAGGTTTCATAATTACATTATATAATTTGTTTATCAATGACATAAAATTGAGCAGATGAGAGATTTAAAAAATTACTCAAACAGGTTTCCTAACACTTAAGCACTCCTAAATTTTAGATACGCGTGCCAAATTTTTCATAATCACGGCAGCCCTTGTTTTTGTCGTGTAACATGTATACGGAAATGCTCCGGGTTCGTACGCGTGCCTTAAACCCCCCCCCCCCCCCCCCCCCCCCACCATGGAAATGGAAAATACATAAAGGGCAATCATTTGAGTTCTAGCAAAGCATGCGAGTTATTGGGAGGCTTAAAGTGCATATAAGCCCTCGGCCAGTTATCTTTGATATCGATTGCCATACATGAAGTGGCCGTGGATAGTCCAACAGTAGAATATTTCTTGATTTGGGTGTTGCGTCTACGAGATATAAAGGTTTATAGTCCAATATGCTAATGATGTAATGTCATCACCGACATCTCTTATTATATAAAAGCATGCTGGTAGAGACAAATTACCTATTTTTAAAATTCTATGTTATATTTGAAGCTTCACCAAAGTTATTTTACAAAAATAAATTTTAATCAAGCAATATTCTACCGTTAGACTATCCACTTCATGTACAATCGATATCAAAGATAACTGGCTAGGGCTTATATGCACTTTAAACAGCGGAGCATGCAAATGATAACACATCTCTCACAGAATTTTATCAAGAAATTTATTCCGATATGGTATTACATATCATCAATTTTTCTGTCTAGTTTATTCAGAATTCCTTCCATAAGCGTTATGCCAGCTGTCGCCTTTTTACACATCTCCGTGTGAGCGTTATGCGCCTCTAGCGCTGCTTCTCGCATTGTTGTTCTAAACTTTTTGGAGGGCCGATAACGTCGAACTTTCAGCAAACTCCGACATTTTAGCCTGTCGTCTTTCTTCAGGCGTTCTTTTATTGGCAGCTGATTTTGGATAACTTTGCTGGCAGCGGAAGAAGTAGTAGTGGTGCTTGTCAACGAGGCCGCTTGGTCTTTAAGCTGCTCCCGCACAATTCGTTGGATTATTTTGACAGACGTAGCCTCCGCAGTCTCCAAGTCAGATAATCGACCAATCTTGAATTTAACGGCTCTTGCTCGATATCTTCCTGTACCTTTTTTAGCACCGCATTCCATCCCTGGTTGCTCGAGTGTAGATAGGCATTCATCACAATCTTTCTTTCATTATCGCCAACCTTTATGTTCAGTCTGTGACGAGCTTCTCTAGGTTCATCGAATGGTCTCCAAATATTTGCCATGTTCGAACCGCTACGAGGATCGAGGAGGGAGAGAAATTTCGACAATGAACACAGGCTTTTATAATACTATTCCGTAAATACCTTACACCTTTCGAGTCACACAGCACACGTAGCACGCCCTTCTGTGTATTTTTCATCGATGGTACAAAATTTGCAGCTAAACAGAGGGAAGAAACAAGAGAAATAATTGCAGCCTCTGTAAGAAATTGAGTTTTTGAATTGTTATTTCTCTAGCTCACGAAGATGGATCGAGCGGACGAGATGCGTTTATTAATCGTAGTGTATATATGTTACCCTGTTAGCTCAAACACTTGGCACATTAACTCAGATACCACTGCCATTACCCTACGTGGAGACAGAAAATATTACCACACTCTTGGTTAGCGTACTGGAACAATTCTTATGTTTATTGACCCTCATTGCTCCTCCACTCCAACTTCAACTATTACTTAGAGACCGATTATTTTATGACTTTCATGGTCAAGTGTTCCATGGACGAGATGTCTTTTCTCTCATCTGCCGACAACGGTACCTGTTTTGGCTGAATACAGGGGAAACGCCGGAGGCGTTCCTAGAAATTGCACGACATACGGCAACCCTAGGCAGCGAGCGGGGAGGTTTAAGCTGAGCATAGTGAACAGGATACTGCTTGTGTTTATTTGGCTTCGAAAGTATCCGCATGTACACACCCTTTCACTATTGTTTGATGTCAGTCCACAAACCGTATGCGCTTTACAAGTGTACCAAGGAATAAGTGTTCTGTGGCGCCATTTCAGTTTGGCAGTGTCCTGGCCTAGCAACAGAGAATGGAATGGAATGCGTAATACTTGGCAACATTTTCCTAACGCTGTTGGGTGCATAGATGTTACGCCACATGAAATACTTATCCTGTCGATCGAGCCACAACGCAAGTTTTACAGCGGTCATAGACATTTTCATCTTTTGAACACTCAAATGATCTGTGACAATAGAGGCCACATTCGATTTCTACAAGCCGGTTTCTTAGGGAGCACCCATGATTCGCAGAGTTATCGCCTAATGGAGCCAATAGGGCCTGGACTGACGCTAGAAATTCCTCCAGGTGTAGTGTTCCTGGCTGATAAGGGATACCCAGATAACCTACCACTGCTAACACCATTTAGACAGGCACAAATAAGAATAATGAACAACAGAGATAGACGAATAGCTAGGCGATTCAATCGAGAACTGTCTCGCAAGAGAGTTAAAATTGAACATATGTTCAAACACCTGAAGGATTTCAAATGTACAACAGGAATTTGGCACCATCCGAGATGGCTGTTACCGAGTGTCATAGAGTTATGCACGTATCTGAGCGGCGTCTCACATTATTTGAGCAAGTGTAAATAATATCAAAGTGTATACAGTGGTCCGATGCGAGTGTTTAAAAAAGTACAGTGTTAGCATTAGAAAAGAATTGCTCGTTTAAATCTATTTAACTAAAAACAATCAAGCGACTTAACGAAGAGTGCGCGTGCGGTTTTCGCTGTAATTTGCATGTCTAAGGTCTAATAGTATATATATTTGCATCTCGAACGCTCTTGTGCGGAACAACTCTACTAAGTACTCAGTCTCTACTATATAATAATGTTGTATTCTTCTTAGTTTTCACGCCTACTCATCACTTGTAATTTTATCTCCTATATAGTCTTACATTCATGTTTAAAAAAATTAAAATTTCTAACGGCTCTTTGCCATATACTTGTATACCGAGAGGAAGGTTGGTCGTGCCAACCAAAATATCGGTAATAATTATACATATTCCCTAACCGTACACAATCATTTTGTATTAGTATTCGTATATATTTGCTGATTAGATCGCATCCAAGGTACGGTGATCCGGTTCTTGCAATTCGTCCGAATTAGTGGTCGATCCTTGCATCTAGTATTTTACACTGAATTGAGCCGCCAAACAAACTAGCTTTATCAGCGGAGAATCGGCTATTTTTCGACCTTCAAAACGTATTTCCTCTTTTTAGACGTGCACCACAAAGAAATATTAAAATAACAGAACTTATTTATTTTGAATACAAGTTCAGTGTATATATATAGTCGTCGGATTGATTTAGGGTTCAGTTCTCCTTAAAGGTTAGGGTGAAGTGTGGGGAAGGGGTGGGGTTTCCCAGAAGCCGTGATTGATCCAAAATTAGGGAGTACGCGTGGGATCACTTTATTCTGATTGGTCAACGCTAAGACACCGGGAAAAGGTAGTCTCGGCTCGCCTGTTTTCAGTGCCGTGCCCGTGTTAGGAGTGTCGTGCCCATGTTAGTAGTGCCCGTGCCCAAGGTAGGAGTACCGTACCCAAGTTAGGAGTGTCCTGCCCAAGTTAGGAGTGCCCTGCCCATGTTAGGAATGCCGTGCCCAAGTTAGGAGTGCCGTGCCCAAGTTAGGAGTGGACATTGAAAAACTGCAAGGACCAACGGACGAAGTATAGTACCGGATCACCTTGGAGGGATCTAATCAGCGAAAATGTGTAAACAGTAACGACGAAGAAAGGCTGATTATACGGTAATGGTATAATCAGGAGCCCATATATATATATTAACCAAATAATGAACAGTTATTCGCCGAAATAATTGTTTTTGTATAATCTAAAATTTCCGCATCGGAAACAATCGCGAAACGTGAATTTACGCCTGCCATTTACTGAATTTATTAAACATTCTCATTGTTAATAATGTGTTTCGTCTACACGTCCTTAAATGTATCCATTTATGGCATAAAAAACAATTACCACTCCCATTTAAAAAATATCTTCGCTACGCAAGTGATGTGCATTCATACAACACCAGACATGCTTAATCTGTATAAATCGTCTGTTAGAACAAACACTGGCAAACAAACTGTATCTTATATGGCAAACGATTCTTGGCAACAACTTCCAGATTCTCTAAAAGAACAAAATGTCTCCTCTTTTTCTAAAAAAGTCAAACTGTTCTTACTAACGAAGCAGTTTAAAACATAAAGCAACGCTCAAACCTACTTCTGTATCATATTCTCTTTTTCTCTTCCCCTTTTTTTTTTTACTGGTCTTAGATTGCTACACACTAAAAATGTAACAAATGTAGCCAGTGGCTATTTAAATAAACTAGAAAACCTTGCGGTTAATTTAGCCTCTAGACACTTCCAGTAAATTATTATTTATTTATACAACATATACGTAATTTGTCCTGAATCCAACAGTGAAATTGTAAAATCTAAAAAAAAAGTGTGAAATAAAAGTATTGTAGTGCCATTTTGTTTCAAAATTATCTCGAGTTTTGTTAGCCTGCTTTGCGGCTCTGGAGTATCGGAGCGCAGCGAGGGGAGATTAGTGGGATTGGGGCGAGAACAAAAAGAGAGGGGGGACGGGGTGGGGAGGATCGCCCCAATCCCGCTAATCTCCGCTCGCTGCGCTCCGATACTCCAGAGCAGCAACGCAGGCTAGAGTTTGTAGGTGGAGTGGCTATTGCTCATTATTCCGATAGCGAGCCAATCAATTTGCATGATCTATGTAGGTTCCCGTGTTGTATATATTGATAGTCGCGGCGAGGTAAATCTAGTTACCGAAACTGAGGGGAATCAGCCAGCCTAAAATTAGTGCTTATATAAATGTAGTTATGATATCAAATCATGTTTGCCGCGTAGCACTAGTAAGTGTAAAGAATGTGATGTAAAGTGGTAAGCTGCAGTGCTAAGTGTGCACGCCCTACGAGGGAAAGAGAAAAAAAAGGCCCACTTCGGTCAGAGATTTTTTCTCTTTCCCTCGTAGGGCGTGCACACTTAGCACTACAGCTTACCAGGATGGATATATCATTAATGGCCGCTCCTGTCCCGTGTTTGAGTAGTCAATCAGTGCGCGCGAAAAGCACTATTCACTTAGTGTGGTATATATATATATATATCTTAACAGAGAATAATCAAGGACACGTGCAAGAAAGATTGTACTAATGCTACCCCCAGCCGCATGTTCACAATGCATTATGGGAAGGCGTACGGAAGTGTACTGCGCATGTGTAATAGTGAATCATACCAAAATGGCGGACTGGGGTATGTCAGCTAAAACATGTTACGGTGTTTCGACACTAAATATCTTTGTTTCTTCTTCGCTGATTTCTAAAATTCATCTTCTAATTCTCTTCACAGATGATGAAGATTTTGAGCCGCACGAAATTGATAACGAAAAGAAGACAGATAAATGGGAAGGTGAGGATGAAGATGACGGAGATGTGAAGGTACGTTGAACTTATCGTGCTGGTCGGGCCACACATTTGGGTTTCCTAGGTTGTTCTCCCATCTTATTCACTTGACTCGGTATGACTAGGATAACTGGGATGATAATGATGATGGCGATGGTGGAAAGAAAGGAGAAGAAAACGATAAAACAGGTTGGTCGAAATTTAGCCATGTGGAATTATGTTTTGTCACGTGGAGACTTATAGTTATTGCTTTGATTCATATTCCGATATATAAAGTCTTAATTACAGTGCGACTACTGAAACCGGGGCCACTTAGACAACGAGAACTAATCACATTGCAAAACGAAAATAAATAATTTCAACATACAAATACTACTACTAGCATATCCATGCGATTTTCTTCATTCCAAAGACTTTGACTTCAGATCTGGTCGACCAAATTCGCCTTTTGCCGGATCAAAACTCAAGCAAGTTGAAATGCCATTGTCTTGTACTCGATGATTGACTCAAATAAACGTAAGTTGGAATGCTTTGTTTTCGTTCTGCAATGTGATTGGTTCTCGTTGTCTAAGTGGCCCCGGTTACAGTAGTCGCACTGTAAGTTATAATGCTGTATATATATATGTTGTTTGTCGGAGTAAAATTGTCTTCTTAGAGATAACCGCGTAAATAAGCGAACACAGTTGAAGTGTCAGTTGCATCGACTTTCCTGATTCGTATTCCTAAATGAATTTAGACATAATTTACTTCTTGTTAATTTCATTACGTGTCTAGTTGTGTCTGTGATAACATAGGTCTCATTAATGAAAAGTTCACAACGAGGTGGGTATGACGATATTGAGGAGGGGGGAGGGGCTCTTGAATTGAAAAATACTCTAGGGGCTTGGGAGAGGGTGGCACAGGGGTTACGTGTGACTTGTGATTGGGGCTAATATAAGTGCGTGATAAGTGAAAATAGCAAAATTTAGAGCGTAATTCGTGAATTCTAGGTTTACAGTGACATGAAAAAAAATTATGCTTCCAATGAGCTTTTCCTAATGTCTGTATCACTCAAAGACAAGGATTGTCAGGACTGCACTTTTGTTTAATTGGAACTGAAATAACTTTCAACTTTAATTTTATTACCAGCAAAATTTAGGTATCCAATATAAAATTTATAAATTCCATTCACAGTATTAAATATGAATACCAAATTACATGGGGGCAATTGCAGAATACCCGATCTCTAAGCACTATATGTTACAGAGCAAGGTACTGATATCCGTGACTGATGCCCTTCAACCGTTAGATACCCTTGATTAGCTTGATACTTTGATTCGATTGGTACCCATGATTCACTTGAAGTGTGATACCCTTGATTCCTGTGATACCCTTGATGTGCAATACCTTGATTCAACCATGATTCACTTGATGCTCGATACCCTTGATTCCTGTGATACCCTTGATTCACTAGATGTGTGATACCCTTGATGCACATGCAGTACCCTTGATTCCCGTGATACCCTTGATGTACGATAGTAGAATATTAATGATCCATGCAACATACAGCATGGTTCTTGCTAGCAAGAATTTTGGAAAATATCTGAAATGACCCATTTCTAAATATTGAATAAATTCTGATTTTAAAATACTCACAATTTTGTTTAGATATACATGTAATGAGTGATATGCTTGATATGTGTACATTGTACGTATCAATATGATTTGCATGATACACCTGATACCCATATCCTGAGATAACAAATAAAAACTTATAGAAGCATAATTAGCAATGGCGGCAGGTGAGGCCGTAACTAGCTCTGTTACTTTTCGACTCCTACTACTGTTGGTGCTGTTGGCAGCGTCCCGAAACTGGAATACTTTAGAAAATGAAGGAGATCAGCAATTTGAGAATGTTCTAATGCCATTCCTGAGAAATACGACAGTAAATCAACTATATACAATCAAACCTCGAGTGAAGCGATTTCTCTCTGCACGAATACTGTATACTGCAAATGGAATTAACACTCTCAATCTCAAGCGAGATATATTGGTCTGTGGATACATTAAAGCTCATCCTGGACCAAGGAAGTCACAAACGACAAGCGAAACTTCCAAACAGAATGTACATGTGAATTTATCGAACCGAAGTCGAAGGCTGAATGCTAATCTTACATGCAGTAGCTGTGAGCGAAAGGTACAAAAGAACCATTGATTTATTGAATGCAACGTCTGCTTAAAATGGGCGCTTTCATATCAAGTGTGCCTCTATAACTCCAAAGAATTACAAGATCCACAAGAATAAACCATGTTCAGATTTTGTTTGCAATCGCTGTGGGCTGATAGTATTTAATTTTACTGACTCTTTCTTTGAAGAGGAAAGGGTGCCATATGCAAATGACCTTCCAAATGAATCCGTATGTGAAGTGTTACCACGAGTTCAGGAAAGATCCAAAGATGCTCGTGAAATACTCATGCATTTAAACGTGAACAGTCTACAGAATAAGGTTGAAGAGGTTGGATCCCTTATAGGAGAATTTAAAGCCCAAGTAGTATTCCTAACTGAAACTAAAATTGATGTGTCGTATCCAAACAGTCAGTTTACGATGGAAGGCTATAACATTTATCGAAATGATTGTGTTAAAGGAGACGGGGGTGTTATGGCATATTTTTCTACGACATTACCATCAAAGAAGTTAAAGCCACCAAGACTGTACACCACGATTGAACCACTGGTTATAGAATCTACTTTTGGAAGGCATGATATAGTTGTGCTGGGCATATATAGGCCACCTAAAGCTACTGGGGAAGATTATTACATAAGACTGGAGGAAGAACTAAATGATATTTGTACTTGGATCTCACTACAGAAGCAGTTTATTATAATTACAGGAGACCTGAACCTCAACAGGCTTAAGCCAGAACAGAGAGAAGGCAAAATTCTTCATGATTTAGAAGAAGTACATGGACTCGAGTGTTTGGTAACCAAGGCAACCAGAGTTACGGAAACGATATCATTCTAACTAACAAACCGGAACTTTTTAAAGAATGTGAGGTATATAATCCTGAGATCAGTGATCATGCTATGGTGTATGGACTTTTGACAGAAAAAGCAGTGCAGCATCAGAACAAAATAATATCGTTTAGAGACTATAAGAATCTGGACGAAGAACATTTCAGAGAAAACCTAAAAATAGCCCCATGGTATGTAGGTGAAATTTTTGACTCACTAGATGATATTTAACAATTATTCGCTGAAGTCGAAGTGACTATTGGTGAATATTTACCGAGACGAAGTCGAGGTAAATATTCACCAATAGTCACTGAGACTGAAGTGAATAATTGTTTTAGTATAATTTCATCAGTGAATATCAGAGAAATTAAAACTAGAAATTATTAGTCTGACTATCGACCCTTTTATAAGTTTTACAAGCGTGCGTGACAGGATAGTTTTGTGACAACATTTGCATAATCACATGCCGCTACGGTTCACTGCACAAACCGAGTCGACAGGAGACTTGCAGGGACTACAAGAATGGATTTGCTAAAGACAGAGAAATACCGAAAAGCAGTCCAAATGCACACTAGAATTCAAGTTGAAGCAGCAGTCCTCACTTTTGAGTCCTCGAACCGTGTTACAAAGAGAGGAAATGCAGCGAAAATGAGTGGTAGTGGGCAAACTCGGCTGACTGAAAATCTGCCACGGCGAGTGCAAATTTATCGAAAGGAACCGCTTTCATGAGTTCACTTCAAAGGACAAATTTGCTGGAAACTACAAACTACAGTTTGTAGTTTTGTGGATTATAGCCATCACAGAATCAAAGACAATGGTAAATCAAGACACAAATGATTTCGGTATGAGATAAAACTTGAAAACACACCGAGAGCGGCGAGAGAAGAGCATAACAGCAACCGGCTTCCTGAATGAAAACTAGAACTTGTTGTTTTCCTATCAAGAACCACAGGGAAAATAACTCAAGTAAGTACACTCTTTTTAAGTCGAACAGTTCCAAAGTCTCGTTGTGTTATTATTTATTGCTCTAAGTAGACATTATTTCAGTTGTGATTCACGAGGACCGAATAAACTCAACCCCGGCCAAAACTCTAAGTGAACTTTGTTTGTGACGGCTTATGGATTAAAATAAGCTTCAAGTTTAGCCATACTTATTTAGTTGCTTCTTTAGTGGGTTTTGGAAAAGCTTTTTCTTTCATATTATTTATTTATTCGTGAGAAACATCAGTAAATATGCGAGCGGCCATTTTGGTATATGCCTCGTATGTTATATTCACCT
The DNA here is from genome assembly GCA_030867875.1 of Actinernus sp. WN-2022. Taxonomy (NCBI): domain Eukaryota; kingdom Metazoa; phylum Cnidaria; class Anthozoa; order Actiniaria; family Actinernidae; genus Actinernus; species Actinernus sp. WN-2022. The sequence goes on from JAOWCC010000019.1 coordinate 30,942,011, forward strand.
CCAGGCGCTCTGGAGGTGAATATAGCGACGTATGACGTAATTCTCGACCAATCAGAGCACGGGAATCTCTATATTCACTGATGAATATATGCTGATGAAATTATACTAAATATATGATTATTGGAACACGTTACTGAATACAATTGTGGACGAACATTTACCTGTTAGAAAAATGAAAGTAAGGGCAAGAGACGTGCCATACATGACTACGGAGTGGAAAAATGCAATAAGGGCTAAACGAAGGTTCGCTAAGAGATTCAGCAAGAACAAAACACAGGAAAACTTTGAGCTGAAAAGGAAATGGCGAAATGAGGCCACAAGACAAAGGCGAAATGCAATAAAGGCTTATTGGAAACAAGTATCAGATAATATAAGGTCTGACCCGAGGAAGTTCTATAACACTTTTAGACCTTTTATTGACAGAAAAGACAAGAGTGCAGGGAAAAGTGACATTTGTTTAAATATTAATGACAAACTGGAGAAAGATCAGGTGAAGGTAGCAGATCACTTAGTGGACTATTTCTCAACAATGGCCAGTGGGATTGGCGGCAGCTACATGTATGTGGAGAAACTTGTGGAAGAAGACTTTAAAGACCATCGCAGCCTACAAGCAATTTCGTGTATGATGAATAAGGACACATCAAATGAACTATTCAAGTTTAGAACTGTAAACTGCAGAGAAGTACAAGATGCAATGGAAAAACTGGATCCTAGGAAAGCAGTTGGTTACGACCAACTACACCCTAGAGTACTAAAGATAGGGCAAAAGAATTAGTGCCATCACTGACTATAATATACAATAGAAGCATAGAGCAAGGGTTATGGATAACAAAATGGAAGCGAGGTGAGTGGATACCCATCTTCAAAAAAGAAGATAGACAAGAGGACAAGAACTATAGGCCAGTCACAGTATTACCAGTTGTAGACAAGATATATGAGAAACTCTTAGATGGATAATTTACGGAATATGTACAATGTAGATCCAAGACTTAGTAACTTTATAACGGCATATCGAAATCAACATAGTTGTGAAACCACTCTACTATGACTTGTTGAAAACTGGAAAATGGAACTTGATAGAAAGAAACTGGTGGGTGTTCTGTTATCAGATATGAGTAAGGCGTTTGACTCTTTATGCCCGCCACTTCTCTTAAAGAAATTAGAATCCTATAATTTCTCAGGAAATGCTTTGGACTTGTTCCGTTCATACTTTGCTCAAAGAGAAAACAGGGTCAAGATGGGTTCAGTCAACAGCCAGTGGAGAACCGTAACTAGAGGCTGTCCTTAGGGGTCCACTTTTGGACCTCTTCTATGGAATATATTTCAGAACGATCTTACTCAGACAGTTGAGGATTCTAACATCTCTATGTATGCCGATGATCACCAGATCTATATAACGGGTGATTCAGCCAGAAGTGTGGAGGAGAAGTTGATACAAGATGGGAATAGGATTACTAAGTGGTATGAGGATAATCTACTACAAGTGAACTTCGACAAATATCAAGGCATGGTATTGGGTTCTAAGAAAGCTGATAAGACAATAAATATAGAAATTGATAATGCTAAAATCAAACAATCTCAATCTATCAAGTTACTAGGTGTCCATTTAGATGACCAACTAAATTTTAGCAACCATATTAGTGAAGTTTGTAAAAAGGTTAGCAAACAGGTTGGCGTTCTTTTACGGTTAAGAAATCTTATACCAGTTAATGCCAAATTACAGCTATATAAGATTGCTATCTTGCCACATTTGACGTATTGCCATATGCTATGGAATTTTTGTCGAGCATCAGATAAGCGGAAACTAGAAAGACTTCAAGAGAGAGCGTTGCGTGCAGTATTTAGTAATTGGTCGGACACTAATGAACATTTGCTTCAGAGAGCAAATTTACATACACTTAACAATAGGAGATTACAGGATATCGTGATACTTGTATGTATAAAGCTAAGAACCATTTATTGCCTATGTATATACAGGATCTATTCTATTGTAATACGAATAAGGACAAAGTGTATAACTTGAGGAATTCCGATTTTAGATTACCTCGTTTTAATACCGTAACTTATGGAAAGCACTCAGTGAGGTACCTAGGGCCATTTCTATGGTCTAAGCTTACTAAAGAAGAAAGAAGTTTAACTAATGTCATTAATTTTAAAAAAGTCATAAGGAGAAAGGATTTTGAAAGTGCTGTGAATGGTAGTTGTAGGAATTGTTATTTATGCAACAGTTAATAATACTTATTAGTTATTTTATAAATCTTTTTATTAATTCTAGTACCATGACCTTTCGTGGGAAAATATTTTTTAAGTACTTTCAATGGGTGGGAATTTTAGAATATGTATGTATATATATACATGTATCTTATAGTTTTATATATGCCACATTTTTAACTTTTAACATTTATATTTCTTTTAATTTTAAGTTGTGTCCACTATTAGTGCCTTGGCGCTAGAATTTATGACACGTTAACAAAGTTGTGATTGATTGATTGATTGGGTGGGGGTTTTGGAATCGAGCCATTACAATCATGTTTGCCCAGACATGTATACTTACATAGTACTTCCAATGATGCATAATTGTTTGAGGTTCAGTATTGGCAGTGGAAGAAGTGATATTTAAGTCATTATTCCCTAAAGGCCCATTTACACAGGCAATTTTTGATGCAATTTTTGATGCAATTTTTGTTGCGTCCCACTGTAATGGGGAATGAATATTTTTTGGAACTATAACTTACATTTTTTTCAAAATGGCACACTAAAAATATACTTGAGGGCCCTAAAGGGAGCAACTGAGCTGAAAACATAGCTGTTAAAATTAGTTTTTTAAAGGAAAACAATGGAAAAAGAAGTTGTGAAATCGCATAAAAATCTCTTTGATTGCTGATGAAAATCCTACATGACTTTTGTAAAATTCCGATTTATATCTGAAATGTCCTACACTTTTTTCTTTGTGGATCCTTGCCTTGAACTCCAACTACAAAATTCTGGTGAGAACACTAGACTGAAGTGGAAAATACTTACTTGTATTTTTAATCTACTTGTAATCAGAAATTAAAGCTGTTAAAGTGAAAAAGAAAAGAACTCTGAAGGAAGTGCTGAAAGAAAAAGAAGAAAAGAAAGTTCTAGAGCAAGAGAAAAATGCTGAAGTAAAGCAGGACATGGAGGAGGTATGGTTTAGCTTAATTTTATAAGATAAGGTACAAGATACATTGTACACAGCCTGCTTTTGATTTTAAAATATGGGGAGCATGTACATTGTACATGTTGTGGTTTCAAATTTTTTTTTGGTATGAGATTTCTCATACCAGTTTCAAATTTTCATACTGGTTTTAAATTTTCATACTGGTTTCAATTTTTCATACTGGTTTAATTTTTTTCAATCCAAGATTCTAAAAAGGATTTCATTTTTTTGGGGATTCATAAAAAAAAAGGGGGTTTAGTTTTTTTGGGGGGGGAATTTAAAAAGAAGAAAAATCACCCCCTCCCCTACAAAATACTTTTTTGACAACCCACCCCTCCCATCTTCTATTTCTCCCCTCCCTTCCTATTTCCATCTCCTTTTTTCCTTTTCCCCCCTGATCTTACTTACTTATCACTTACCTTGGCGGTCACCCATCCACTTACTAACCTCGCCCGGTCGGGCTTAACTTCAACTTCTCGATGAACCAGTCGTCTAACGCAATGCGCCACAGAAGCACTTGTTGATTTGAACACTATCATTTATTGTATAAGTGACTAATTGTCGAACCCAGTCCCTCTCTTTATGCTAATTTGTTTCCAGTCTCTTAATTTTATTTGTGCATGCGCACTACTAACAAAATCGGACTTGAAACTTTGAAATCTGATGAACGATCGATGCAATCTACAGACGGTAAATATGGCAACTGCAGGCGAAGTTGAAGATCTAGAAGAGTTGTGTGTCGACCGTGAAACTTTCGACAAAGCAATAACAGAACTGAAACTACAGAAGAGAAGCAAAACATCGCCTCTGAACTTCTTTCTTGAAGATCAATTCTATGAAAAAGCGAAGGAATTTCTGAAAGTCCCGAACGAACCCTGTGGAACTTACTAAAATTGAAGGAAAAAACTGTAAAAAGAAAAAAATGGACCTACATGTATGCAAACAACAAACTATTCACCCCAGAAAGAAAAGAAGTAATTCCAAAGTCGAAACTCTACGATGCATTATCGCAAGCTCATACACGTGTTGCACACCGCGGACGACAAAAAAATGGAAGTGGATCCAAGATACAAATGTAACTATTCCGAAATCAACAATACAGTAATAAACTGTTTTGTTAAGTCTTAGTAAGATGAATTAATTTCTAATACATTGTAGGACCTGAAACGACCATAGAGGCTGATCAAAGTCTCAAGCCGGCTAATCCACAGATCAAATTGGAATTTAATGTGGAGGGAGAAAACTGGAGAACCCAGAGAAAAACATGTAGCTGAAGTCAAATAAAAGGAGTTCAAATTTTATTAATGCAACACATAACCTCACCCAAACCCAAAGGTAATTGATACTTTTTACTGCATTACTCATAAACACATGAATCATTTTGCATTTTTTAATACCAAAATACAACAGTCTGTTTAAATTAGAGGGATACGTTAATGACCATACAATATTACAATAATTAAGGTATGGGTACACTAGGGTATAATATAAGGACATCATAGTTTTCGAAGACAGGAAAAAACGAGATTTTGTTATAATGCTGATTGATTTTGACATTTTTTTACTGACAAAGCTAATGTGGGATTTCCACGTGAAATGTTGATCAATAAAGACTCCAAGAAACTTTACGACCTCCACTTGTTTTATATTTTTATTTTCCATAACTATGGGGTTGTGTGAGCACAAAATCTTCTGCTAGGGGCGAAATATCATATAATTATTTTTCTCAATGTTTAGCAATAATTTTTGGCTCTAAGCCAGTTTGCAATTTGCATTAATTCATGATTTAATACGGATATTAGATGACAAAGCTTTTTATGCGAGTAAAATATACTTGTATCATCAGCAAAGAGAAGGGATTGGGTCATTTTAGATGCATTAGGTAGATCATTATTTTATGTATATGATAAAGAGTAAGGGCCCGAGGATTGATCCTTGAGGTACACCACAACTAATTGTTTTATAGGAAGAGCTATTTGAGCCAAACTGTACAAACTGTTTCCTGTCGGTCAAGTAACTTACAATCCATTTGAGGGCGGTGCCACGAATACCATAGAATTCAAGTTTCTCAATCAGTAATATTTTGGTGAATAAGGGTGTTGAAAGCTTTTGACAAGTCAAGGAAAATGCCTGCAGAGATTTCTTTGTTGTCTATAGATGATGCAATATTGTTAAAGCTAGCGAGGTAGAATTATTTCTACGAAAGCCAAATAGGTTTTTATACAGTATATCATGTTTATTCAAGAATTCATAAATGCGATTATAGACTATTTTCTCATAGAGTTTAGAGAAAGCTGGAAGGATAGAGATTGGTCTATAATTGTTAAATTGCTCAGGATCGTCGGCTTAAAAAAGTGGAATAACCTTGGCTACTTTAAGCGCATCAGGGAACGTTCCGGTATTTAAAGACAAATTTATTAGTACTGTAAGAGGTTCAGTAACATGATCAAAGGTGAAACTAATAACTTTCATGGATATATTATCATAACCAGGAGCTTTACCGAGACTGAATGTTGAAATAATATCTCTTAGTTCAGTAGTAGATACTTCTCTGAACACCAGAGATTCCAAATGGGATCCAGATAAAAAATCTTGGTGAAGTGACACAGTAGGAACAATTTTAGCAGCAAGATTGGGACCAATGTTAGTAAAATACTCGCAAAAACGGTTTGCAAAATTTTGTGGCTGGGTCGGATATGTTAATACCATTACATTTGAAGGGCTCCGTGCAAGAACTTTGATCCACATTAAATTTCTCTCAAGCACATTTACTTATTTCCTTATACTTGAGTAGGCAGAAGTTCACATTTGATCAAAGTCACTTACGTCATTAATGCATGGAACCCTTCATTTGAAAGAAGATGGGTATGTACATGTAGATCTAGCTTTGCACTTATTTATTACCTCATTAAGGGTTTTCCATGTAGCGTTAAGGTCATTCTTCGAACTTTCAAATTTCTTATCGTAATACTCTTTTTAGCAATTCTAATTAAATGGTTCAACTTGTTATTATAGTACTTATACATGACTTCATGCTCCGGAATGGGTTTGTTTAAGAATTGTTTATAATTATAATCTTCCTTTTTTTCTGATCGATTTTCTAAGACCTTTAGTAAGCGGAGGATTGCATTTAACGTTTTTAACTTCTTTCCTTTTAAGATCTTGACCGGAAAACTAAGATTATAAAACACGGTGTACTTCGCAATAAAGGAACTATAGGCAGAGTTTGCATTGTTTCTATCTACATCGGTCCAATTAAAATTACTCAATAACGTTTTAAATTTGTTAAGATTGTTTGAAATAAATTCATGGATAACAAGGCATTCCTTGGTTTTAGTCGACAAGCTGTCACAATAAACAAACGAGAAAATGGGTAAAATAATGGTCTGAATGGGACATAATTTTATGGTTGTTAGTGAAGATGTTGTCAATAAGCATAGCAGTGTTAGAGGTCAATCGAGTTGGTCTTGTAATAAGTGGAAGAAGTGAGTGTGAGAACAAAAGATCAATAAATTCACTTGTTGCGGAATGCTGCGAGTGGTTCAGCAAATTCAAATTAGTATCGCCCATTATATAAATCGCTTTCTTTTCTTTAGTAACAATAGCAAGTATAGTTTCTGAAAGGAGTCAAGAAATTCATTTACATTTGGTGACGGGGGTCGATAAACTGTTCCTACAATAATGTTTTCCCATGAGGGATGTTAATTTCAGCAAACACAGATTCAAAACATTCAAAACAAAATATGTAGAATTGTTTTAGGTCGCAAATCTTACCAACCACTTCTGGTTTGTACTTAAATACATTTTTAGTAACCAAATTTTGAAAACTTGTACATGTATGCACATGTAGTCACCGTTGGTTAATGGATACCATTAACTTAGAGCCCTGTATTGAGAAATTATTTTTTTAAACTGCCAGAAAGTGTACTTTAATTATGATCTACATGTAACCCACACATGTTGGATGAAAGTTGGCAAGTGGCACTGAGTTAGTGTTGCAGTGTTCATTCTAGAGCACGATTTTGCGATATTCTCACTTTTACAACTTGTTATTGCTAATATTCAACATGAATGCAACACGTTTCACACTTACATGTACATGTATATAGAATGATTCAGATTCTGTATAATACTAAATTATCCGTTTTTGTGATACAAGTCTCACAAAATGTAAGAAGCAATGAGAGAAATGTCTTGCCTTGCTTCATTTCTAGAATGAACACTGGTGTTGGTGAACTGTCAGCTGAAGATTTTTTTTATTTTGACAAGCCTTTGTAACAACTACACTGATATCTACAGTTAAAAGCCTTGAGTATCGTGGTGGTACATTGCTGGTATTAAAAGTGTCATTGGTTGGATCATAATTATAGTACACTTTCTCCTTAGACTGTCTTTCTGTATCAATGCAATGAAAAAACCTTTTGAGAACTTTAGGATCTACATATTGTCAGGGATTCTGATTGTTGTTGGACAGTGTACTATGACCAATCATTTCACTAAAATGTCTGATAGGTTTTCAATCATGGCAGGGCACTTGTGTGATTGCATTAATGCTAGCCTGTGAAACAGGTCCTCGGGGTTACTTACATGTAAATGCAAAGAAAAAATGATTTTGGTCTGACATGTGAAAATGGAAAAAGGAGACTGGCACGAGAGAGGAAAATGAGGGCCTGCAGCCATCCCTTACACGGTTTTGTTTCCCGTTCAGATTCTGAACAGGAAATAGTGATAGGTCAATTAGCTGCCATTGCGTGTTGTGTCACGAAATTCTTGCACATTCCTGTGAACCTGTGAACTGAATGATCAACTGACACTAATAAATGGCGTCAATAAGAGGGAAGTGGTCGAGTGGTTGAGCATTAATTCTAGAAGAATTTAGAAGAACAAAAGCAGGCAGTGAATAGTCTACATTTTGTACTTTCTAGGCAAGATGTTTTGGTGGTTCTACCGAGAGGTAAAAGCCTTATTTTCCAACTGTTTGCCAAGTTTGTCGAGCCAGACAGGACATAATTGTAACACTCTGGTAGTTGTCATTTGTCCTATTTGCAAAGCGGGGTTGTGAAGACCAGTTAGTCTGCGATATAGCCATAGAACTAAAAGAAATTATGGAAATCCTTGAAGTAATTTTTGTTTCTGCTGAGGCTTTTTGAGTGAGGAGTTCAGGGTCGAGTACATGTACATGAAGGAAAAACTGAGCGACTTTATAGAGGTCATGGTCATGAATAAATTCCATACTGTAGAGACTTGGACAGGAGAAATAAAGGTTAAAAACAATGAACTGTGCAAAGTTTTAGATACCAACAAAGTTACAAGCTCACAAAGTTTGATTGACATGTTTTAATAATCATGTTAATCCATGCAGAAAAGGGTGCAGAATTCAACTTTCAGTAAGATATGGCGGCATGTGCTTATTTTCTCTGTTAGCTTGCTCTGCTCACATCACAACAAACTCTCTTTGCTTGCATTGAAGTACATGTACTTTCTAGGGTCTCGCCTCAAAGCGCCTGTTCTGCAGGCTACATTAATGCTGTCTGTTCCTGCCTTTCAATGTTTTCGCAAAAAAAGTGTTGAATTATTGTCCTTACAGTCCTACATGTACTTGTCCTATTGATGTAGCCCTACAAAATGTACATGTAGGACATTACTGACAGATAGTATAAAATTCCAACAGAATCCCTGTTAGTATCATAACTGTTTTATAATTAACACTGTTATGCTATTTGTCTGCAGGAATCAAAACCATTAATTGCGGAGGAAGAAATGGCTGAGAAAGAAATGGCTGAGAAACTAAAAAAGCAAAAGTAAGCTGTTTTGTAAAACTTTTACATCTCACATACATACATGTACATTACATTAGGTTATTACAGTACCTGGAAAATCCAGACTTCTCCCAACACAGTCATAAATAATAATAATAATAATAATAATAGGCCATATTTATATAGCACCATATACCACAGTCTCGATGGCACTTTTCATTTTACTGACATATCTCGTCAGTGAATTTTTCGGACTGCTATTATGGCACTAATGGCTGCCACACAGTTTCCAATGTTGAGTGTGTACAAAAAATTGTAGTTAGTGCAATGGCCAGGCTGGTGACAATCCCCTGCTCTTTTTCGAGTAGTACAACAGGTTCTTTCACGTCCCCTTCAAATACTGATTAGAAGTAGAAGGAGACAAGGCCAATGGCTTATAAACGTCCCTGCCCAAGGACGTGGCCGGGTTCGAACCCCTGACCTCCTGCACTCTAGACCAACTGAGCTAACCAGTGAGGCGGAAATATAATTATGTACATGTAGTATATGTAGTAGGGGGAGAAAAAATGTCCTAGTATATGTAGTAGGGGGAGAACAATTTTAGTTGGGGGCATTTATTTTAAATCCAGGCTTATACAGTAAGTTAAAAAGAATATTGTAGAAAACTTATAGCTGGCGTGGTCAAGTAGAGTACACAGAGAAAATCATTGGTTGCCAGTGCTTTGGGAGAACTCTGAAAATCATTTTTATTTTTATTTATCAATACAGATTAGTAGAAGAATCAGATTTGTTATTAGCAATGGAAACATTTGGTAAGTACTCAATTTGTGCTTCTCCTACAGATACTTTTTAGGTACATGTACATTGTTTGACAATTTCAGACAACCTTGCCTAAATTATCCTTTAACAGTGTTCATTATAGGATTACACAGTGATGCAGATTTCTGTACAACAGCGGACTACACGTATGACAAATCATTTCACAAAAATATCTGATAGTCAATGCTGGTCTGATTGCTCTGTTTCCTTCCATTTGAGGAAAGGAAAGCGCTGAATGAATGTCCTACTAAATTATATTCAGTACCCACTTAACATGAACATGTTCCAATACAGTTGAGTGAGATGGCATTTTGAAAATAAAGACAAACTTATTTTGCATACACTTGTTAGTCAAATTTATTATCCAATCACAGTGGGTCTTTTAACCACACGTACATATAATTATATGTACATAAAGAATGTGCATCAGTTGTATCAGCTTTTTGTTATAAAGTAAGTTTTTCAGGCTACGAAGAGACTCAGCCTAGTCTCTAGGCCTTCTGACTGGTATTTTGTCTTATTGGGTCAGTGGGATCCCTGTGGTTTGTAGTGGCTTGTGACCTCACTGTTACCAGAAGGCCTAGCAGAATTCGATCCAACATGGCGGCCACAAATTCAGTATACACTTGCTCGTGAAGAGCTTGAGCAAATATCAAAGCATGGGTTTGATTCTTTAAGAGAGTTTTGCTTGGATTTGAAAAGCACTATGCCTGATTTGGCATGGAGGAAACCCGCTCTAGGTGAATATCGCATTCATTCCACCGGTAAAAACTGAAGATGGCTCTTGCTGCTGTCGGTCTCTCTTATCTGCTAAAATCGGGAAGCAAATCCAAACCTGTAAGATGAACGGGTGCAGCAAACACTGCCATATACTGTTGTGGTATATATGTAATTTAAGTTGTCAGGAATTTGTCTGGTCCTTAGAACTACATTATAGTCTTTTATGATGAAGTCTTCATCAGATTTTCTCTTTTCTTTAATCCTAGAAGGAACACTGATCTTACATGTACACATGTATCATTGCTCTGAGGGTTTTTCTCTGGGTTCTCAGGATTTATCCCCTCCTCAAGAACCAACCTAGATTCCAATTCAACCCAAGAATTCATTGAACACTTAATTACAAGCCACTGGCTTGGGAGACGTGGTAACAGCTCTCTGTATCTCAACTATTCATTTTATTATTTTTATTACAACTATTGTGATGTTTTCAATTAACAAAAGCTTTCATGGTTGGAGTAGCTCCTGGGGGAGGGAGGAAGGGGGATTTTGGGTGGAGGTGTGCTGCCTGGGTCTCAAAACCTGACCCTATTGCAGACCAAAATAACCTGGAAAATCTTTACTCCATTTCATGCTGCACTTATGGCCCCTTAAATCAGGTTTACTTACTATTCTCACAGGCAGCCCAGACTCGACATATATTTCCCGCTTTTTGGGTTACCTGTGGTATGTTTCATAAGCGATCTCGGAAGAGTTTATATAATTGCTCCTTGTGAATTCTCTTTTCCGATTCCTACGAAAGAAATCTTCAATAATAAAAGATTGATACTTAATGAAGTTGTGTGAGTGGTTTTGGGGTGATTTTGGGACTTCTAAAGCAATTTATTAGGCCTCTAAGTTTTGACGGTTGGCCGCATGTCTACCTCAAAGACACAAATAGACACAAGAGTTGTCATATACTTCAAGCAGAAAGGAGGTGCATAACAATTCTCCTTAGTGGGGAGGGGTATTTTCAAAAAGTTTCAGTTGCCATGCCCATGCATCTTGAAAGCACCGCCTGCGATGTCTACTGCTGATTTGTGGACCGATCAATCTGCAGATCGTATACCGAGAGAAATGTTTTGAATTTGGAATTTCTTTTCCAGGCCGTTTTCACATTGTTTGGCCTGAAACGTGGATGAGAAGTGCTTACACATCTCTGGATTTGTGTGCCGAAAGCAGAGGCGAAATCGATTTGAATTTCTTGTCGAATTTCGGCGGCGAGTGAGGTCACATCGATGAAAAGCGCCTGAAAACTGCAAACCTTGTGTATATTTGTGTCTTTGAGGTAGACACGCGGCCAACCGTCAACTTCAAGGCCTAATAAACTGCTTTAGAAGTCCCAAAACCACTCACACAACTTCATTAAGTATCAATCTTTTATTATTGAAGATTTATTTCGTAGGAATCGGAAAAGAGAATTCGCAAGGAGAAATTATATAAACTCTTCCGAGATCGCTTATGAAACATACCACAGGTATTGGCATCACCAATATCATACCTTTAGAGAATGCCAATCAGAATTAATGGTTTGCGTTTGAACCTATGAATTTCTAACGAGACCTGAAACAACCATGGGGGCTGATCAAAGCCAGGTCCCGGCTAATCCACAGATCGAATTGGAATTTAGCATGTTGGTTTTTGCGGAGGGAGGAAAACCGGAGAACCAGGAGAAAAACCCTTGGAGCAAGGGCAAGATACCAACAAACTCAACTCACATATGGCGCCACGTCTGGGAATCGAACCTGGGCCACAGAGGTGAGAGACGAAGCGCTTAACCACTGCGCCACCCCGGCTCCCCACTAGAAACACTGTACTAGGGTGTAGCTCAGCAGTACCTTTGAAGTCTGTAGTTAAGCTCATTAATATTGTTATCACAGATGACACGTTTTTCTTACTAAATAGGAACAAGTAAAGAAGTGGAAGAAGGAACAAGTAAAGAAGTGGAAGAAGGAACAAGTAAAGAAGTGGAAGAAGGAACAAGTATAGACAGTATGAACCCCAAGACTAGACAAGAGTACACAGAATTCAGCAAATTACTTGTGAAAAAATTATCACAATTTGAGGTAAAGGCACTTATGAACTCACCCTTAAGCTTTGTTAAAGGGATACCCGAGTGAAAAAAACATTTGGGCTCAAAAGCATCTTTCAGATGTACTTTGTTCAGAAAATGTACTAAAATTTGATAAACCTTTTTTAGAGTTGAGAACAAGCCCCTCAAAGTTGGCCCCGCGAAGACCTGGGCACCGCCATTTTGTTGACATTAATTCCTGTGACGTTTTTTACGTCACTTCGTCCCACCGGAGTCTTGCGGCTAACTTGTAGCGACTTGTTTTCTTTGTAGTATTTTCACACGCTCGGAATTAAAGTAGATTTTCATCGATATGGCAGAGCAATTTCGTACTAGAACAAAAATATGATGAAGACGATATTGTGAGAGAAGTTCAGAAGACTGGGAGGATGAGGAAAACCATGTGGAAGGCGAGAATATCAGACGAACAACAAAAGTTGACTACCGAGCTAGTGCTTTTAAGATTCGCTGTGTGTTCTTGTATAGAACTTGTCAGCCTTAAAGACAAGACTAAAGGTAGATTATTACAATATTGATATCGGCATAGCAATCGAAACTTGTTTAATTTGACCCAGAGAGATAATCAGGGTGTAGCAAGCCACATAATTTTAATTTCGTTTACCCCACTGATGTGTTGTGAAACAGCGTGCGCGCCAAGTTCCACCACAAACATGCCGGGGCTTGATCGCGCCAATGCTTTCACACAATTTAATAAGGGAATGGAATTATTTTTGCTATAAAATTGCTCCGAGTGTCTCGTTCTTGTGTCATTGCATATATTCTGCTATGCTGGGCTAGTTATGATCGGTTTTTACAGGGAGATTTTAACTTTTCAGGTGTTAAGTTACAGTTGCACAAAGCCAGTACAGATCGAACCGGATAACTCGCAAATTATATAGCTCCAATAATACATAAGTTTCGAAAGCAATGCCAATATCAATAAAATTATTGGGCTATTGCACTTAATTTCCGTACCCCTCCTGTTGAGGACCATATTTTGAGTTGTACCCTAAAGAATTCCTCTGAAATTAAAAACACCTGAAGAATTCCATGGTGGAAAGTAGTGTTACCCTGAAGAATTGACTTCAACCCCTGAAGAATTGTCCAAATATTCACTTTATCCCCAAAGAATTCCTCTAAATTTGATATGTGCCCCCAAAGAATTCCTCTCTATTTATATGGTATCCCCAAAGAATTCCTTGAAAAATTATCTGGTGACCCTGCAGAATTCCTTGGTCCTCAACAGGGGGGGTACGAAAATTAAGTGCAATAGCCCATTGTCATAATCTACCTTAGTCTTGCGTTTAAGGCTGGCAAGTTCCGTACAAAAACACAGCGAATCTTTACATCCTAGCACAACACCAGTTTTGCACTAGCTCGGTAGTCGCCTCTTGTTATTCGTTGATATTCTCGCCTTCCACATGCTTTTCTTCGTCCTCCCAGTCTTCTGAACTTCTCTCACAATATTGTCTTCATCATACTTTTGTTCTAGTACGAAATTGCTCTGCCATATCGATGAAAATCTACTCTAATTCTGAGCGTGTGAAAATTCTGCAAAGAAAACAAGTCGCTACAAGTTAGCCGCAAGACTCCGGTGGGACGAAGTGACGTAAAAAATGTCACAAGAATTAATGTCAACAAAATGGCGGCGCCCAGGTCTTCGCGGGGCTAACTTTGAGGGGCTCGTTCTCAACTCTAAAAAAGTTTTATCAAATTTTAATACATTTTCTGGACAAAGTACATCTGAAAGATGCTTTTGAGCCCAAATGTGTTTTTCACTCGGGTATCCTTTTAATATTCAAATATACAACCAAAATTTGAATGGCCTGTTTTGTTCTCCTTTGTTTCACTAGCCAATTAGTTTCTGGTTGGCAAGGTTATCACAACAGCTTACACTAGAGTACTGGTATGCTGTCCTATTGTGTTGGTACTACATGTACAGTACCTGTACATTAGCAGATTTTGTATGAGTGGAACAAAAATATGGCATGTTCGCAGCCTTACCATAACCATACCAGAGCAGATTTCGTATGAGTGGTACAAACTAGGGCACTGATTATGGCATGGTTACTGTACATGTATATGGCATGCTGTGACTTTGAAATGGTTTCCCTATTGTTTTTGTCCTGCTGGTCCAGTCGAATCACAGAGTTATGGTTACAGACATACTGTAGTTTGTCCTACTCATACAAAATCTGCTCTATGATGTACAGTACTGTAACTCTGTAATTTGGTTGGATCAGAAGGACAAAAACAGCAGGGAAACCATTTTAATGCCATGGCATCCTGTAAGATAACCGAGTGATAATAAGTCATTGCTGTAACTTGCCCAGTCATATGAAATCTGGTCTAAGGCTTGCTTGTGAAGGCATTATAATAGTCCATTTAAAACAAGTGGGTGGGGGGGGGGGGGGGATAACGAGTCATAAGGGGGTTGCAAAAAAAATATTTACAGTGATCTCCAGGAGTCATGGGGGGTTGCAACCCTCTGAACCTCTCCCTACTGACTGTACTTCTGGAGTTTGGGTTACAGGGAAATACACAAAGTCTAGAGTCTTAGTGTTGTTTTATGTTGTATGTTGCTTTCACTTCCAAACTTTTTAGAGTGAACTTTGTATTATTTTTGTTATTTTCAATCCTTTTCGTTAGGGCCACAAGGGAGAATATTATATTTACTGTAATTGTGCACCCTCTATATATAAAGACTGTTTTATCTGTCTGTCTGTATGTCTATCTAATATCTATCTAATGTATCTATCAACAGACCACACCTCACTCTATCACATACAAATACCGTAATTTCCGGCCTATTATCCGCACAGCGTATTACCTGCACCCACTATTTTAGAGTCTCAAAGAAAAATATATTAACAGATTACCCGTACCGACAGATTACCCGCACCAACAGATTACTCGCACCTCAGTGTAAATTTAGGTAACAATACCGGTACCCTCGTAGTAGGTTTTAATAGACATAGGAACATCAATATGTTGATAAATAGAAGTCGTAAACCCATTTGTATACAGTGCGATTTCACAGCAATTTAGAAACTAATCGACTCACCTCGGCATTTTAGAGTTTGACTCAAAGCATTTCCGGCATCATGCAAAATTGTTCAGACACGAAATGAATATAAAAGAAAAACTTTCAAAACATTTGATTCGGAAACAATCTCAATTTCTAAACGAAAATTTGTCTTTTAGAAATGTTTGGTGCATGTACATCGCAAAGCAAAACAAACACTGCCGACTAATTGATTATTCAGTTCGTGGAAAAATTCACGCTTCTGTGTCGTGGAATTCGAGAGACTCGAACCTCCTCACCTTTGAAAATGGATTCCACATTAACAAAAAGAACTATCCAGAATATTTTCTTTGGTGGACCTTTTCCATTTTCACAAATAAGTTGAGAAGCTGTGTGGTGAATAAGCCACACTTTATACGCTACCTGCGAAGTTCACAGAGCGTGACACTTCGGGTTATTGTGTCAAAAACCAGACAATGTCGAGAGAATTCACATGTCAACTCCAAGAATGAGATCTTTTGATAAGCTGGCTTCTTGAAAACATAAGCAATGATTTCAGCTAAAATCCTGAAGGATTTTAACGGTCAAGTGTGAAACTACATCGTACAGAAGGTATATTATAAAGTTTATCAGATGAAATAAGGCACCAAACTAGCGGGATGGTGTTTATACACATATGTAGTAACGCAATTCGTGTTTCTCGTTACGGCACTGATTTCCTCAGTGTTTGTAATATCAGAATAATGGTTTCATACAAAGCTGAGAAGATTTGGATGAAATAAACACTGACACTAACGGCGATCATTGTTATTTTCTACAGCGAAAAAATCATCGTCGGCTTTTCAGTTTGGCAACAATTTTTTCAAGAGACAACAGCGATTTTTTTTTCACAAGTGAGGCTTTCGCCAGCGAAAGGCGATCGCTTTTCGTTGTTTTCGACAAAGGTGATCGCTGTGTGCTGCCGGTGAATAAGGGGCGAAAGGCGATTGGCGTAACCTTGTGTGACAAAGTTTTAGTCTTTAGAATTTAACACATTACCAGCACCACCCTATTACCCGCAGCAGCCGTGGTTTGGTGAAAAACTCGGGCCATCTAGGCCTAGGTATTGAATACAGAGTTCTAGCATATTTTGTCATACATGGTTTGAGCTAGGGGAGCCAGAGAATTGGTTCACTACTGATGCTCTTGTGGTAAATGCCAAATGCCCCAGGTATGCTGGGAAGGGGGGGGTCAGGTTTACAAATGATAGGGCCAAACTACATACACATACAACACACATACGTATATGCTGTACATTTTTGCCACAATTTCTTTCAATTATCATGTTTAATATTATTTTATTTTCAATAATAGTTCCTTGAGGATTTTTAGAATTATAACAAACTTGGTATGGGTGTTGTTGATTGAATTAGTGCAATGGTTAAAATTTGAGTAGTAATTCCACATACATGTAATGTTGCTATTCCTTGTGAATAATATTATTAGGGAATATGTCATTTTACATGTGAAATAAAGTCATCTACCTAGATTTGTTTGATTTTTGAGTAATCAATAGTGAACAAGAGGAGATGGCTGAAATTCAGGCTAAATTCTCAATACAATAATTATTTTCGATTGGGGTCGTAAACTACAGCTAGATCACCATTTTCAAATATTAGTGAGCACTGTACTAGTGTTCATTTTCTACATCTTGAAGGAGACTGAAACTTACATGTATAATGGCAGGTCACAAAGACACATGTGATTTCCACTCATTTTTTTCTATCATTGGGGTTGCAGCAAGATTTATTTTCGTTCCCAAATAATTCTTAAAAGTACTTGTACTCCTGACCAAGTGAAAGTGCCAGATGCTGACCTGGAACGGTCAGATCCAAGAACTCGGGAATCGGGCCATTTACTACTACAGTATATTTGATGCCATTACTAACAACAACAACAATACCATTTATTTTCTCATAAGTTAATGGAAATGTATAGTAACAAGGCATAATAAGAAATACAATTATGAGAAGGTGGGTCCTTAATATGCTAATGAGTGATATATGTCACCACTGACACACTTATTATACAAAAGCATGCTGGTAGAGAGAAATTACCTATTTTTAAGTTCTAACTTGTCAGTGATTTTACAACAACAACAAAAATCTAAATTAGAAAATAGCTTAAAATAATTCACAAGCACAAAGAAATTCAGAAAATGTCAGTGATGACACCACGTAATAGACCCATTCGAAAAATGGCGTCCAATTTAAAAAGCTATTGTCCTGGTAACATGAACACGAGGCTAATCAGTCCACACGAAAGCTTTTGACCGTGTAAGCGAGGCTAGTCAGTCCTAAACAATAGTTAATTAAATTGGACACCATTTTTCGAATGGGTCTATTAGCATACTGGAAATATAAACCTTTATATCTCGTAGATGCAACACCCAAACACCATGTACAATCAATATCAAATAACTAATTTGGGCTTAATTTAAGCCTGGAGCCCTTAGGACCCTATGCATAATGCACTTTAAGCCAGGACCACCTCAGATAGAAAACAGTCATTGCAAATAAAATAAAAACTCTGAATTTCTAACGAAACTGAAACAACCATGCATAGGGGCTGATCAAAGTCAGGGCCTTGCTAAACTACAGATCAAATTGGATAGAATGTTGGTTTCTGTGGAGCCTGGGAGGAAAACCAGAGAAAAACTCTCGGAGCAAAGGTGAGATACCAACAAACTCAACTCATATATGGTGCTGCAATTGGCAATTGAACCCAGGCCACAGAGGTGAGAGGCAAGGCGCTTAACCATTGCGCCATGCCAGCTCCCCATGTGCCACCCCAACTCCCCATTGTAATTAAGTAGTACATATTAAACTCACTGTATACTTTAGAATTTAGGAATAAGAGAAGTGAGAAGTTGAAACTGATGCAAATAAATATTAATATGAATACTAGCAGCAATCATGTGAATAGAACGAAGTCATTAGAGAAAATGTCAGAAAAGTTGTAAAATTCATAAATATTTTCCAGTCAATTTTAGTATATTTGGTAAGAATATAGTTTTTGTTTGAAAAATATTCTATTTTTTTTAAATTTCTTGTGCCAGTTTTTAAAACATACTTTTAACTGAAACGAATATTAAATAACAACACTGCAAATCTGGTAAGTGTTTATGTGTTTTACTTACATTTACAAATGTCGCCATGGTTGGTTCACATTATTTAACCGTCAAGCCACATGCGTTTGGGAGTGCCAGACACTTTCGTAAACATATATTCTAAAATGTCAGAAATTTCCATTCAAAGCCCGTATAACTCCAGTCAGCCCTAGAAAAACTCAACAATTTTTCCATTTCCGTCAAAGAAACCTTCGGATTCAGCAACATAATGGCTACGAATGGGACAAAACTTCCCTCATGTTTTGGTCGTGACTCGTGGTGCATGGTGTTTAAATAGAGACTTGAAAACTCGTAGGTGCTTTTTGTAGAATTTTACTTTCATTTCATCCCGCAACATCACTACAGATCGAAAGCTCCTACATACAATGTAGGTACCTCCATAAAATGTTTCCGAGCTTTCTCTTTACGGAAAATTAAATATTTATATTCTTGTACTCACGGATCTTGTCTTTAATTCTTTATAGTGCATAAATTAAGCCCAAATTAGTTATTTGATATTGATCGTACATGAAGTGGAAGTCCAAAATAGTAGAATATTTCTTGATTTGGGTGTTGCATCTACAAGATATAAAGGTTTATATTTCCAGTATGCTAATAGACCCATTCGAAAAAATGGCATCCAATTTAATTAACTATTGTTTAGGACTGACTAGCCTCGCTTACATGGTAAAAAGCTTTTGTGTGGACTGACTAGCCTTGTGTTCACGTTACCAGGACAATAGCTTTTTAAATTGGATGCCATTTTTCGAATGGGTCTGATGTGGTGTCATCACTGACATTTTCTGAATTTCTTTGTGCTTGTGAATTAAGCTATTTTCTAATTTAGATTTTGTTGTTGTTGTAAAATCACTGACAAGTTAGAATTTAAAAATAGGTAATTTATCTCTACCAGCATGCTTTTGTATAAAAGTGTGTCAGTGGTGACATATCGCTCATTAGCATATTAAGGACCCACCTTCTCATAATTGTATTTCTTATTATGCCTTGTTACTATACATTTCCATCAACTTATGAGAAAATAAATGGTATTGTTGTTGTTGTTAGTAATGGCATCAAATATACTGTAGTAGTAAATGGCCCGATTCCTGAGTTCTTGGATCTGACCGTTCCAGGTCAGCATCTGGCACTTTCACTTAGTCAGGAGTACAAGTACTTTTAAGAATTATTTGGGAACGAAAATAAATCTTGCTGCAACCCCAATGATAGAAAAAAATGAGTGGAAATCACATGTGTCTTTGTGACCTGCCATTATACATGTAAGTTTCAGTCTCCTCCAAGATGTAGAAAATGAACACTAGTACAGTGCTCACTAATATTTGAAAATGGTGGTCTGGCTGTAGTTTACGACTCCAATCAAAAATAACTATTGTATTGAGAATTTAGCCTGAATTTCAGCCATCTCCTCTTGTTCATTATTGATTACTCGAAAATCGAACAAATCTAGATAGATGACTTTATTTCACATGTAGAAATGACACATCCCTATATATTCACAAGGAATAGCAACATTACATGTATGTGGAATTACTACTCAAATTTTAACCATTGCACTTCAATCAACAACACCCATACCAAGTTTGTTATAATTCTAAATATCCTCAAGGAACTATTATTGAAAATAAAATAATATTAAACATCATAATTGAAAGAAATTGTGGCGAAAATGTACAGCATATGTGTGTTGTGTATGTATTATGGCTCTATCATTTCCAAGATTAGTCGCTTTTCTCGAACAACTAAATGTCACCAGACACGGAATCTCCATTCCACCGCAAAGCTTTTTGCAGTGTCAGCGTTTCCCAGTAACTTCAACAGTTATAGTTCCTCTGCGAGCGAGAAAATACGATGCTATTCTGGAGTACCGTATTCACTCACGGATAAGCCACACTCGCAGATAAGCCGCATCCCAAGTTTAGAAGCTTTATTCAGGGAAAAAAGTTTTTGGGAAGAATATCAAACATATACATGTACATTGTTTAAACCTTCATCGGACTTTCAAACTGGAGAAAACTCCAAAGTTGTACCTGTAATTTCAGCTCTGAAATAGTATAAACTTCATGTCTACCTACTTACATGTAGATATATGATTTATCTTTCCATAGTGTTTGTTTACTGGGATCTGTTCATTCAGGTCACCTTTTAGATCAAATTTTACACGTCAAAGAAGCCAACAACGTGCTCACGTTTGTCCGAAGCTTAGTAACCAGGCACCTGTTGGAAGAGAGAGAACTGGACACTAAAAGTTGTTTTCGCTGAACGAAGTCAAAACAACATGGAGTAGTTTGTTTTTTCTTCAGCTGTCTGTTGCTATCATGCCTAAAAGGATATCCGGAAGCCATCTATTGGAGAAAAACTTGATTTTTTTCTTGGTTTTGAGTACTTCTGCGAAGAAATTTTTGGTTTACAAAGAATACTCTATGTTCTACGCTTGTTTGGAATGGTGAAAAATTGACCTTTCCTGACCCATAACAGCGTTAGAAAAAGCTTGGGTCGGTTCCCGGGTCTACGTCATCTCATTAATGCATTATCCTCCATGGCGCCTTTCTATCACAACAACATCGATTTGTAGAAAATATACACAGTTTGTGAGTTAATTGTTAGTAAAGAAAGAAGTCATTTAGACAAAATGCTAAGTATTTATTCAAATTATTGCAAAGTCAAATTAATGAGATGATGTCTACCCGGTAATCGACCCAGGCTTTTTCTAATGCAGTCATGGGTCAGCAAAGGTCGATTTTTCACCATTTCAAACAAGCGTAGAACATGAGTATTCTTTGTAAACCAAAAATTTATTCGCAAAAGTACTCAAAACCTTTCAAAGGTTCATAGGTAGAAAAGGGTTAGAAGCACTTTAAAGTGCAAAGCTGCAAAGAAACATTGTGCCATTTAGCATGGAATTTAATCGCTTGTGGAGGAACAAATATTCACAACATAAACGGATCTGTTTAGGAGCCACTAAACTTGCAAAAGCAATGGCCAGTGCTTACTTTCCTTTGGTTTGGTGTAGTATTTATTAGTATAGCTTAGTATTTCTTTTAAAGTTCATTATGGAAATTTCCGTACCTTACGTTCGGTAGATGTTCTCACAGATAAGCTGCACCGCCAATTTTAAATGAAGATTTCGGGTAAAAGGGTGTGGCTTATCCGTGAGTGAATACGGTACTCACATGGTAAACTGTTTTTCCACTGTTTAGTACTTTAACAGTAACTTATTTTGTCGATCTGATTTTCCATCTCTCTATGAGCAATCAGTTTCTCTCCGATAGATGACTTCCAGATGTCCTTGTAGATGTGATATTAAGCCATGTACAGCAGATGATAATGCGATCCATGTTTTGATTTCTGTGCACACATGGCAGTATTCTAGTGTCCAGTTTTCTCTCTTCCAATAAAATGTGTGGTTACTAAGCTTTGTGGAATGTGACTGCGGGCATGTTTTTGTTGACGTGAAATTCAGGACTACATTTAGCTCATAATCGACCTTGGACGAAAAAGTACCGTCAAGCAAATGCTATGGAAAGTTATATTGTATTGTGTAGGCACGTAGACATGAAGTTTAAACACTTTCCGATTTAAAATTGTGGGCGAAACTATGGAGTAATGTCATTGAAAGTTCGATGGGGCAAGGAAGGTGATGCAGATTTCTAATCTTGATTTTCCTTTTAAAACTTTTTTTTCCAAAATTTGAGCTTCTAAACTCGGAGTGCGGCTTATCTGCGAGTGCAGCTTATCTGCCAGTGTTTCGGTAGTTTTATAGAATGATGTACTTGTGCTGTAATGCTTAATGCATGAAAGCTAATAAACTTGACTCTAATATTTATTATAATTATCCTCTAAATCTCTTATTTATCAAGCAATAAGTTATAACACAATGTTATTGTGACACGTAATCCACAGTCAAATCCAGAATATATCCCTTTCCTAGAAGACACACTAAGGGATCTCTGCGCAAGTAGTAAGTACATTTGTTGGTTTGATTGAAGCATTTTGTTAAATAATTATTTGGTAAGCCTTTATTTCTGTTAGTGGAGGGAGGGGGTTTGCCTATCATTGATTAGATTGAAAAACATTAATGAAAAACACCATGCTCTCTATTTGATGACCCCTCCCCCACATTGGCCCATATTGCTTACTGTGTCCCCCCTGCACAAACAGAACAACACTTAATTCAAATATATATAAATTTATTATATATTGATGTGAATTTAAAGTGCATATAAGCCCTTGATTTGGGTGTTACGTCTACGAGATATAAAGGTTTAGATTTCCAATATGCTAATGATGTGATGTCATCACCGACATCACTTATTATACAAAAGCATGCTGGTAGAGACATTACCTATTTTTAAATTCTAAGTTATATTTGAAGCTTATCAAAGTCATTTTACCCAAAAAATATTCTAAATTAGAAAATAGCTTAATTCACAAGCACAAAGAAATTCAGCAAATGTCGGTGATGACATCACATCAATATAAACCTGTATATCTCGTAGCCGTAACACCCAAATCAAGAAATATTCTACCGTTGGACTATCCACTTCATGTACAATCGATATCAAAGATAACTGGCTAGGGCTTATAAGCACTTTAAGTACAGCATAATAATGGATTAAGTAAGTTAGGTTACTTAATAATTCATTTTTTTCTTGTTTTCTCCAGTGGAACCAGATGATATAAAAAAGTTATCAAGTACACTGAATATGCTACAATCAGAAAAAATAAAAGCACAAAAGGTTAGTATTTACATTGTACTACTATTAAATATGATATTTTGTGATAACTATACCTAATAGTGACTACTTTGGTAGGCATGATTTAGTCGGTTGGTTGATACATTTGTCGGTAGGTTGTTGGCAGCTTGTCGGTAAGTTGTTGGCACCTACATGTACTAACAACAAATCTGGCACCTGATTCTTCACTATTACCCATACTAAGTACTGTAAGTTAAAGGTGCTATGTCATTGTACTGTGCATACTGTACATGACAAACTGTTGATTTGTGAATTACAGTCTACCCTGGAAAGAAATTCTCAGAGCAGTGAGATATCCATTTTAAAATTGACTTTCATCTGTGTTCTTTTTGAACTCATCCTAGCCTCCTTTGCTAATTTATGGAAATGCAAGATGTCCTTAAATCAGTTTTAGTTATTTGTTTATTCAATAGCGTTGCGCACAGATGACATCACAAAATTTAGACCCCCCGCCAAGACTCAGACAGAAAAAACACTTTTCGCGTTAGAACTTACAAGAATTGACCAGCACTTCAGTTCGTCATCTGACTATTCTACCAGAAATGCCGGCTTTCCTGTATTATATTTTGAAAGAGAATCTGATTATTATACTGTCGAACAGCTTAGACGTTGGCTAAAATACAGAGGATTGAAACAAAGCGATGAATGGCCATCTTATCAAGCGAGTTCCACCGACAAGGGGTGCAAACATGGCCGAAATACAGTGTTTGTATGGGAATTCGATGCCAAATAATTTCCGTAAAATCAAATTTCTCTTTTACCAGGTAAAAGATTAACTGATCAAAATTTGAGGGATGTAGCTGTGCTGGGAAGCGTGCAGTCGTGTTTTTACTTTACCATACATTTGTCTGTAACAACGAGTCCATGTCCGCATGAAAATTTAAGACAAATGTATGGGAAACTGAAAACACGATTGCACGCTTTCCAGCACAGCTATATCCCTCAAATTTTGATCAGTTAATCTTTTACCTAGTATCTAGAACAGACAGTGAATATTTCAGAAATGCGATTTTACGGAAATTATTTGGCATCGGATTCCCATACAAACACTGTATTTCGCGCCATGTTTGCAACTGGTCTATTCGTTGCTGCAAACCATGTTAAATATAGTCATGGAAGCTCTAACTGAATCCAAACTTATATTTTCCCATAAAATATTGGTACAAGACTTCATCTAAACGTTGAAAAGTCAGAGTTTTCCGTAAGATGGTAAAAACAAATGAGAAATGTAGCTGTGTGCATTCATCGGCGAATGGGGATATACAGCCAGCAGGTAACTTTATTAAAATTTGGCAATTCTTAAAATTCATTGGAGACCAAAGCTAATGTCATGGCTGGAAAATTACCAACTGTGCAGAATTTCGAGCAGTTATTTTAGATTCAGACTGTACAGACAAAGTTACGAGCTAACAATTTATGGTTCGATAAATTTTACAAACGAATGTGCCCACCATCATACATTTCTCTGTAATATTTTTGTTTGCAAATTTATAACTTTGTAAGAAAAAGAGATAGCACCTTAAAATTTGGCAGTCTTGCTTATTTTGATGTGCTCTGTCAAGCCATTACATTATTTTTTTGCATTTGTCGAGTTTTCAAATTATCTACAAGTATTAAACAAGGTACCCATTCCGCGCGATAGCTCCGAAAGAAATTTTAAAACTTCAGTTGTGTTAAATACAATATATCATTGAAAGCATTGTAGATGTACATGAGTCTTCAAAAACGTACGTAATTAGAATCCATAAATTCGAGTAAACTTGGTTGAACTTTTGTTCCTTCTCGGACTCTTCTCGCTATGTTTACTGGCGGGCAGTGGGACTTCAGTAATTTGTACTAGTAATTCAGACAAACTCTCGCTTGCGTTTCATTGTACATGTACTTGTCTCGTTGTTCTGTGCTTTTGAGGTCTCCTGTACAAACATTTATCCAGCGCTGACATTTCTCACTGCATTCCCTGTTAGGCATGTACCGATTGTGCTCGGCAACGTTTGAGCAACTTTTGACCAAATTCATAGTACAGGTTTACAGCATAAATCAAGCACGCAAAAGTTAACAATTTGATAGAAAACTTCAGTTTCTGTGAATTTCTTGATGTTTATCAAAAGAACCATTAGAAGTTTTGTTCCGTTAAGAGTTTTCTAAAAATACGCCCATATTTGCGAGCGACTTTTTAAAATGCAGTGGCAACTTTTTATAGTTTTGTTCAAATTCCAATCAATTTATCTTATCTTAATCAATATTAGCAATTATTAAGAAGGAATAAAGCTTTTAAATAACGTTTGTGTGAAAATATCGTGAAATTTAGGTAGCAGGTACTAGCAACTTTCGAAATTTAGGTAGCAACTTTTTGGATTTTTGGCAACTTTTTGAGATTCTAGGGAGCAACTTCTCAGGATTTTACCAGCATAATCGGGACATGCCTATTCCCTGTGAAGGTTTTGGAATGGAAATGCTCCATCGAAAAGGCCAACAAAAGATGAAAATCATCTAATGGATCTATATATACGTCTATGAGAGATATATCTATTTGAGCGATTTATCAAGGTTTTTTCACATCCAGAGTTAATCTTACATCTCCCCCAGCAACAGTGCTTAGTATTCACCATTACTGATATGACTGGGAATCTTATTTAAGGTATTGCTTCTTTTTATGATCGAAAAAAATACGAATTATGTCCTAACATGACTCTCGAACACACTGAAATACTGTAAACAGCAGTGTTTGTTTGTCTGACCCTTGCAGGGGGTCTCGTGCCAGACAATCTATTTTTAGTAACTGTGCGCAGCGCTATTAAAAGTCATCATTGCGGACTGCAACACAACTAAAACAAAAAGCATAAGTACTGCTTGAATCCCAGTGGGAAGACCGCCACTGAGTACTTGGAATAATCAGAAGCTTTTTGGCATTCCAACCAGAAGCGAAGAGGGTTTGGATGTCCAGTAGAGTTCACAAAACACATGGCAACTTTTCAAGTCATAGTGATATGGCATTAATATTTTCAACAGCAATACAGTACCGACTTTGCTGCCTATCTTCTTGCTATCGAGCTGCAGTGAGCAAAACCATGCACCCATAACATTTTAAATGAACATCCTTTTCGTTTATGCCCTATTTTTCATGAACAAGCACCTTCACAATCTCACAGCTATCGTATGATGTAAAACAAAAAAGAAAACCGAAACATCAATAGATGGTTATAAACGTGCAAGCAGTTTGCAACTTCACTTTGGTAAAATTCGGACTGTTTATGACTGGAAACATGGCAAAATAATACAAGCAAATAATGAAATATAAATACCATTCTTTACTGCTGTTTATCTTGGATGTACATGTAGGAAGAATAAAATCATTGTAAATCTCGCCATATACTGTGCAAAACTACAATCTGTGAATCACTGCTGTCACCCGATACATGAGTGGCAATTTCCAGCAATTTATTTTGATTGATTCTCATTGGATGTTACACAATATGGCTGTCAATTCAATGTCTGGACACTGTAACATGCACAGTACAGTGACACAGCACCCTTTAAAAATAGCAGAATAAATGTAGGTGTTCATGCAGTTCAATGATACATTAAACACTAATTAAAAGTGTTATTGTTGACAGTAATGCGGACACTCAGTCCCAACAATTTTTGTAGCTTATAGGAAAACAGTGCATTTTGTTTCCAGTCAGAACATCTTGAAATGAAATTTCCAGAGTTTCCTGAAACGAAATAGAGCGGAGCTTTAAGATTCAAGGGAAACAAGAATCACTGGTTTATTTGGGGCCAGTCATTTGTATATACATTGTAGCACAATAACTACATTCCCTGTTTGGAAAAAAAGGCAACAAACATTAGCCAGGCCGGCAAACCAAAACGTTTTTAAAACCTGGCAAATCTAAAACAGAGAGTAGGACATCATGCTCTGGTCATGTGTTCAAGCCGGCAACAGTGAACCAACAGATGTTGCAGTTTTCAAACAGTGTTACCTGTAATGTATCTGGTTTTAATGAACCCAAAGAGCGGCCATCTTAGTCCAACACGCACACACGAAGCATTGCATAATACATGTGAAATACCGCTGAGCACTAGCTGTATATCTTACACTTTCTCCCTTCTAAATTGTGTAACGTCTGTAACTTAAAATTGATCTAATCAAACATGGCATAACAATAACTAATAGTTCAGTGTCCTTAAACAACTACTCTAATATTGTAACAAAATAGTTGTGCTCTTAAAGGTCTAGTTCAACTGGTGGTTTTCTAACTCTTGCTGGGTAGCGCGGAGACCCAGTCTCACCACTGCTTGGTGTTCTTATACTGACCTTAGTCATGGAGGTGTCAATCTCCTCTGGCAAGGGTGTGGCTTTTACATGTACTTCCGGACAAGAACTTGGAATGTCCGTTCCTTCAGCCTGAAGGTTAACATTCCCCATTGCGGGTTGCAATATTTAGTACTTGGTCTGGAAATGTGGTGTTGTGTTGCTAGTGCACTGGATTCTTTTAACTGGTCAACATGTCGACGCCACATTGTGTTGGGAGCAACCTCTACCTGGTAATAATGACAAAGGCCCATCTCTTGCTACGACTGTTCCAGGTACCCACATATCTGCCCGATTGTAGTTCCGCGCAACTACTGTCTGGCCTATGGATAGCTCATGTGTAATCCTGGAACCCTTGTTGTTTCCTTGATTTATCTGATTGTTGATAACTTTGTTGCGAAGGTCTGGTTTCAACAAATCTAGTCGCGTACAGAGGTTCCTTAATTCCCATGACAAGACAGCAGGAGATTTCCCTGTGGTTGAATGAAGAGCATTCCGATAAGCCAACAGAAAGCTAGCTCGCCTAATCTTGGGTCGTTTCTCTTCTCTTCCCTTCTTCATTGCCTTCTTGAAGCTCTGTACAAAATGCTCAGCTAAACCATTTGTGGCTGGATGATAGGGAGCCAAGGTGATATGTTTGACACCATTCTGCTTAAGAAAATGCTGAAATTCTTGGGAAGTGAATTGAGGGCCATTGTCACTCACTAATTGTAGGGGTACTCCATATCTGGTAAAAATTGTTCGTAGTCTCTCAATAGTCTTGGTGGCACTTGTGGACTGCATGACTTCCACTTCTGGCCATTTTGAATGAGCATCTACTACTATGAGGAACATAGAGCTCATAAAGGGTCCGGCAAAGTCTACAATGTATGTGTATTCACTGCCATGGTGTACTTGGCCATTCCCATGGATGTAATGGTGCTGAGGCAGGCTCATTTTGCACCAACTGACACCCTGAGCAGTTCTTTGCCAGTTGTTTGTCAATTCCGGGCCACCAAATCAGACTCCTAGCAATTCCCTTTATCTTGACCACTCCCAGATGTCCCTGGTGTAGCTCTTCAAGGACTTGACCTTGCAGTTTTCCTGGAATTATGACTGCTTCCCCACATCAGGCAGCCATCCTGTACTGTTAACTCCTGTCGTCACGCATACATTGTAGAATGGTGATAACTCTGTATCGTGCTGGGATGGCAATCCCTTCATAGTGAATTCCAATACCCTTGTCAGTGTTGGGTCCCTCTGGGTTACCCTTTTTACTTCTGCAGCAGTTACAGGCAGTGGTTCAAACTGAGTGAGCTGGAGTACTTCTACTGGATCCAATTTCTCCTCCTCCTCTTCACTGTCTATCTTAGTGGCAAATGTGAGAGACCATCTGCATTTCCATGTAGTTTGCTACTCCTATACTCAATAGTATACATGTAGTTGAACCCTGACAGGAACAGTGTGTACCTCTGTAGGCATGCTGCAGTCATAGCCGGTAATCCTTTCTCTGGATTGAAAATAGCTGTTAGGGGTTGGTGGTCTGTCAGAAGATTGAATGGTCTGCCAAACAAGTAAGCATGGAATTTCTTGACACCCCATATTATTGCCAATGCTTCCTTATCTATTTGTGCATAATTTCTTTCTGCATTCCTGAGGGTCCTAGACGCAAAAGCAATAGGTCGCTCAGTTCCATTCGTCATTACATGTGACAGCACTGCCCCGACACCAACTGGTGATGCCTTTGTGTTACCCCAATCCAACCGAATTTTGTTAATTATATTAAGCCACTTATCTTGACTACGTATAAAGGCAGGGTGTTTGTGTGTCCATTTTATGTCACATTGACCTGGACTACTCCCACTGATGAAATTCTTTCCCCACTGTATGTCTTCAGATCAATGTTTGTGTCCTCTAACTTCCTTGAGAAGTGTTTTTGATACATTTCCAAGGGTATAACTGAAACTGCAGAGCCAGTGTCTACATGTAACTCCATTTTAAGTGGTTTACCCTCAACATGTGGTGTTACCCAGATGATATCACTTTCTGTTGTACCTACAGTACATGTAGGTTGTTTATTTTGAGGGTGCCCAGGAGGTCGTCTTCACTATCACTGTTCTCCTGGACCACATGTACCCCTGCAACACTCTTTTTCTCTTGATCAGATTTTTGTTGTTCCCTGTTAGATAGTCTCGAACGGCAGAATTTCTCTATATCGCCCTTCTTATTGCACCATCGGCATAGCACATCTTTAAATCGACAATCTTGGGGGTCGTGTGCATGAGATCCACACCGGTAGCACTCACTGCACCATTTCTTTGAACCTCTTTTGAGCTTGTGGACTTGGTTTTCCTGTTTTTGACCTCCTTGTAGTTCCATAGTATTGTGTGCTGCTGTTTCCATGGCTATGGCAATCTCCATGGCCTTTGCGAAACTTAGGTTTTCTGTTGTGAGTATAGCCGCTTTAAATTTGTGTCTGCTCATTTCTTATTCCACACACCAATCTACATGTATCTCTAAGCATCTCTGTCAAGTTAGCCCCAAAGTTGCAGTGTATGGATAACTTCTTCATTTCAGCCACAAAACAGCAGATGTTTTCTCCTTCGATTAGGTTTCTTTTGTAGAATCAAAATTGTTCCGCGATTTTGAGCGGTTTTGGGTCCAGGTGATTTTTCAGGGTTTCCATGATCATGCACCTTGTACGATTTTGATGCAGGTTTTTCTGGTGCCAGCAGATTTTTTAGAAGAGAAAAGGTTTTGCTACCCATTCAATCTCGTACCCAGACCCCATTTGTTTCTTACTGCGCATGCTCGACGAAATAATAGGGCTCTGGACGAATCCGATTCCGGAAGTCCGCGAATCACGGACTTCCGGCAACTCTGCGCATGCTTATCATTACGTCACCTGAGAAGTCGTTTCTTCTGGTTCGATTCTCGCTCAGCGCCTCAGGCCTATGATTTGGTTTAGATTTGGGAGTTCGCCCGGTATTTTGATAGTGATATTTTGCTTGCTAGTGTCAGGGCAACCCTTAGGGAGTCTCTTTCATCTTCTGCCGTTTTCAGTTTGGATTTTAAGGCTTTATTTTCACGCATCAGGCTCGGTGGATTCATCAGACATATTTACAGATTCCAGTACACGTGAAGAGGATTCATGGGGATCGAAAACTGATCGCTGAAATCGCCTTATCTGAGCCCGATGACCACACAAACAGCAACTGAATACACCGTAGAAGCAAGTCAAGGCATTTTTACTTGCCATTCTCTCGGCGTAGTTTAGCTCCTTGAAGGCTGGAGTTTGTTGCATTCTCATCAGTACAAACGCTTATATGTATTTAAGCGCTCAGTGCCAGTTCACAAGTTTAAGAGATCGGAAAATGCCACTTCTGCCTATAGAACACTTACGAACAATGTTGTTAAAATGGGAATGCGTAGTATTACCTATCTGTTACGGTAAATCCCTCGGCTATATCAACTGTTACTGCTGGTTGGGTTCGATTTTCGAATTCATGTACCGTATGATTTGAGTTTGCTGCTGAAGTGATTTGAAATCCCGATAGGATGCAAGCAAATATCTAAGAATCCCTGAAGAGATCGACACCCATTTAGGTAAAATCCAACGGTTTTTAGCGTTTAGATACCCCCCAATTTTCAATGCATTTGTCCAAATATTAAAATTACTTTATGTTTGACTTCCGGTAAAATTGCATTGTTCAAAACAGCCAATCAGAATACACAAAAATCGGATTCTTCCAGAGCCCTATTATTTCGTCGAGCATGCGCAGTAAGAAACAAATGGGATCTGGGTACGAGATTGGCTACCCATTAGGCTTAGTAGTGCTGGTACTTTCATGTCAGTACCAATGCTGTTTACAATGAAGAATTGCTCCACTCGCTCAACATACGTGTCCCAGTCTTAGGTGGTTTCGTCGAAATTCTCAATTTTTCCGATGGTCGTCATTTTCGAGCTGATTCTAAACTCTTAAATCTTATGCCTTGAGGGAATTTCCGAATCCCATCCTCGTCGCCACTGTGATGTATCTGGTTTTAATGAACCCAAAGAGCGACCATCTTAGTCCAACACACGCACACGAAGCATTGCATAATACATGTGAAATACCGCTGACCACTAGCTGTATAAATTATCTTACATTACCTATTAATCATTATATGTACAGTAAGTGGACAACAGTTTAAAAATATATCAATTTCATGTTAAAAATAAAAAACGAGAGCTAGTATTTTACCAGGGGATCCAAACACCGAGAAAGATGAAAGCACGAGGCCGCTTCGGCTGAGTGCTTTTATTATTTCGAGGTGTTTGGATTCCCTGGTGAAACACTAAGCTCGAGTTTTTCATATGACTTCTCAAGCGAAAACAATGCCTGCATTCATAAATCATTAAAAAGTATTGTTTGCCTGGAATTTTATTGCATGCAATTATAGACTTAACAAGGGTTGTCATTGTTATTTTCTCATGGTCATTTCAACAAACAGACCGATAGTGTAGTGGACAAGACAGCGGACTAGTAGTCAAGAGCAGCCATGAGGATGAGGATTCGAGTCACACTGGACACCAATTTTTATTTCCGTCTTCTCCTTCACTTCTCCATTAAGTCATACTTATGCTGTAATTAGGTCCATCACATGCATGAATCTTGATACCCAATGAGAGCACAGATGAACATCACTATATAGTGATTTGGATACATATCCAAATCACTAGACAGTGATGTTCATCTAGTGTTTCATTGGGTGTCAAGATTCATGCATGTGACCAAGTGCAGTCCTCTGATTGACTAAAAAGTTTATTAATTATTCATGAGTTTGAGAAGTGATATTGTATACATGTATATTTTTTTCTGACCAAACAGAGCACATACACTGTACACTGCATTTCAATGGCTGGCCTTCTCTTCAGGTTCTATTTTCATCATACATGTAACTGCATGGTTATTTTGCCGCCAGTTATTAGATCAACTTGAAGGCTGATATATTGTGTGAAAACTAGTTTGTCAACTTAGGAGCCCTGGTGCAGCCATTTTGTCCATTCAGCTGGAATGCATTTGGTGTTTGTTGTATGTGGAAAACTTACTGCTGTATAACAAAATTAATATGTACCTTTATCTCTTCCTCAGGGTAAGAAAGGTAAAACCAAGGCTTCAAAGAAAGCTACACTTAGTGGTGCTGCAAAGTCAGCAAAGAAAGATGATATGGATTACAACTATGACTTAGGAAATGAGTTTGACGACTTTATGTAATGATGGTGGATTATTGACACACATACCTTGTGTTCTGGTGAAGATTGTATGGAGAGATAGATGCAACTTTAAAATTTTACCTTACAGTGATTTTCAATACTATGCGGATTGAAAACTCAAATGTCGACCAACATTTTGTGTTTTATGCTGCCATCAAATATCAACAACAACAGCCACCGAACATTTACGAGGGATGGGCCATGTGAAGCTCTCCATTCCCACAGAAATCAGCGATGTTGAAATACTTCCCACAGCCATTGCTCGTAAATATTCTGTGGCCATCGTAGTTGTAATCGACGGCAGTGAAAAACACAAAACGTTGGTCAACATTTGAGTTCTCAGTCCGCATAATATTATTGAAAATCGTTGTAAAGGAATTAAACCTTCATGTTTCTTTAAAGTGCATATGAGCCCTAGCCATTGATTTAAAGATCAAACTGGAAAACAAAATTACCGACATAGGAAAAACAATATTTATTATTAGCATCTGCCATTTTCATTTAAGAAGTCAAATTTCAATGACATCGTTTAAGTCAAAAGCTAATTTTAGTGCATTTTTCTCTGTTTTTATGTCAGCTCCACTCATTAAAAGATGTTTCTAATCAAAAAGATTGCAAGGATCAAATGTCTGATGCCTGAAAAACTGCTGAAAAAGTAAACGTATTGAATGTATCACTCAATTCATGTTCAACTCATTAAGCATAATTTGACGTAAATGATGTCATTTCAAGGATTTGTAATGCATTTTAAAGCAATATCACAACCATAAATAACCCAGAAATAGTTGAACAAGATATAAACACTTTACTTCTCCCAAATAAACGATTTCTGGCAAGGGCTCATAAGCACTTCAAAACAAAACTACAAAAATAACACCCTGAGACAGAACAGAAAGACCATATGAATGTCCTGATGTAGTATAGATAATTTTCAAACTTTTTCGATAGAGGATGGCAATGATGGATTACTAAAAGCTTATTCTAGAAACTTGATTTCAGTTTACAGTGAACCAATTTCAAGTTGCTCTATTTGTTCATTTTTCATCCGCTCTAATCTTAATTGACATCCTTCATCAAAATTGTCTGATTTTTTTTTCCAGTAGACCTGGAAAGCATACTCTGGTAATTTAAGTAGTTATTTTTGTCTTTCATCAGTGCTATTCCTTGAAAAACCTCTGTTGCAAGAAATTGACAGAATGAGATACAGTTTAAAGTGCCACTAACCCCTTTTGCAATTTTTATACATATAAATCTTTGAAAGGTTTTGAGTACTTCTGCGAAGAAATGTTTGGCTTACAGAGAATACGTTGTTCTATGCGTGTTTGAAATAGTGAAATTATGACCTTTCCTGACCCATGACCGCGTTAGAAAAAGCCTGAGTCGATTCATGATCTTACGTCACCTATTAATGCATTATAGTCTCCATGGTGCCTTTCTACCACAACAACATCAATATATAGAGAATATACACATTCTGTGAGTTGTTAGTAAAGAAAACAGTTATATTAGACAAAATGCTCAATATTTATTCAAATTATAGCAAAGTTGAATGACTTGGATGACGTAAGATCAAGAATCTACCCAGTCTTTTTCTTACATGTTCATTGTCAGGAAAGGTCAAATTTTCACCATTTCAAACATGCAAAGAACATAGGGTATTCTATGTAAACCAAAAATTTCTTCACAAGTACTCAAAACCTTTCAAAGATTTATAATTATGTATAAAAATAGGTCTGCAATGCGAACATCGGCGACCATTATTATAATTTATCTTATTGAGAATATAAAATTATTTGGGTTGTTTAATTTTATTATAGGTACCCCTCCTGTTGTATTATTTAATTATTATAGGCCACACCCCATTGAATTTGAAATTACGATGGTTTAACCCTCTCGTTTTATTTTTGATTCAAAATTGCCTACCTGTCCACTTCAATTATTTAATTATTGGCCACTTTCCCCTTCTATTTTTCATTCACTAGCCCACCCTCTATCTTCAAGTATTTAATTACTATAGGCCACCCCTCTTCTAATTTTTAATCACTTTTGTCTACCACTCCCCTTCTTTTATTTAATTACTATAGGGTACCCCTGCTGTTCTACTATTTAATTACTATAGGCCACACCCGATTATTCTTCCGCGAAGGCAATGCACATTCATTCCCCACTCGAAGGCCACGTTGTCAACATATTCCATGATTTAGTTATTACGTTTTTAGCACACCGGCAGAGTCTCTTGGTCTTTTCATTAAAATAATCTTTTTATTTGAGAAACTACGAAGAGCCAACTTGTTGTCAAATATATTAACTAAAGAATAATTAAGTAGGTAAAGATCTTTATTCTACAGTTTTCCTTACCCAACTCAACAGTACCCCCTTGAGTTAAATTGTGCACTTTATCGGTTGATACTGAGACATAGAAACGTACATAATTATATAGTCCCCAACTTCATGCACAATGGTTGCCTAAAAAATGTAAAAGGGGTTAGTGGCACTTAAATGTTCATGGACCAACCCCAAAATAATTATAAATTTTGTTTATTGTATTCATTAGGACACTTTCAACGTGTACAATATGTTCTTCGTAAATTAAAGTCTTGCAAAGATAAATGCAGAGTATCATACTCTATTAAACACTGTAATTATACTGAAAGTGCTGCAATATTAGGTATTTTTACAAGTGTTAATTAACTTTTTAAAGCATGCAACTTTACATAGTGTAGTAAATCCTTGTAGCAAATATTATGAGCTAGTGTTCATTACTCCAAACAAAGTGATCATAGACCCTATGCATAAAGCTGGAACCTAATTTACATAAATTCAGAATTTTAACATTTGAAGAAAAATTGACACTGTAACCTGAAAGAGCAAGTACAAGTTACTCATTATGTGCAATTTAATAGTTTTATCACAAATTTCTCCAAAGTTATTACCATTTAAGGCTCAGGAAAAACATGAAAGCGAGGCTGGTAGGGTCTGGCTGACTATTTTCATACAAATCTCTTATTTCAAAAGTTTATTACTCTGTAGCAATGTAACTTATGACACTCAAATTTCACAGGATTGCATATTTTTGCATGTTCTTTTATGTGACAATATGTTGGAGAAATCCAGTTGTAATCAAAATGTCCTTTATGCATAGGGTTTGCATATTTCTAGTTTGCACTATTATGTCAGTTGAATACAACTACTAGAATCCTTTCTTATTCAGATTTTTAAAACTCCTGAGAATATGAAGACAGTAAATGATAAAAATTAGAGGAACAAGAATCAGTGCAAAGGATTCTGGTTGTAACATAGGCTGCCAACTGACGTACATTTAATAGTGCAAATTAACTGCCTATTTCATGGATCAAGTGTGCCAGCTGCAACCACAGGTAGTCCAAGCTTACAATCTGTATATTATATAGTACATTATTTTGCATGATGATGTCACATACCACTACTATCAGAACTCCTTGCATGAATCCTTTTGTTCCTCTAATTACCAAGACCATTGTCTTGGTATTCCCAGAGGAGTTAAAAAATCTGAATAAGAAATATAATTTGAAAAGGATTGTGGTAGTTGAAGTTAAATTACAACATAATGCCAAATTAATGGCCTATTACGAGATAATGCCAAAGACTCCGAATTAACATTAATTTTAACATCAACCTGTAGGAATTACTAGGCAGTTTGATTTTGATTTAGGGTGGTTCTTGATTTTCACCCCCTACTCTTGATAATTCATCATACATTCTCTTGTAATCACTTACACAGATAACGCATGGGCTACCTGTGCTGTAACATAAGAATAGTTTACATAATTATTCCATGAAGTTGATGTGACTAAGTGGTGACAAGAGAGCATTAGCAAGAGAGGTAATCTTGTAGCACGTTGTGTGCAATGATAATGTCTAATAAAATCTATTTTTAGTAACCGGAAGCAGCTGAAGCATGTGCGCAAGCACGTGACAACAATCTCATACCATGAAACTATTTTGCTGCCATGATTGTTGTGCGCTTGTGCATCAGCTGCTTCTGGTTACTAAAAATAGATTTTATTAGACATTATCATCGCACAAGCATGCATATTAGAGATTCCCTGTCTTATGTTCTCTTGGTGGTGGATATTTACTCAGCTGCAATATCCACTGCAGGTCATTGACACCAAGGGGAATAATTCAATGTTTTAGTATATACCACACAAGTGAAATTTATAGCCAGCCTCCTATTAGTTCAAACAAGTGAACTCTTCATGCATGCACGCATGACCCATGCAATGCACTATTCACTTGCCTGGTATATATATATATATATATATATATAAGTACTAATCTTTGATAACCCTAGGACCAGTGCAACAAACTTTCAGTGAATACAATTTATTTCTGTGAATGATATTAGGTGCAGTTACCTAATGTAACAAATGCTTTAGAAAGTAAGGGGGACTATCAGGTACAATGCATGTATGTCCTTAACAGAGACTCTACTAAGGGCACTTTCCATTTATGCAACCTAACTCGTCTGATCGGCCAGTTCTCAAATGGAATGCATCAGTTCTAAAAATTGGTCTGCATGTGACTGACTTGTCCTACTCGGAGGAGAACTGGCAATTACAGTAGGTACCTTATTGAGAATCCATGATCTGGCAATTAAAACAAGTGACTTAATTACAAAATACTAAGCTGCATGTGAAAATGCGCGCATGCAGTCACAAAGTAATACATTATTTGGCTGCTGTCTGCAAATACATGGCATAAAAACCTTTAGTTTTACTTTTTAAAAGAGAGCGGCCCTTTCCTTTTGTACAACAAGAACAGTGATGAAGCCAGGTTTTAAAATTTGTAGGCCCAAACAATCACTCCATAAGGGTTGCTTCTTGAGAGTCCGAGGGCATGCTTCCCCAGGAAATTTTTAGATTTAGACTTTTGCAAATGCCTTCTGCTGCACTTTCAGGTCATGTTTTGCAGCTCCTGAAGCCCAACATTCATTTGTAATAGTAAGACAAGTAAAGGCTGTAAAATGTGTAGGCCGGCCCTGGCCTACAAACCTATAGGCTAGTTCTGCCCCTGAAGAACAAGTCTGCCCAGACCTAACCAGGAAGGAGATGGGGGAGGGGTACAAATGGAAACAGCCCAATGTCAAAATGAGTCCATAATTTAAATTTCTCAGGCACTGCCATTTTAGATCGTTATATATGTCACAGTATTGTCCCTACTGTCATATGATGTTGGCTCTTTTGTTGTGTTACAGTATAGGGGCAACAATGTGATGTCATAAAATCCAAGATGGCAGCACATGAGGAATTCAAATGAGTTTTATGAAGAGCAAAACTGGTCCATAAATGATATATTCGAGTGTACAATTTGCAGGAGATAAACACAGCAATAGATTTAGGCATCCAGAAGGACCATATGAAAGCAAACAACTTTTCAGTGGACTGGTTCCCTAATTAAAAGAATATGTAACAAACCTCTGTATTTACTGTACAAGCAGCTTCTGTTGAAATAAATGATAAACCAGAAAGCATAATTTAGAAAAAATCATGTCATTTGATGAGTTTAAACCACTGACACAAGAGGACGTGAGAACTTATCATGAAGTCGACCAAGAAGTTGTGTGTGCACGCTAGAATATCCATTGCCAACTCCTCTAGTCATTGACTGCATTGACGTACTGTTGCTCGTCTTGACTAAAATTATTAACCTCTCTCTGGATAGCACATTATTTCCTGATGATTGGAAAGAGGCTCTCATCATTCCCTTGCTTAAGAAATATGGACTTGACCTTGTGTTTAAGAACTACCGTCCTGTTAGCAATCTCCCTTATGTTTCTAAATTAACAGAAATAACCGTTTGTGAACAACTTCACTGCCACATGACTGTAAATGGCCTGTACCCTGCCTTACAATCTTCTTACAGGAAACATCACAGTACAGAGACAGCACTACTAAAGGTTAAGAATGATATTGATGAATATGAACCGGCAGCATTAAGTAACCCTCCTTGTGCTTCTGGATTTAAGTGCAGCCTTCGACACCGTTGATCATAGTATCTTACTTGACACTCTCAAATCTAAGGTTGGTGTATCTGGTAAAGTACTCGACTGGTTTTTGTCATATTTGATGAACCGAACGCAGAATGTTTCAATTAATGGTACCCCCTCGGATAGTTTTGAACTGAACTGGGGTGTTATATGGTTCTTGCTTTGGGCCTCTTCTCTTTATTATTTATGCATCGAAACTATTTGATATTACAAATGCGCATTAGTACATTTGTACTTGCTTTATTGCCATGCTCTGGATTATTCAGCAAATAAAAATGTCCATGCATATATGGATAAAATGGCAGTCTGGTTCTGTGACTTAAGACTAGACTGTCACACTAGACTGTATTTTCCAAATATGGTACTTTTTTATATTCACTGAATAATCCAGAGCATGCGGTTGCTATTACATGTTTCAACTCCCTTACGTTTCTGGCTTAAAAGTCTTTACTTAATTGTCATACACCAAGGTTTCAATATGAGACTCCAGGGTAAATTAAATTTATTCTGTCTTCGGATAAATGAAATATATGTTTAATTATGTTACTACCCCAGAGCCTCAAATTGAAACCTTTGTGGATGACAAGTGACACATAATTATAGAAAGTGCATGGACTAGCTATTTCCCATGTTGGTGAACAGTTAACTCCATTGGGACTCAGCGAGTGTTTGGTCGTGCAGATCTAGTTGTCTCCACAAATCACAGAGATTATAATTAACACTGGTGTGGAAACCTGCAGCGCTTGAGAAGAAAGTCAAGCTAGATGGCATTAAAAGTAAAGTACACTTTAATATTGCTATAACATTTATGACATCTTTCCTGAAATTATTTTTAGAAAATCGTTTGAGGAATTATTCCTATCAAAACACTTTGCATATTATTCTTGGCACAGTCATCAGTATTCATTAGAATCAACTTGATCAGTCCACTGCTGAAACTTGAATTTTGTGGTTTTACAGTATTCATGAAATAGTTGATTTAGATAAGAAACATTACCAATTATTTATATGCTAGTTGTTTCAAGAATACATGCCAAGTGGTAATTTCATAGGTACATATTTTATTCCTAGTCCAAAGAATATTGAAAAGAATACACATGTACATTACCATTTTCAATGAATTATAAAGTGCCACTGTAAAGGTTTCCAGTCTTGTTTGGAAAATTGCATTTAGCCACCATCAATCAAAGGAGTACTGGCTAAATTTCATGAAGTCTATAGGCTGTATTCCTTTGAAAGCTTTGTATGAGAGCACCAACTTTTATTTGATAAACAGTCTTCAAAATGCAATTTTCGAAATGCTACTTGAAACTTCCAGGGTCACTTAATAAATGAAAATGGTAATATGTTTGATATATAACATTCCCATGTAGCACAATAAAGCAAGCTCACCATTCATTCTAGACCTCGAACGAAAGTAAATACTTCGTTGCATTTAATTTCTCTACTTACCGGTAGTTAGATCATGAGATCCTGTTATTTTACTGTCCTATTGAAAAGTTTTTTTATTTTTATTTTATCAGTCACGTTTATGCCAATCAGTGATTTCTTTTTGGCTATTGTGATTCTAACACACTGCTGAATATTAAAGAGACTTCCAGTTTGTTCTTTGTTCACAAATATATGCACTTGCATGATTGCTAAGGGGACAAATATGAACTCTAGATTTTTTCATACTGCACTTGGCCTTAATGGACTTGTGCTACAGTATTCAAAATGTCTTGTTTGTCATGCATATTTGTCAACAAAGAATGCACAGTCTCTAACCCCTAAATCCATAAACACCAAGCAGTCTAATGGGTCATACCACAGTTTTTAGTACCTGAACATGAGTTTTTCAAATGCCTGTAATATGCCTAAACCATGCATACATCAAACAGTAGCCAACAGTCTGTGCCTGATGATGTTTTACATCTACATGTCGCCATTGTCACACAAATTATAATTTAAATTCAAAATTCATTAATTGACCGTTGCGGAGACTAAAAATACTTTATTTGTCTAAAAAAAAACAGCAAACCAATAAAAACCTAAAAAAGTCCCATGGACACACTCTGCTACTGCATGGCCCTCTTTCTAAAAGAGGGTCCACAATAGGGTCCTCAGATCCCGCTTTTCTCTTAATCCCACCATCCCACCCTTCTTTAGACTTCTTTACGTTGAAATCCCGATCCCACCCATATTTTTTTAACTACATTTTTTTTTTCTGCGTTAATTATTACAATAATGATAACATGAAATACCCACCTTCATTAAAATCCGGATAGCTGCCAAGTAAACAGACTAAACACGATTTGATGATGTTTCTGACCCTTGGACGAACACGCAAAGTCACACAAACGGTACGCGACATGCTGTTGACATATGGAAGACGAAGATTGTTCGTTTTGAAGAGTTAATCTGCATTAAACACACGGTCACGTGGAAATTATAATCCTGTATCCCGCTACCCGCCCCCTCAAAAACATGAAATCCCGCTTCCCGCTCGTACCTGAAATCCTGCGTCCCACTCCTGTTTTTAGCTCTCATTCCGAATCCCACCCTCGAAATAAGCCCGATCCCGCCATCCCGCCAAACCTATTGTGGACGCTCCTAAAACACCTGTTTCAAATCGGCATGTCACATTGAGCTATGCATAATCAACATTCCATTGGCAAAGTGTAGTCTCCGCAACGTTTTTACACCTTAAAGTTTTTATCACATCTCGCCAAATTGTTACAATTGGCATACGATTTGATAAGTTCTAATTTGTAACTTGTGCTGTATTAATATCTTTGGAATTTTTAGTTCTTATAATTTAAAACCAAAATTCTGAATCTAATAGAATAATTTAAGAATCACATGATTCCTTCTCTATATATGAAAGAGAATACTTTATGATATAATCGTAGTTTTTTTGGTTGCAACTTCTGCATTTTAGGCACTTTTATTTGCTCAGCCAAATGATGTTTGGAGGACTGAAATGAGCACGTGCAAAAGGTGCAACTTTATATTTAAGGTTTCAATATGTATTGTGGCCATTTTAAAAGTGCAATGAAAGATGATTTTTGATGCATAATGTTTGTATGCTTTATTTTTTTTTACAAAATGATTGTATCTTTGTTGTGATACTTTCTGTAGTCTCCGCAACGTAGTCTCTGCAACAGGACTGACATTTCAATTTTTTATTTTTAACTGAATTTATGAAAACAAAGTAAAAACTTAATGGCATTTCAATAAACTAGGTAGAGTACCCTAAAGTGCAAAGTATACTGATATTTCAAATAACCTTTAGATTCAGAGAATTTTTCATTTGAATATGGTTGATTAAAAATTGAGGATTTTCTGTGTAGTCTCCGCAACGGTCACGTATCACCTTGCAACCTGCCACCCTTTCGATCCAGGGTCAATTGCAACACTGCTGGGCATAGCCCTTATGGACATCCACCAAATGAAGTAGAATTGACTAGCTTTGTAATTATAGATTTCTAGATACACTATAATAAAAGTCTCTAAATGTAGTCTCCACAACAGGAGGAATACTGTGGTATGACCCTGGTAATACACCTGGAATCTACAGGAGCTTGAGGTGAGAGGCCTATGTCCGCAAATGGTTAAGTTTTGAATTCTGGCGGACAAGGGAGACCTCGATAAAGCCCTCCTACAAAGGCTTGTGGGGGAATTTGCTAAAAGCTATTTAGCATCTGAAAAGATAGCCCCGTCTTAGCTGCCATTAAGGGTGCGTTCCAGCTCATCGAGAATGATACCTGCCTATTGTATTGCCTTACATCTTTTGAGCATGTGAAATACATATAATTTTACTTCTTTTCAGAAATAGTTTGTTTCTCTGTTTTCCATACTAAGATCTTATTTCACTGTTTGTTAGAGTGAAAAAATAGCCAGTATATTATATAACAGTATAACGATTAAAAAAATACACTACATTTTTAATACTTTCACATCCACCGTGCATGTATTCAAACTGCTGGGGCAAATTTGGAAATATTTGGTGTTGTCTTTACTGTCTATTCTTTACTGCCACTAAAATTGTTATCAAGTTATAAAATTTGTGGTCAATTTTAATATCATAAAAATAGATAGGTTATAATTATGCTAATTAAGGTTTAAAAGGACAATGCAAAACCGAACACTGTGATTAAGTCGGCACTGTCCTGCAAATTGTTCCAATCGCAGTACAAAGTTTTTAAATATAAATTTGAGTTCCCATCACCGAACGTGTTTCATTATTTACACGTCATGGTTCGCGGTATAAGCCATTTTCCATTCAGTAAAATTCCGGACAGCATTAAAATCAAAGGTGTCTTCGAAATGTATCATGTGTTTGCTAGTTATTTGTCCTTCTGCTGTTGTTTTAGAGCCTCTTCTTTCCTCTTGTCCTCGCCATGTTGAATGTTCTCGGCTGTTTTTCGCTCTGTGTGGCCGTGAGTGGAAACGCTCTTATTCTGTGAAGCTTCTTTCTTGGACTTTCCTTTCCTCGTGCTCCCTGAATGTACGCTCTCGTCATAGTTGTACTCTTCATATTGATCTACAGACTCCATTATGATCTCTTAATGTTACTTCTTCGTATAAATGATCCCTCTCCTTTTATAAGCTTGTTTTTGCTTCTCAACAACGAGTCTATTTTTGTCTGTACTGTGTTTAAAAAAAAATAAGGGACATTATGGGACCTTATTCTCAGGACCATTATACATGAGATTCGATGAGCACAATCACTTTACGCACCAGGCGGAACATTTGTGGAGGTAAGCACATTAAAGTGCCTATGAACCAACTTTTATTTATTTTAGATATTAATTCTACATCAAGCGAATAGTAGAATGGTACAATATATACTGGTTTGAATGCTGTGCCAATGACTTGTAGAGGTTTTAATTTCCTAAATGCTAATTACCCTATATCATTATGACGTCACGGCTTGTTTATGAGGGGGACAGAATCGACTTGAACAATAGAATTTTGAACTAAATCTGCTCTGCTGAAGAAAATTTAACTTCGAATTGTCTGGTTTCCAGATATCAGCCGTATCAATGTTTATCCCACAATATTTACCGTTACCGCTATTCTACGTTCTACAAAATGCATTTGATAGCGATTTCCTTTGTGTTGTTGCTGTTTTGTCCCCCTCCCACGACCGTGATCCTTAGCGTTTAAACAATAGATTGTTTTGATTTGACGTCATAATGATATAGGGCAATTACATAACGTCAGTTATTATACAAAAGAAGTTGTTACAATTTTTTTTCCTTAAAATTATCAGTGTTAACACATTGTTGAAATAAAATGTTAGAATTTTGTTTTCCTATATCAGCAGAAACGCCCATTCACAACCACTAAGAAATGATTGCAAATAACTCCCCTGATGTCATGTAATTAGCATTTTGGATATTAAAACCTCCTTAACTCAGCGGCACAGCATTCAAAGCAACATATATTTTACCATTCTACTATTCACTTGATTTATAATTGATATCTAAAATAAAAAAATAAGGTTCATAGGCACTTCAACAACACAAGCTGGAACAACACGTATATGTACATTGTTTTCCCAGATAGGGGACAACAAATTTTAAGTGTTTAAAAAAAATCATATTTCGATTCTGATTGGCCGAGAGCAGTGCAATTAATTCCAAATTGCACTGTATTTGTAATTGCACTCAAAATCAGGAATAGAGGTAATAGGCCCTTTGCAGCTAACAATAGAGGTAATCGGCTAATAGGCCCTTTGCAGCTAACAAATCACGTGGTTGTACTGGAGAGCAAAACAATTCTGACCTTATTTTTAAGGCCTTGTACAAGATCGGTATTGATATTAGCAAAACCTGTTTGTAAATGCTATTTTCCACCTGCAATCAATCTTTCTAAAA
Organism: Actinernus sp. WN-2022; assembly: GCA_030867875.1. NCBI lineage: Eukaryota > Metazoa > Cnidaria > Anthozoa > Actiniaria > Actinernidae > Actinernus > Actinernus sp. WN-2022. The sequence goes on from JAOWCC010000019.1 coordinate 30,986,982, forward strand.
CAGCGTTTTTAAAGATAGCTTGCTCTCCAGCATCCATGGCAATGCCTTTCCCATGGGGATTCATTCGTTAACGAAGTATTATATCAGCACGTGACTGTTAGCTGCAAAGGGCCTATTCAGATCATGTGATGTAAACACACATTACTATGGAGAATTGACTATTGGAAAATTAATTTTATTCAGATAGCCATGACTGCATTATGATTAGAATAAAAAAAGATTAATTCCCCAGAGTAGCATCTGTTTACATCACATGATCTGAATTGGGTACCTAAATCGCAAACAAAAGAGGATTTTTTCCCCGAATTATTCCGAAAATATTTGATGGGTTGGGTTATAAGAAATCATATTCACTGTTTGAGTAGCCAATCAGAGCGCGCGAAAAGTGATATTCTTTGGTGTGGTATAAACTAATACGGTTTACAGTGCAATAGCCCACTTTCGAGATATGACTCACTTCCTACGTACAAAGGATTCAATACGACGCTCCGTGCATAATGCTCATACGTTCATGACAAACTACAGAAGTGCTGTAGTCTTGTCACGAACGACTGAGCCTCGTATTGATTCCTTTGTATGTAGGAAGTGAGGCATATCTCGAAGTGGGCTATTGATTAACTCGCGTCTTTCAAAGAGCTCATAGGTCTTTTTCAAAATCACGTGACAAACTTTTCAATATGGCTGCGATCTCGGCGACCTGCAGGATCAGTCATGTCTTCATTACAACTGCTGCTTATTCGTACTTGCAACTGAAAGTGGCTCCACCACATTGAAAAATTTGTTCTTCCAATATATTTGGCCAGCAGTGACCACAACGAACGCAATTATAACACACGAATTAATCCCGAATTGCACTCGAAACCGTATACTAAAACAGCCAACTCCAAAGTAATACATGTTCAAAACAAACAAGTACGCAGATTTTTAATCCTAATTCCATTGGATTTAAAGGATTTACATCACAACCTTGTCCTTAGTTGTTTGTAAGCAGTGACAAATTCTGCTTGAGCAGTCAAATTAATGTCAATTTATGACGGGACTCCTACGTAAAATTAGAATTTGACAAACTTCAAAGAATCCGGGTGAAAATTAGAAAACGTTAACCTAACATTTTTTTAGTCATAATTCATTTCCTTTAGTAAAGTCACCTTTATTTATAGAGGGTTTAAACACGTTAACCGGCTAACAGTTATAATAATAATAATAATAACATACATCCCAGCCACTTTTTGGACAAATTTGATAGGAAATATAGGCTGTGCAAGTTCTAAATATAGGAAAATATAGGATTTTTTTCCAAAATATAGGAGCTAAAATAGCTTTCAAACAATAAATAGTAAACAATAAACACACAATTTTTAAAACATGTGAAATTTTAATGTGTTTGATCAAACCTGTTTTTTTTATTTTGATAAAATATGTATGATATATGTATGAAAGTCGTGATTCTTCTTTAATTTAAAGTTGAAGTCCACCATGCTATTTAAGGTACAGTGGTTTCCAGTTTAATAGTTTGAGTACTTGAGATGCAGATTTTGCTTTTGTTAAAAAAAAATGCTAAAAAGTGCAAAATATAAATGCATACATCCTATTTATAGGCTCTTTATAGGATCCTATACAAATTATAGGATATATAGGAGGTCTGGGATACCTGTAATATTAATAATAATATTTTGACAGGAAAGCTCCACTCACAATTTGTGATTTTCAGGGAGGTCCTGTATTAAAAATATACATTTCACTAATATATGGAAAACAAAAGATGAATGGTTGAAATAAAATGGAAATTATTATGAAATTAAGTTATGTGCCAGTAAGATTTAAAAATTGATAATGTAGTCTAAAGAGTTCCAGTCTAATAGTGTTGTCCCCAATTCCTACGTGCGAATGGTAAATGTAGATTGTGCTGACGGCGTGTATTATATGTATGAAAGTCGTGATTCTTCTTTAATTTAAAGTTGAAGTCCACCATGCTATTTAAGGTACAGTGGTTTCCAGTTTAATAGTTTGAGTACTTGAGATGCAGAAGAGCTTGAGGGAAAGTCGAGCATAAGTCTAACACGTGGCCCTCTCTTTAGTTTTACGTCCTTATCCGAGAAGACGAGAAGGTCTAACCGTTTATTGTTCGATTATGTAAAGGCAGCACCTTTTACTCAGTTATTTTAAGACCCTGAGTGTTGGTCCGGCCGGGGTTTGAACCCACGACCTTCTCGCTCAACAGACCGGACCGGAGACTGTACATGTATAAGTAAAGATAGTACGTAACGCATCCTCGCTCTACAATTACCAATAATCAATAAATGGCAAACACGCTTGAAATACCGATTATTGGTAATTCTACGACAAATCCTAACCCGAACCCTCGGACGAGTTCACGGGTAAACGACGGGTTCTCACTCACCTTGAGCTAGGGTTCACAGGTTAACAAGAAGAGAAGGTAAACGAGAGAGAATGTGTTTTGAGCGCTCCTACTCGGGCTCGAACTCGTAATCGTTTGCGTGTTGTACTTAGTAGTGCAGGCGTCACGCTCACTACACTAAGCGCCGTTTACACCGGATTTGGACAATTGTTTATCTTTATCCTTGACTGGTTTTAAGAATGTCATTGTTTAATTTGCGTTCCAGAATTAGTGATTATTGGTAATTGTAGAGCGAGGATATGTTGAACCGGGAGGCTTTCTTACCAGGGCGCATACTTTTGGGACTATTCTTATTCCGGTAAAGGTATAATGAATATGCGGTATACTAATTGCCAAATTAAAAGAACATGGAATGATCTTGACAGAGGTGACCCGATAACTCATATCTAATTAAAAGGAAGTATTTTCCGCCAAACAGCTGTTCTGTTCATTCTGTTGTCGGGAGCAGAGTGAACAGAATGCTATTCCATTCACATTCCTAAAACGAAGTGGTTTCCCAAAAAAAAAATTTTACAGTGTATTCCGGCTCTCCTCCTTCCGGAATAGTCCCAAAAGAACGCACCCTTCATTCCGTGTGTGCTGATTCTCTACCCAGTCCATTTTCATTTCTTACGGCGCATGCTGCTCGACGAAACCGCATGCGTAGTAAGAAATGGGAATAGTCCACATGCGCCAAATGTACTGACTCTGTGCCAGTTAAAAATAGACCTAGCTTCTCTCAAAATTCTTACATTCTCATTGTACGCATATGTCTGTTATCTAGATCTGTGTAGGTTCTGTGAAGCCTCTCTGTGACGCCACACGAGTAACAGTCTCTCCTCCAAGATGTCTAGAACAATTTCTAGAAGTGAAACTGCAAATGGAATCTGTGAAACATCAAGGGAGAAATAAATGACCGTGCACATCAAGTATGTTGGATACTCTAGTTTACATAAAGCGAAAAAGGTGGAGAACATGGTGGTTATAACAATAGTTTAATATATAATTTTCGATGAAATACCAGTGTATATTTCTTTCTTTTGAAAATATGACTTGCTTTCGAAGATTTCTAGCTTTTTTAGTAAGACTGGTATTTCATCGATAATTACATGGCCTTTTGGAGATACGGATTTTATCTTCTCGTGTTGATGAAATATCTTACTCGTTCGCTGCGTTCACTCGTAAGATATTTCATCAACACTCGAAGATAAAATCCGTATCTCCGCTGAAAGCTGAATTGCATTGGAAATGCAAATTTACAAGCATAGTTGAAAACTATTTGGTCTTCCCAAGCACCTGATGTAGCACTTACAGTATGTACTTAACTGCGCTGCGCGACTCATCACCTTGTCTCGCAAGGCCGAACATATTGCATTGGCTTCCAGTAGAGCAGCGTGTAATATTTAAGATTTATTAATGGTCTGACACCAGCGTACTTGAGTGTGACCTAATTGCTCCATATGTACCAAAAAGAAATTTAAGATCTGCTGATAAATTTCTACTTATCGACGTATGGTCGAGGGCGTTTAGTATCTGTGCACTGAATTTATGGAATGCGCTACTCATGGGGAGGGTAGCGTAAGGGACTTACTTGTAAGAAAACTGCGCTATCTAGATTCTATATATTATTATTATTAACATTTATATAATTAAAAATTGGCAGCAAATCTACGACGAACTCAGTTCTAAATGAAAAATGAGAGTACGAGGCTGCTAACTGGCAGAACATCACCGCGTTGAATAGATCAATCCAAGGTCACAATTGCCATTGCAATGTCTACCGTCACTGCCAAAAACCAACATTTGAGAGTTGTCACTTGTATGGGAGCAAAGATACAGTCCCGCAAAATAAGACAATTTTAGACAAAGTTGCACCCCCCTCATACAAATGTCTGTAAAAATCGCGCACTTTACTCGGCTATATCTTGGTTTCTACGCAAATTTGTGGTCTTGTCTTATTTTCAGTAGTATATTTAAGTAGATATTGCAACGGCAATGGTGACCTTGGATTGGTCTATTGGGAACCCAGTGTTATTAACGCACCACTCATAACCGACTCACTGTATTTTACTGTGGATTGCTTTTCCTGTATCCCTTACCTCCTTTTTCAACGATACATCAAGTTTGTCTTTCCAGTCCTTTTCCTTCTTCTTTCTTGCTTGTCTCTCATTATCCTGATTGCAGTTGTAAGCATTAGAATGTTGTTTGGATAAATATTCACTAGACACAAATTTTCACTTTTTTCCGTACACATCGAACACTTTAATTTGCACCTCATTCAAAAGGTCGGAAAACATCGCGAACTGGTCTATTTTAGTACACATCCCATGCATGAGTCATAATTCAGTTTATATTCACTTTCTTTTCCCCTAACGACGGTTACTGAAGTAATATAGCAGATTTCGTATGAGTGGGACAAACTACGGCATGCTGTGACATTGAAATGGTTTCCCATTGTTTTGACCTTCTGATCCAATCAAATTACAGAGTTACGGTACAGTACTTATAGTACCGTTACGGTAAGGCTACGGGCATCCCGTAGTTTGTCCCACTCATATGAAATCTGCTCTACCCGTGTCCTCTCACCTTAATGCCGTCCTCTTTCATAAAATCCTCCAGATCATTACTGGTCATATTCAAGATAGAGCAAGCTAGGTCACGTGCTTGGAGTGACGACGGTTTGCTGAGCTCCTCTCGCTTGGTTTCGTCTTCAAGTCGAAGTATCTCTTTTGTCGTTTTTACCATATCAGTCAAGAGTTCATCCACTAAGGTCTGGACAAGAATAACATCACGAGGCTTGGTCAATATACTACAGTTGCGTAAACTTTAAGATGGCTAATCGCGTTTAATAAGAACACTTTAATTACTGTTATTAATACATTTAGTATTTAGTAAGTTGCTTTACTGCTCGAATGTATGGGCAAATGCATCTAATAGAAACATACGTAAGCTACAATCATGTCAAAACTATGCCTGTCGTATTGTTAGCGGGGCCAAAAAGTATAACCATATTACACCTATACTAAAAGAGCTAAATTGGCTCCCAGTAGATAAGCTAGTGTACTTTAGAAGTGCCACTCTGGCATTCAAATGCATGACTGATTCCGCACCAGGTTATTTAATATCTAAATTCACGAAGCGCTTCAATATTAGTGGTCGTGAAACTCGAAACTCGCAATTATTACAAATCCCCTTATTCAAATCTGCGAGTGGTCAGAGAAGTTTTTATTACAGAACAGTAAAAATATGGAACTCACTAGATAATGAACTGAAATTAAGTAAAGACGTTTCAAGCGAAAGCTGAAGAGCAAATTATATCAAACTCAAAATAGGTTAAATTAATAGATGTAATTCAAATTATCACGTACACTGTAGTTGTATTTTGTCTTTGAAAAGCCTTTTTTAAGGAAAGATGAATAAAGTATGAAGTATTGGAAATTTCCTCTGATTTTCCGTGGTGTGGACTCTTATTTACCACGATTTACGTCATCACATGGTCAAAATTTGTTGTGGACTCACTCGGCTGCGCCTTGTGAGTCCACAACAAATTTTGACCATGTGATGACGCAAATCGTGGTAAATAAGAGTCCACACCACGGAAAACCAGAGGAAATTTGTTTTTTACAACGATATTAGAAAACGTACAAGGAAGTTTCGTTACAAAGCGTGACAGCTTTGAAAGAGCCAGCGTTGTCTATAACTTTCTCGCGTCAGCACCGTTGTCTGGACTCTCATTTACCACCGTACTTCAACCAATCAGATCGCGAGATTACCGGCAGTTGTGGTAAAAAAGGACATACCACGGATTGTGTACGGGTTACGTGATAGCGCGCTAGAACTGATCACTCCCACAATTTCCATTGTTTTCAAAGCTTTTTCGCTTGATATTTCTCGATTGTCGTAAAAAAAAACTAATTTACGATAGTTTACTGTAGTATGTCCTCTTATTTACCATGTTTTTCGTCATCTCATGGTCAATACTCATTGTGGATTCGTTGGCTAGCGCCTCGTGAAATCCACAACCATTTTGACCATGCGATGACGCAAAACGTGATTTGTTAAATCCCACATGTGTAGACAACAACGATATCCCCACTGAGGACAGTGTGATACGACTTTTACGATTTTGCTATCAGCCGGTATATACCACTGCATTTCATGTCATATGACAGCTGGACCTCTTCCATATGGGATGAAGTTTGTTGGAAGTTGGAATTTCCATGTTTGTACACTTCCGACGGATGGAAATATGTTGGAAATAACTTGGAAATGTTGTTGGAAACTCTCATTTCCATCCCACGGCAGGGGTCCAGTTTTCCCAATGTTATGGGATAAGAATGCAATAATATCCTTCACCGTTTTCATACAGAGTAAAGAATTGTTGCAACTAAGCAGAGATCTGAACAACTACCTTTACAAAAGCCTGGAATTCTTCTACTCTTTCATTAGCCTTGTCGAGTTTGTTTTGAATTGAAGAGATGGCAGCTTGGCTCTGATTGGCTAGTCCATGCAGCTGGTGTGTGGCTGCCGCCTCCATCTCATTCACTGCCATTTCGGCCTGACCACGTAACACCCGAGACTCCGACAATAACCGAGCCTATGGAGAAAGGTAGAAAGATATTAAGACCGACAAACAGAATAACATATTCAAAACAAAACGCTGCACGCTTATAAGCCTTGCAAAGCAACAGGGAATGCACAAACAGAGCAAGAGACTTCACATTCAAATATAATTTGCAGTTCTTCTGTACTTCCGGTTACATCTCTAGCCTCGCTTTCATGCAACCGGAAGTAGGAACACATATTATGCTAATACTTCCGGTTGCATGGAAGTGAGGCTAGAGATGAATCTTGATGTAACCGGAAGTACGAACCCAGAATTATGCTAAGGACCATCACACTATGGTTATGGTCATAACGTGGATCTATACAAAATGTATACGCCTGGGAGCCAATCAAATCACACGTTCTAATGATGTTACTAAATTAGGCTATACATACTGGTGATCACTCTTAGTAAGAAATCTTCCCCCTTTGTTTCGTACCGTTGATTTACGGAGAGCGAGAGTGGCCTTAAATGACTGTATTATGGTATTGCGCATGTCTGGAGTCACGGTTCAAAGTCAATCTCGTTCCCAGATCCCGCGATCTTTTGGCCAGCGCCATGATACTAAGCGCTGGCCAAAAGATCGCGGGCTCTGGGAACGAGATTGCAAAGTTGGTGTCTGTTAATTGGTTACAAACAGTTAAAGTCGCCTCCCTCGATGAAATGTTACACAATATTTTTCTTGAAAACTACGTCTATACACAGTTTGTTAGTGATTTGTGCATATTTGCTTTGATTTTGAACATTCCAGACTTGCGCGAGGTTAATCAGTTCATATGAAAATCAGTGGAGAAAACTGTGTCCGGCCCCGCACTGCGAATGTTAAGGCCTCTCTTTATCGTATTTTCATAAGTCGGGAACATCTGGGACGGTTGAGAAACGTTGAAGTCTGCGATTTTCTCGGGTTGCATGCGACAGACGCAACTTGAAATTGCCCCACGAAAATCGTCCTACAAGTGCTACCGTTATGAGGGCCATATTTATATAGCGCCATATCACCACAGTCTCGTGGCGCTTTACTATTACTGACATATCCCGTCAGTGAACTATTTCGGACTGCTCATTTACGGCGCTAATAGCTGCCACGCAGTTTACAATGTTGAGTGTGTGGTTAGTGCAATGGCCAGGCTGCTGTACCGGGTGGCAATCCCCTGCTCTTTTTCGAGTAGTACAGCAGGTTCTTTCACGTCCCCTTCAAATACTGATTAGGAGTAGGAGAAGACAACGTGATCCATATAACTGGGATGGCCTACCTTTTTCTTGACTTCTTCTTGAGACACGTAGTATTGCTGCTGGAATTTCTCCTTTTCTCTCGTCTCAGCATCGAGCTGTCGTTTCAGACTATCGACCTAAAGTAGAACGTGTACCGGATCACTTTATTCTCCTTCATTACGGACAACTCCAAAAGGATAAACTTTCTCATAAATAACTAGTGTCTGTTAAAGTAAACAATATAGTTTTTGTTGGGAGGTATTCCGGAATATGAAAATACATCAGATTAGCAGAGTACTGTAATCTGGAGGAGAAAAACTAACAATTTTTGATGGATTCGCTTTAAAGAGAAATTTAGAGCAACTGAATTTCAGTTTACTATAAACGAAATCGAGATTCTCCAATATTTCGTAATCCACTTTAATCTTTGCCATCCTTGTTCATGAAACTTAAACTTTAAACAACCTTTTGTACATTTTAAAATAACGTTTTAAGACTCTTTGCCTAAAATAAAAATAGTATTAAAGTGATAACGACATCGATAAATCATACTAATTTGTATATCTTGGTTTGCGAAGTTGGCTACAAACCTGTATTTTTTTCTGCACCTCTCGTTCCGCAAGTCTTCGTATTTTTTCTTCGAGGTCCTTCTGCAAACAGAAATAATCCCCTTTATAATATACTCAAAATATCTGGATTCTGATTGGTCAATAACGAGTGCATAACAAGGTTATAGAATACACAGTTGCACGCTCTCAGCAAATGTTTGCTCAGTATATTATAAACAAACATCGCATGAACTGCTCGTGCTATACGTAATTTATAGGCACTGAGTGATATTTTATATCATTCAGTGCCTATAAATTACGTATAGCACGAGCAGTTCATGCAATTCCTCTACAAATAAATAATTTAAAAGTGCCAAGTGCAAAGATGCCAACCCCTGGCGGGAGATTATTTTCCGAGGGTAACTTTTATGCCCCCCCCCCCCCCCCCCTAATTGTCCTCATCTCAAAATTTCACGCTATACAATGTACAATGTATTTTCTCATTTGTCTCATTTGCGAAAAAGCGGGAGATTTTGGACTCAAAGTGGGAGAGTGGGAGCTGAGCCTAAAAAGCAAGTGGTATTGGGTTGCAGGAAGGCTATGCTGGTTGGTACTGGCCAAAGACACCTCATTATGTTATGCCAATTAACATGGGTGGGCATTATACGCTTTTGTGATTTTATTCTTTGAGAAATGATACCTTATTCGCGCGGTGACATCCTCGGAGAATAAAAGCCTTTCAGTGTTCTTGCGTACACAAACTCGTCCTGAAACCCTTCAATGCGAGGTTGTGTACGCAAATGTATTGTTCCGAGAGATAGCTGCCACGACATGACGTTTGGAGGGCATGTATTGCTTTTTTCAGCCCGCGTAGTACCATTTGCGGGCCGAGCGTACCAAGTACTACAAGGGGTTCTCCGGTTTTCCTCACTCCTCAAAAACCAACCTAAATTCCAATTCGATCTCGGAAAACACGTGTACGTATAAAAAACGAGCTACTTGAAGATCCTCAGTGCTATGGGGGTAAATCATACTAACCACAGCATCGGCCTCCGCCGCCTCCTGACTGTGTGCTCTTCTCAGTTTGTTCTTCATCTCTTCGATCAGCGCCTTCTTCTGACTCACGTCGCGTTCCATTCGAGTGCCACTATCAACACACAATCGTAACAAAGTTAAACATCACAAAAACGTCACCAAGAGCGGTAGAATAAACAAATGAAACTTTAGTTTGAGCATTCAAGAGGTATCAAAAACTATTCAAATAGCCGTTACCGTTCTTGGAGATCTTTGACTTTGTCCCTTAGATCTTTGTTCTCGTTGCGTTCAGACTTGACGACGTAGGCGAGGCGAGAGCATTCACTGCTAGATGTCTGCAAAAATGAGCGTCAGACTGCGTAACCAGATGTGTCACTGGGTGCATGCACTTTATTCATATCTAATGCCCGCGCTGTAAGTCTGGTAACAATGGTATCAGAGCGAGGCTAGTTGTTTCAAAGTCGGTGAGAAATGTCTTCGTTTCTATCGTGCCGCACTGTTGTGTTCTTGTGTGTCATAATGAAATTAAAGTTATATTCCGCCATCGAGTGAAGAGTTTTCTCTTCCTGGGACAACTAGCCTTGCTTTGATGCGTTGTACCAGCGGTTCAGTGGTTTTTCCTTGAGAGTATATCAGAGTGAGACTATCGGGTAAAGCTACAAAACTATTATCCAGACAAACTAGGGAACAAAGTCAAATCGTTTTGGCCGGTAGTGATGTACGAAAACTAAACAAAGTTTAGACACTAGTGCGGATTTCGATTGAGTGTCGAAAGCAATCCGTGATTGCTTTGGTTTTGCGTTTGCTTAGTTTTCCTATTGGCTGTGGAAAATGTTTTGTGATTATCAGCCAATCAAGTGCTAAACTAAAACCAAACGTGTTTTGGTCCATCACGCCAACAATCATCACACCATCCACGATTGCGTTTACTTTTCCTCGTGATTGGTTAAAGTAAAACCAATTGTGAATTACTTCAGTTCGTGATTGGCTCATTGTGTTTTACTTGCTCCCGTGATTCGTTCTGTGATTACTTTGGTTTTGGTTTTACGACACTCATCGAAAACCGCTCTAAAAGTGCTAAGCCATTCAAGTGTTGCCACTTATCGAGAAATACTGATGTAGCTGAATTACTGAGCACTCTGCCACCGTGATATTTCACGTTTTGCAAAATCTCACACAAATCGGAGGGAAAAATTATAGTGGCTTGTGAATAAGACCATGTCAAACCTTAAGTTTCTCTTCCAAGCGTCTTATCTCCTCCTCGTTATTCTGCAGCAGAAGTGTTTCCTTTTCTGTTATCAAGGCTTCCTTTTCCTTCAAGCATTTCTTCATGTCCTCTGACAAAGTCTGTTACCCACCAAACAAACAATGTATTAGGTATACAGGTCACAAACGTTTCCGATTGGCTGGAAGGCTCGTGTTACATATTCCTAACACAATCTCCGACGGTTGTGACGTCACAATCTCGGCGCTAATATCTTATCACTGCCCGAGGTTATGAATAAAATGAACTTTACAAGTCATCTGTGGAGTTTTACCACACTGAACTAGGGGAGGAAACAATTATTGGATCGCATGATACCAAATTATTAAGACCAATTAAGGTCTGTGTTATCAGCCGAGGTCGTATGCTCATCCACATCCAATAAATAGGCTATTCAGAGTTTGAGTAGCCAATCAGAGCGCGCGAAAAGAACTATTCACTTGTGTTGTATACAGCTGTTTCAAAAAGGTTGTCCCGGAAAACGACATTCCCAGACCGAAATGGATTGTGGTTGTAGTTTCGCAGTTATACCCACAATCCATTGCGCACTGGGAATGTCGCTTATCGTTTTACCGGGACACCTTTTCAGAAATAAGTGTATACTTGGGTTTAAACGAAATCGGCGGAACCGTATTATCCCGTCTAACACCCAAACATTGCAGGCTATCCACAGAGTGAATGACACTATCCACTGGATAAATACCGATCCAGTGGATAAACTAGTTAGTATAAACCAACTAGTGGACTATTACGAATCCTGCATTCTGATTGGCTACCCTACTATAGGTCTATTTGTGACAGCCCATGGTAGAGAAAAACCGCACGCATTTTAACGAAAATATAAAAAAAATTCAACTTCAATTTGTTTCTTTCTATTATTTTCTACTGTCCGACTAGTTAGTTTATTACTTGTCGGACAGTAGAAAATAATAGAAAGAAACAAATTGAAGTTATTTTTTTTTTATTATTTCGTGAAAATGCGTGCGCTTTTTCTCTACCATGGGCTATCACAAATAGACCTATAGTAGGGTAGCCAATCAGAATGCAGGATTCGTAATAGTCCACTAGTTGGTTTATTCTAATAACTCGTAGTCCATTCCGGCTGCGGATCTAATTGTTAATCTGAGTTATCCGGTGGATAGCGGTATCCACTCTTTTAATAACCGGGGTCTGATCTACAAAACAAGTCATTTTGCCGCGTATTCGTCCTCCAGCTCTTGATACACAGACCATGTAACGTAACGTACGTCACGTACGACACTAGATGCCCGTGACTATTGTTCTCGTCACGTTGTGACATCACCTGTGCCTCTGAAACGACAGACCCACGGCAAAATAACAACGTTTTGTTTTATACGATAATTAGCCAAAAGACGAGGATACAAAAGATTTTGTGCAGAACGTGACGTCATCTGTGCATCGGACATCATCATCGGTGGAATAATAATGTACAGAAATATTAAATTGCCGATCGGAAAGGCAAAAACATCATAAGAAATAGAAAAATATCTACGTCAAAATGATATTATTTTCGAAACTTGCGTGCGGTCATTTGGTCACTCTTCGCAATTGAACGCAAGTATAAGCAAGTCAGTTTGCGTTGACTTGCAGCTCCGTTTGGCCAGAGGAGTAAGAAGGAGGAAGTCTTCCGTTTCTCCTTCTGTCGCTACTGAATACCATCGTTATATGCATTTCGTCCTCCATTCTTCTCGTGGTTGCAGTGAACGGACGATACTTATTCAAACAGTTAAGATATCAACTTTCAAAGTAGTATCAAGTAATAGCCACAATGGATGATAAAGTAAACGTTTATACCTGGAACTGGCTGGAAATACATTAATATTTCCCAGTCTTTACTGTGCTAACCTGTGCTGTGTTCTTGGTGACCTGAAACCTCTGCAACACAATACTGAGCTCGGACCGTAGGTTCTCGTTGAGAGATTTCTCGTCTGCTAATGTTTTGACAGCCTTGTCTTTGGTAGTGCGCAGGGCAGCAACCTAAGAGGAAACGAGAAATCACTAGAAACAATGTTGTGGTTGCACTTACGACTAGCAAAAGAAAAACCGTTTTGTTTTTGTAACTAACGAGTAGTATACACAGGGGTGTTGGGAACGATGTAACGAGTGACCAGCGGTCTTCTGCAGTGGGCTCAAGTTTCATCTTGTTCCCGCCAGAGTTTGAAAACGACATCCTGATTGGTGGTCGCAAGAAAAGACCGCTGGTCGCTCGTTACCTTCCTCACGAATCCCTATATTACTAAGGCCGGCATGGGCATAGCGAAGTTGTGAGAAAGTTATAGGCCGACGCAATCTGTCCGGGAGGGCCGCTCCTAGCGGGGGCCGGGAGAATACCACTCGGGGAATGTTTAGATTTAGGATGGGTTCGATTGACCGTATTCCAGAATAGATGGAATAGTCTCTGGAAATCACTGGTTAAGGCACATTTTTCACTGTAAGCTACAAACACTTGCTGCCTCATGATATTCAAGATACATTTAGGATACGTTCAATTGACCGTATTCCAGAATAAGAATAGATGGAATAGTCTTTGGAAATCACTGGTTCAGGCACATTTTGCACTGTAAGCTTCAGACAATTGCTGACATATTATATTTAGGATACATTTAGGGCGCGTATCAAACAATATAAGAGGTGTACATGGACAACCTATCCTCGGGTTAGCGATTTAATCCAGGGTCTGGTTAGTCGACGGCCATGGTATTAAACGTTCTTCTGTAACGTTTCAGGCTGGACATGTACAGCCCTTGTATTGTTCAGTACACAATAACATTTAATCTGTACCCTGAAGGTATCCAGTAACCTAAAGTGCCTATAACCCTTTTTGCAATTTTTATAGCTATGAACCTTCAAACAAACGTAGAACATTGAGTATTCACTGTAAACCAAAACTTTCTTCACAGAAGTATTCAAAACATTTCAAAGGTTCATAGCTATAAAAATAGCAAGAAGGGAAAAAGAAGGCAAGAAGGGAAAAAGAAAAAATTGCAAGAAGGCACTTTAAAGGTCACTGTCAACCCCCAAATGATAAACTTCCCCATAACAAAAGACAAAAATAACTATCCGCAGGCTTGCAGAGTATGCTTTCCAGAGGGACTGGAAGTTCTTTGAAGAAGGATGGCAAAGATTCGAGTGTTGATAAAAAATATAGCCTGCTCATAGGCTCTAGATACTGGGAAAAGGACGAAAAGAAAACGTAGCGAAAAGAAAATGGCGGATTCCCCCTGCATGCCTTCCCCTTCTATCCCCCAGTACTCCTCTTCTCTTTTGTCCGAATTTTTTTGTCAGTTTTCCACTGTCCCACTATCCAGGGCCTGTGCACAGGCTAATACAAAAAAAAAACAATTTAAAGAGAAATTTAGAGCAACTTGAAATAGTTTCACTGTATCCGAAATCAAGTTTCTAGAATAAATCTTTGTAATCTACTTTAATATTTGCCATCCTCGATCAAAAAGGATTGAAAAGCACATCAGAACATTCACATGGTATTTCTCTTCTATCTCAGGATGTTAATTTTGTAGTTTGTTTTAAAGAAACTTGAAGGTTCAATTCGATTGACAGTGCCCCTTTAAAGACTTTGTAGAACTGTAGAACCGAGCCATACCTGTTGCGTCAGGCTGAGAATCCTTTGTTTCATACTGGTCCACTCATTTCGTGCAGGCGTCCTTCTCGCTATCACTCCCTTTTTACCACGCGGTGTCTGTTGTCCCGCAGCCTTCCTGGGCGTCTCACGCTTGTCCAGCACCCTACCCCTACCACCTGTTACACTTCTATCCACTTCAGCAACCTCTCCGTCCCCTGCTTCTTCTTCGGAGTCTGCATCCAGGTCCACAGTGGCACTAAAGTCTGCCGTGCGAGTTAAACCTAGTGTCTGTGTACCGTGAGAAGTCCGCGGACGTGGTGGTGAATGTTTTGACGGACTCAGGATCTTCTCTGCTATCTTCTTCAATTGCTCGTCGTACATGTTTATGTCTTTGGCCTGGAGGAAAGGATATTTATACAAGTGAATCTCTCGTATGCGAACACGCTTGAAGTCATGTGAAACGAAGAAGTTTAAAATGGAATGATTTGAAATAATCATCATCATCATTATCACCATCATTGATGTCGACATCATATGATAGGCCCCTAAAATTTTGCAATCTTGTTTATTTTGTTGTGCCCCTTCAAGCCATTGTATTAGTTTTTGCATTTGTCGCGGAGTTTCCAAATAACTGCAAAATCCCCATTGAAGTAGAAAATCGAAACACCCTTCAAATCGATTGTTTACTTTTATTTTCAACCATTTTGACACGGTCCGAGTTAAACTGGCACTCTTTATAAAGTACTTTTTGACGTGAGATATGACGGGACATGCGACTGGAAGGTATAGTTAAACTCAGTTTAATTCCTCCTACAGACCACTGACTGGTTATAAACTGTGTCAGCATGAAAACTACGCCCACGTGTTTGTAAATCTGATAAAACACTGCTGCTAGTTTATTAAAGAGTACTGCATCACTCGGCATACACAGCTTTCATTCCGCCTTCTAATTTTCATAATTTGGAAGATAATTCTGTAGATGGAAACTAATGCTACCACATGAAAGATCACATTAAAACTAGTAACTGTGTTAAGTTTTACAACAATGTGGAGAATTGCTGATGAGTTATAGGCATTTCAAATGCAGGGGGGAAAAGACATGAAAGCGAGACTAGAAAGGTCTCCGTTGTTTTACTCATACGAATCTTTCTAATTTCAAATGGATGTGAGTCGACATTGCTTTTAAGTTACAGCACTCAAATTTCTCAAGATAACTAATGTGGACATGCTCTTTCACATGGTAATGATTATGTTTTCTGTACGTGTGGATAAACTATCGAAACAGAAATACGCATTATTTTATGAATGCTGTCTATGGTCTACCTGTTGCTCGATGCGCATCTTTCCAGGGCTATCTTTTCTTCCTCTTTTGCCAGCGATGAACTGTGGATTTTCTTCTCCTATATGTACCAAGGGATCGTCTGCCATTGATCGTGCTCCCAAGTCTCGATTCAACTCAAGGTCTTTTCTCAGTAGCTCGCATTCATGGAGTCGCTCCTCTACTTCACGCACAGCTGATTCAAGTTGACGTTCCAAATTTAGATTATCTCTCTTTAAATTTTCGTTTTCACCGCGCAAAGATCTGAAGATGTATCAGATGAGAAAGAAATTTAGCACCAAATCAGGAATTATATTTAAATATGAGTCTCGTGACGATGCCTCGTTAGCTACTTTAATTTGTTATACCAACCAACATGACTGCGACACTGTGGTGATTTTAGTCCCTTAAAATTGATTGCAACCAAAGAATGGAGGAGGTGTGGTGCTAGCTTATGTGTCTGACATCGCTGAGCAAAATTCATTCACCGGAGAGCAATCAGTGAGTTTATAGAGGATATTACATGGCCGCGCGGAGATACAGCATTTATGTTCGAGTATTTAGATTGATAACACACGAGTGAGCCCAGTGAATGAGTGAGTCGTCAAGTTAAACACGAGAAGATAAATTATGTATCTCAAGCAGCCATGTAATTTACTTTTTATTACACAAAAACCAGTTGCTGAGCATTTTCGTTTCTAATTTTGAAGATCAGCAAAATCACCAAACTTTCTTTAAAAGCCTGTCAAACCAAGTCAAAATAATTTGCTCAAGATTACGTTGTCTCTAAATAAAAGTAATGTTTTCACATTTTAGGAACATTTAGGGGATACAAAATGAGCAAATCAGCTACTATAGTTTTGTTCTGTGAAGAGATATCCCACACGCGTTGATAACAATAATATCTCCACTGGATAATAGTGCAATATCATTTTTACGATTTTGCTATCAGCCGGTATACCACTATCATGTAATAAAATGGCATATATATTGAATTCACGAATACAATAAATTTCCTTTACCTTCCTCCAAGGCATGATGAAATATAGCATAAGTGAAGTGCGATAGAAAAATAATAAACCCTTATTTTCACACGAGTGTTTAAAGCTAACAGTTTGTAGGGTCGTGTATTAGTTAAATTAAACAGAATAAGAATCCCAATCGATACAAATGAGACTGGTTATTTACAAACGATTACGAGTCCGCCTTGTTAACCGCTCGTCCACGTCGCCTCGATAAATTGGGGTATTTTGTTATCTCGCAAATCTGGCCGATTTCTGAGCATGCGCAGTTCCTACGCTTATTTGTGTTTCTTGTGTCAGACGACAGAAGGTTATGAGGAGACTTCTAGAGTTTTTTAAAGGCTACAAATGTGTCAGATTCACACGCGAAGGAAGGGTGACGAAGAATACTGAAGAACTGAACTTTGTCAGATCTCACTTTTTTCAAGTAAATGCAATCTAGTTCCCAGAGTTTTTGGTTGTTTGGCCACCACTCGCCAGACTCTGGGAACGAGATTGAGGTTAACAGGATTCGTACGCACCGCGGCAAAACGTCACGCGCATGCGTTTTGACGAGCCCGTTCCAGTTTCCCGCCGAAACTAAAAGAAAACAGAGGCCATCACCCGTGTTTTTAGTTTTACGTACGTACGCGTATTTACATGAAATGTTTCGCGAAAAATAAGAACACTACTTAAAAGCTAAGCCTAAGACTTCAACAGGTTTAAGTTTTCTTAATTTGTAATTCACTGTGAGTTTCCTAAGTTATAAAATTATTTACTACAAAAGTTTAAGACCTCGGAAACTCTGGTATTTGAAACCAAATGATGGAATTCCTGGGTACATAATGTCTACTTACCAGCCTGCTAGCGACTTTTTCTTTCTCGGGCAAGTTCGAGTTTGGATTACCTGTGATGCGCGGTAAAAGTAAAAAAATAAAAATAAAAAATCACAGAAATGCTTCTGTGGTCTTACTCTTTCTCGTGTTGAACAAGACCGATCTCTTCCTCCAGCTCCGTTATCTTCTTGTTGCTCCGAACAGCCTAAAATATACAAATACTAATTTAGTTAACTGAACAACATGCAGTTTAAACTCCACATTTAGAGTATTACTTTTAATCGATGCAGGTTATTACCTTGTCCCTCCATACTGCCATCTCTTCTTCTTGTTTCTCAAACCTCTGTGTCTCTCGTGTGAGTTTGGATTCCATATTCTCTTCTTCTTTAGTTAGTCGGTGAAGTAGGCCTGATAGTCAAACATGTTTATTAATCTTTAAATTTAACTTTCCTCCACTATTCACATTTTATGTTATTGCACAGTTCTCTTTCATCTGATGATCCATATTACCACATGTACCTTCCCTTTCCTCCCCTAGAACATTTTATGTTATTGTATAGCTGTTACATCTTGTGCTCCATGTTACTACATACCTTCCCTCTCCTCCCCAAGAACATTTTATGTTATTGTATAGTTGTGTTACATTTTGTGCTCCATGTTACCACATACCTTCCCTCTCCTCCCCAAGAACATTTTATGTTATTGTATAGTTGTGTTACATTTTGTGCTCAATGTTACCACACACCTTCCCTCTCCTCCCCTAGAACATTTTATGTTATTGTATAGTTGTGTTACATCTTGTGCTCCATGTTACCACATACCTTCCCTCTCCTCCTCTAGAACATTTTATGTTATTGTATAGTTGTGTTACATTTTGTGCTCCATGTTACCACATACCTAGTTTTTGCCTATCTAAACGAACATAATTTAATCTCGAACCACCAATCAGGGTTCCGACGCCTCCATTCTACGATCACTGCTCTACTCGAGGCTACGGATAACTGGGCTTTTAATATTGATAGTGGTACTGTGAATGCCGTTGTATTTTTAGACCTCAAAAAGGCGTTCGATACGGTAGACCACAATATTTTGTTATCGAAATTAAATTTGTATGGCATTAGGGGCGGCGAAAATATCTGGTTCAAGTCTTACCTGAACGATCGGAGTCAAAAGAGTTTTGTTAATGGTGTTTTTCGGAAAACCGCTCATTAACTTGCGGTATTCCCCAAGGAACAATCCTTGGACCGCTATTATTCTTACTGTATATAAACGACCTACCAAAATGTCTAAACTATTCGCAGCCTCGAATGTATGCAGATGATACTCATTTGACTTACACAAGTAATGATGTCTCTGTCATAGAGCTAAATCTCAATCAGGACCTTGCCAATATCAATGAGTGGCTTATTGTGAACAAACTAACACTTAATAATTCAAAGACAGAATTTATGTTGATCGGGTCGAGACAAAGGCTCAATACCTTTGACGATGTCCCATCATTAGCTATCGATGGGACTCCTATAAAACAAGTACCCGTTTCAAAATCTTTGGGTGTCCATATCGACGAAAATCTGTCTTGGTCCGTTCACATTGAATCAATGTCCAAGAAAATCGCCTCCGGCATTGGAGCCCTGAAGCGCATTCGATCTTTTGTACCTCGCAAAACGCTGCAATTTATATTTAACTCTTTAGTTCAACCACATTTTGATTATTGCAGTGTTGTGTGGGGGAATTGTAATAAAACCTTATCTGCCAAACTTCAGAAATTACAAAATCGCGCATCCAGAGTATTAACCTTTTAAAATTATGACGCTTCATGGTTTATAAATCTATTAACGGACTTGTCCCTGATTATCTACGTACCAAATTTGTCGATCGAAGCAGCGTTTCAAATTATTCTTTAAGAGACACTGAGGGCAAACATGCTGTTCCTTTCCCGCGCACTAATTTTTTGAAAAACAGTTTTAGCTATAGTGGTGCAGTGATATGGAATAGCCTCCCTGTAGAATTGCGGCAAGCTAGAACTCTAAACAATTTTCGCTCTGCCTGCAGCAGTTACTTTTCTGACATTACTTTTCTGACATCAATGTTGTGTGGGGGAATTGTAATAAAACCTTATCTGCCAAACTTCAGAAATTACAAAATCGCGCATCCAGAGTATTAACCTTTTCAAATTATGACGCTTAATGCCGATTGTCTTTTCGAGGAACTTCATGGTTTATAAATCTATTAACGGACTTGTCCCTGATTATCTACGTACCAAATTTGTCGACCGAAGCAGCGTTTCAAATAATTCTTTAAGAGACACTGAGGGCAAACTTGCTGTTCCTTTCCCGCGCACTAATTTTTTGAAAAACAGTTTTAGCTATAGTGGTGCAGTGATATGGAATAGCCTCCCTGTAGAATAGGAGATATTGTAGTTGAGTCTACGAATAGCAGTTTCAGCGGTATTGACCCAAACGCCTCACTTCAATGTAATGAAGCGCTATTCAAACTGTGTATCTAAATTAGTCGTGCTTGTTTAGGAGGGTGTTGGTGTCGTGTAAGAATGATGGTTTCAATGGCGCTTCATTACATTGAAGTGAGGCGTTCGGGTCAATACCGCTGAAACTGCTATTCGTAGACTCAACTACAATATCTCCTATTGCGGCAAGCTAGAACTCTAAGCAATTTTCGCTCTGCCTGCAGCAGTTACTTTTCTGACATCAATTAGATTATTAAGTAGAAGCACGGCACTCATGTAAAGCAGGTCCTTTTGTTGATGTTTGTAGTCATTTAGAGTTAATTATAAATTAGAATTAAAGTTGAATATTTGTAGTTTAATAGTTCTTACAATAATTTAATCGCTTATAGTCTGTATATAAGCTTATAGTCTAATTATTATTAGTATTTTTATTGTAGTTATCTTACGTTATTTTCATATGTAAAAATCCTGATGAGTTTACCGTGGGTAAATAGTTATTATTATTATTATTTTATTATTTTACCTTCCCTCTCCTCCACTAGAACATTTTATGTTATTGTATAGCTGTTACATTTTGTGCTCCATGTTACCACATATCTTCCCTCTCCTCCCCTAGAACATTTTATGTTATTGTAGTTGTGTTACGTATTGTGTTCCATGTTACCACATACCTTCCCTCTCCTCCCCTAGAACATTTTATGTTATTGTATAGTTGCGTTACATCTTGTGCTCCATGTTACCACATACCTTCCCTCTCCTCCCCTAGAACATTTTGTTATTGTATAGTTATGTTACATCTTGTGCTCCATGTTACCACATACCTTCCCTCTCCTCCCCTAGAACATTTTATGTTATTGTATAGCTGTGTTGCATCTTGTGCTCCATGTTACCACATACCTTCCCTCTCCTCCCCTAGAACCTTCCCTCTCCTCGCCTAAGCACATTCCATATCATTACATCTTTTGACCTTCCCTTTCCTTCCCTAGAACATTTTATGCTCCATATTACCACATACCATCCCTCTCCTCCCCTAGAACCTTCTCTCTCCTCGCCTAAGCACATTCCATATCATTACATCTTTTGACCTTCCCTTTCCTTCCCTAGAACATTTTATGCTCCATATTACCACATACCATCCCTCTCCTCCCCTAAGCACAGCCTGAGTTCCTGTATTGTAGTAAGATCGTTTGCATGGTGAACTCGCAATACATCCAACTCTTCTAATACGTCATGCCTATACAACATAGATACAAGGAATGGATATGTTAGTGACCGTAACACCCAAGGATAATCGCGGACGGGAGGCTATATATGGGGAGACAGTACACAACATGGTTGAAATATTGACATGGGAAGCTGTCAACAATCGTGGCTCAAATTCGTTTGTTTACTATAACTAATATATTTTTAATATATAATTATCAATGAAATACCAGTGTATATTTCTTTCTAAAAAGTGATATCTTCACACGTTAAGATATCACTTTTGAAAATATGACTGGCTTTCAAAGATTTCCTGACTTTTTAGTAAGAGATTGAAACTGGTATTTCATCGATAATTATATATTAAACAGAACATTACATGGCCGTTTCGAGATCAGTACGAATTCTATCTTCTCGTGTTGATGAAATATCTTACTCGTTCGCGGGTCATCAACACTTGAAGTTAAAATCCGTATCTCCGCGCGGCCATGTAATATCCTCTATATATAAAGTGCTCTCTGATTGGTGGATAGCCATGTTATTAAATACAGCTAAAAGGTGACGTTATTGTTTGTATGAAATCATTTCATAGCCTCCTTTTTTCACTCTTTTTTCACTATTTTTTCACTATTTTTTCACTATTTTTTCACTATTTGTTTCACAAAACAAATAAGATGTCATTCTGTCGTGGATCTGTTCTCTTACAGATGACGTCACAACGTCAAGAGAACAATCACGTGGCACACTTCTTTGTTCTCGTTCTTCTTTGTGACGTCATCTGACGTCACATCTGATGTCATCTGATTCTATAAGAGGACAGACCGAATGGCAAAGTAACATCCATTTACATGGTTGCCACCCATCAGGACAAAAACAATTCCCTGACTTTTCACTGACCAGAAAACAATTTCCACTGACCATAATAAGACTGTTCGACATTCTAACGTCCAAAACAAAAGTTATTATCAAAACCTGTAGCCTCCCCTTGCAGACACTTTGAGGCATGAGAGGCAGTCGTGGCAACCTAAAAATAACATTCCCTGACTTTATCCTGAGACTTTGACAATTTAGAATTTCACTGACGAGATGGAAAATCAGTCTGACTTTTCCCTGCGCCAGACATGTAACCTGGAGGTCGTTGGGTTCGAGTCCCACTTCGGTCAGAGATTTTTTTCTCTTTCCCTCGTAGGGCGTGCACACTTAGCACTACAGCTTACCACTTTATATTACATTCTTTACACTTACTAGTGCTACGCGGCAAACATGATTCAATATCATAACTACATATACATATATAATCGCCGTGACCCCATATAACGCAACAATACCCACGATTGCTCTCATCTGACTTGATAGCTCAGTTGGTAGAGCGCCAGACATGTAACCTGGAGGTCGTTGGGTTCGAGTCCCACTTCGGTCAGAGATTTTTTCTCTTTCCCTCGTAGGGCGTGCACACTTAGCACTACAGCTTACCACTTTATGTTACATTCTTTGACTTTTCCCTGACCTGTGGCAACGGCCTGATTTAATAAATATTTGCGTGTGGTTTGGTGGTTATACCTCTCTTTCTCCAGCTTTTCGTACTCTCCCTTGTAGTAAGCCAGCTCGTTCCACACGCCATCGCTATTGTGGTGACGTAACGCTCGGTCACTCGGCCGCTCGGCCGGTGATCGCTCTTTTCTGTGGAAAGAAATATTTTTTATTATCAGTACAGTTATGTTATGATACATTTAACCAATCAGAACATCGGGAACTCTTCAGGATTGTTCACAGGAAAAATTCTGATCATTTGATGACGAATAATCATCTGAGCATAGCAAGCAATCGAATAAATTGCGGCCTTTTCGTCCGTCCAACCGACTGACTAATCCAGCTAAGAACTAAAGTAGAATCCATTGTTCTGCGGCAATGAGCCTCCCTCACATACGATTTTGCTTGAATATGCCTTAACAATAACAATAATACTTTATTCACTCAAGCTAATTGGAGTCAAAAATATACAATATATAAACTTAGACATTTCTTTTGCTAGAGTTGGTAAAACTGAAAAAACCTTAAGTGCTTTAGGTGTCTACAGTCCAAACTACATCTCGAAAATAACATATTTTTATATGGTATTGGCTCTTTTTTTCTGTGAAACTCAGAGAAGCCACCATCCAGCCAATTGGATATAAAGAAAACAAACGATTTTCTATCGCAAATTTGAGAACTTTCCCCACACACGATTTTCTTCGAAATTAAACCATAGTTAAGTTGATAAAAAATAAATTCAAACTACAAAAAATATCGAATGAAAATGCATTATTTCGATGGGTTTCTATTGAATTTATAAGTATCAACCAATGAAATTACGAGAAAGAATAATAGAAAATTAACACCTTTTAACATTCCTTGCCGTAGAGCACTACAGTTCTTATCTGGACCATTACTTAACAGACTAAATAGGCCTTTTGCATGAAACAGTCACGTGCTGATATATCACTTCAATAACCAATGAACTGGGCTCGTGATCCCATGGGATAGGCCTCACTGGAAACAGTCACGTGCTGATATATCACTTCAATAACCAATGAACTGAGCTTGTGATCCCATGGGAAAGGCTTTACTGGAAACAGTCACGTGCTGATATATCACTTCAATAACCAATGAACTGAGCTCGTGATCCCATGGGATAGGCTTCACTGGAAACAGTCACGTGCTGATATATCGTTTAAATAACCAATGAACTGGGCTCGTGATCCCATGGGATAGGTTTCACTGGAAACAGTCACGTGCTGATATATCACTTCAATAACCAATGAACTGAGCTCGTGATCCCATGGGATAGGCTTCACTGGAAACAGTCACGTGCTGATATATCATTTAAATAACCAATGAACTGGGCTCGTGATCCCATGGGATAGGCTTCACTGGAAACAGTCACGTGCTGATATATCACTTCAATAACCAATGAACTGAGCTCGTGATCCCATGGGATAGGCTTCACTGGAAACAGTCACGTGCTGATATATCATTTAAATAACCAATGAACTGGGCTCGTGATCCCATGGGATAGGCTTCACTGGAAACAGTCACGTGCTGATATATCACTTCAATAACCAATGAACTGAGCTCGTGATCCCATGGGATAGGCTTCACTGGAAACAGTCACGTGCTGATATATCATTTAAATAACCAATGAACTGGGCTCGTGATCCCATGGGATAGGCTTCACTGGACGGCAAACAAACTTTCAAACGCTGTTTTAGAAAGATCAACAATCGATTGGAGGTGAAAAAGAGCATTTACAAACAGGTTTTGCTAATAACACTACCGATGTCGTAGAAGTGCCTTTAAATAAATCAAATCAACCACGTGATTGCATTCCTGCAAAAGGCCCATTCAAGCCTACCCAAACTAAGGCATGTATTTCATTATAATTATAAACGCTGTACCTAGAAATCCTTCTGGACCAGTGGAAAAAATGTGTTCTTAAGCTTAGTCTGCTCGTGCAGTTATACTCACGGTTCATTCTCGAATGTCCTTAACTGGTTGAGAACGATATTATAATTGTCTTTTAATAATCGGTATCGCTGCTGCCTTTGCGTATGTGCTCGTCTTACTTCTGTCAGTTCGCTGTCCTGGAAACAGAAAAAACAATGTTAGACTTCAGTGCTGCAGTAAGTAATCCTTAGAGACAAACCAAAGGCAAATTCATGAGTAGAATTCATCGTCTCGGAATCGTTTTTATTTGGTGTGTATCACTCTTTTGTATAACCATTGTCATCTAAATCATCATTTTTATAATTATAATAATAATTTAAATATTTATACAGGAGGCAAACCTCACCCTAAGGTGATTTTCAGGAAGGTCCTGTATTAGAGTTTAAAAAAAATGTCTATCAATCTATAAAAGGTTAAAATCTAGTAATATAAAGTATGAATTAAAAAGTAGCAATAAAGATAATAATAACAACAACAATAACGTACTACTATAACTAATTAGATAAAGCGTTTAAATTGGTCTAGATTTAGAATGTTTCTCATGCTCTCAGACAGTATATTCCAGTCCTGAATGACATGAAAACAGAGGCGATGTTGGCCAAACGAACTACGAGATTTAGGTTTATATGCAATATCATCTTCTTCTTCAACAACATCATCTTCTTCTTCAACAACAACATCATTATTTTGAACATTTATTGAGCTATACATTTTTTTTGTTTACAATAGATCAATGTAAAGTCGAAGCCAGTGGCTTATTTGACAAGGGTCAACATTTTTATTATTATTATTTTATTTTTTTCCTCACATTTTTTTTATACAATAATTATGAAAACAGACAGAGAACGGAGATAGACTAAGAGTAATATCATAAATAATAAGAAATGTGTGAGTCTGAGGGCTAAGTTAACCGCTGGGTTTTCTAGTTAGCCCCCAGCCATATTTAGTTAAGTGTTTTTAACAGGTAGAGAAAAAAAAAGGAGTTTAAGAGTTAACAAAATAATTTTAGAGAATTAGAGAGAGAATAATGATATATAGAAATTATGAGTGTTGCTCTGACAGTATGTAACGTTTCAGTTGTTTTGAAAAGGCGAATGCGAATAAAGTATGTTGACTAGATCAAATGTTCTTACACTGCAATTCAATTCAATTCAATTTTATTTCCACACTGTTTACATAATCAGGTAAGCAAAATCTAAAGTATTTTAAGATAAGTAATATAATAATATAGAATTAAAAGAGAGCTATGATAGGAATATGTGTGCAGTAGTCAAAGTAGCCGAGGCTTTCGAGTTGACTACTGTCTATGTGTAACTATAAATTATGAATATCTGAGCTCAGTATAATACAATATAGCAGAAAAGGAGAAAAAGGAGAGAAAAGAAAGCATAAACATATTTGTGCGATAGCTAGATAATAATGAGATAACAATTAATCACTAAAATAATACTAGTAAATTAACAGAAATAAATATTTATATATATATTGAATAGGACAAAAAAAAAATACATACGAGAGAAGAATGGATAAATAGGAATTATATCAGGCTAAACTACATTACACAGCTAAACTAAATTACATGTACACAATTAACAGAAATACTACATAAATAATCTAATCACTTCAAAAACAGGGAGTAACAATAATCGAGTGAGGTTGTAAATACACATTAGGTAACTTAAGGAAAAGGTAATATATAAATTAAATCAATGAGAAAGGAAGTATGTCTTTAATTTCATTTTATGGTTGTATGGTTGTAGAGATTCACGAAGGGATAAGGGAATCTCATTCCATATGTTGGGTCCTTGGGATCTAATAATAGAGTGTTTGTATTTGAGAAAGTGGTGATGCATGTCAGACCGGTGTCTTGTATAGTGTTGATGGTAATCCTGATTGAATTTGAATAGGGAGGACAATGGCACAGGTAATAGTTTATTAATATGGGAGAAAATGAAGCATGAGCATCAACATCATCATCTTCTTCAACAACATCATCACAACCTTAATCATCATCATCATCATCACTATTATCGTCATCGTCACCATCTTCTTCTTCTTCTTCATCAACATTATTGGACAACACTGAACTGTTCGCTACCTCAATAAACACCAATACGGGAAAACAGCAATAAGGGATTTGGTTGCATAAAGCTTCAAAGAGGTGTAGTAAATTTACACAGACTGGATAAAAAACAGGGTTAATGACGGGAAAATAGAGCCTAGGTGAAATAAAACAGAAGGTAAGAAAAACTGAGAACAAGTGAAGATATTGTATCGTCTATTTTGTTCCATATTCCTGCTCTGCGTATAAATGATCCTAACCTTCAGATCAAGCAACGTTTTGATGTCTTCAACCTTTTTCTCACTTCGGTCCAACTTGTCTTTCAGCTTAGCAGCTTCCTCTTGGTACAACACACTTGTCTGCTCGTCTGTAGTTACGCGCTCTGGTGACTAATGGAGAGAAACAACATTAGAATCACACCGCGGCAAAACGCTGTGCTCCACTGGTCGATAAGAACGAAGGCTCTCGAGTTCAAATACAAATTAGTGAATAATTTTATAACTTAGTAAACTCACAGTGAGTTACAAATTAAGAAAATTTCAACCTGTGAAAATCTTACGCTAGCTTTTAAGTAGCTTTCTTGTTTTTCGCGAAACATTTCACGCGTACGTACTTAAAATTAGAAACAGGGGTGATTGCCTGTTTTCTTTTAGCTTCGGTGAGAAACCTGGGAAACGCGGGCAAGGCCGGCTCGTCAAAACCGCTTATGGGAGTGGGAGAGAGACGTCTGCGTCTTGACGGAAAATTCCATACTGATGACGTTTTGCGGACAAGATCTGGTAAAAGTAAAGTAAAGCAACTTTATTTAACGTCGGTAACTCGTGACAGTCTGATGAGACTGATAAACTTGAGGCCGACGGGAGTCCTACGATTTTACGTCCTTATCCGAGAAGATGTGAAGGTCTAACCATCTCAGTTATTAAGACCCTGAGTGTTGGTCCGGCCGGGGTTTGAATCCGCGACCTCCCGCTCAACAGACCGGAAGCTTAACAACTGAGCTAACCGGAAGGCGGTTGGTCGCGTTATTTGATTGGTTAGTATGCCTAATTATCATATAAAAGCCAATAAAATGACGCGACCAGATCCTGTCCGCGAAACGTCATCAGTATGACATTTTCCGTCTCAAGACGCAGACGTCTCTCTCGGGAGCCATGTTTTGATTGTGGTTCCCGATGCGAGACGGCTGTATTCGCAGGCTATGTTTTCATTAGCCTGTGAAAACGTGTAAATGACGTTACACCGTAAGACAAGCACCGTGAGTGCTTCGTTTGTCAAAAGAATTATTTTATAAAAGAAATGAAACAGATCTTCCGTGTTTGCACAGGCTCATGCAAACCGAGGTAAGTTCGGGAGAATTCGCGAGCAGGTACTCGTGTTTGTTCTGCTCTCGAATTCTCCCAAACTTACCTCGGTTTGCATGAGCTTGTGCAAACACGGAAGATGTTTCATTTCTTAAATGTTAATATTCAGGTTTAAATTGTGTTTAGTTAGCAACGTCATGACCTCGAGCCAATATTTTCCCATCATCCCGTCAAATATTGTTCTCAGCCAATAAGTACCTAATCGCTTTCATTACAATGCACGCATTACAATCTAAAATCAACATTCCGTTATTCACTTTTTTCACCTGGTGGCCATTTTGGATTCAAAGCAAGCCAATCCTTTGTTTTTGCCAAGTTAGCCTCGTAGTGAGGGATAGTCAAAACGAGGTTAACCTGGCAAAAACCTCGCTTTGAATCCAAGATGGCCACCAGGTGAAAAGAGTGAATTACGGACTGGAGCAAAAATCGTTTCTGGCCAAAGTTTATTACGAAATAAGCAGTTACAGAAAACAACTTCTGCTTTTACGAAATGTCATTAATAACTCTCGCTCCTGATGTTCATTCATTCATTATTAACTACTCCCATAGGGCTTTTCGGCATCTAATACATTAATAATAATATGTCACAATACCTCTGAAATGTACTTAAAAACCTATCTATGTATAAAACCAAAATACTATCAATTAATACCACTGGAGCAGATTTCGTACGAGTGGGACAAACTACATTGTATGGTAACGACTACGGCACGGTTACTTTATGGCATGCCATGACATTGAAATGTTTCCCTATTGTTTTTCTGATCCAACAAATTAATCTGCTCTAGCTAAACTATTCCATACTTTCACTGCACGATAAGTAAACGCTCGTTGTTCCGAGGAGGAATGGTGTTTTCTTACAATATTAGGTGTTAATTGTTGCTTTTATCGCTTTTCGCATCTAGATTTTCGAATAATAGAATAAGCACGGAGCTTCCTTTAGGCCGACAAAAAAACAGAGCAATTTACTTTCTAACTCTCTTGTCATCTACCAAACGTACAATTGTGGGTTTTCAAGTTGTTTTTGCAGATAACGGCTAAAATGTTAGCCTGCGAAAACAGCCGCCCGTTCGGCCCGCAAATAGAGGCGACTGTTTTCGCAAGCTACTAAAATGTAAGCAATTGCATGGATTTTCACGTGTATCTTTTGCGTGTTGTAAACGGACACACGCTGCAACATGGCGTGTAACATTGCCGGCAATGTTGCGGAAGTCCGATAGAGTTCTACTTCGGCAATATTGCGCGCAACAAATTGCACCCCATGTGAACAACAATTGCTGGCAATATTGCACGCAATGTTGCATCGTGTGTCTGTATCATTATGCATGATGATGTTACACTTTTGTAATCAATACCTAGCCTCATATCACAACAGCATGACATCATCACACATAACCTTATGGTGGCCATCTTGGATTCAAAGCGAGGCAAGCCTTTGTTTTTGCTAGGGTAACTCGTTTTGATATCCCTCAGTGCGAAGCTAACCTAGCAAAAACAAAGGAGTGCCTCACTTTGAATCCAAGATGGCCACCAGGTGAAAGGAGTGAATTAAGACCTCTGATGTCTGCAGCAACAGGAAGGTGGTGTAGCATACTTAGGCCATGCCGGCACAAAAATCTATCCGTTATAGTGTGAACAGGTACGGAGCAAGTCAACACAACAACCTATCCGTTATAGTGTGAACAGGCACGGAGCAAGTCAGCACAAAAACCTATCCGTTATAGTGTGAACAGGCACGGAGCAAGTCAGCACAAAAACCTATCCGTTATAGTGTGAACAGGTACGGAGCAAGTCGGCACAAAAACCTATCCGTTATAGTGTGAACAGGCACGGAGCAAGTCAGCACAAAAACCTATCCGTTATAGTGTGAACAGGTACGGAGCAAGTCGGCACAAAAACCTATCCGTTATAGTGTGAACAGGCATGGAGCAAGTCGGCACAACAACCTATCCGTTATAGTGTAAACAGCCACGGAGCAAGTCGACACAAAAACCTATTTGATACAAAGTATATCACTTTCAAGATCGGAGCGGCGCAACATCGCTATTTATAGCTTAGCAAAATATCAACAAAAGTACTAAATTTTCAAGTAATTCATCGGACTATGCGATTCAAGGAAAATCACATGCCTGACTCGGTAATTCCACGTTAAATTGCACTCGAAAAACC
The DNA here is from genome assembly GCA_030867875.1 of Actinernus sp. WN-2022. Lineage (NCBI taxonomy): Eukaryota > Metazoa > Cnidaria > Anthozoa > Actiniaria > Actinernidae > Actinernus > Actinernus sp. WN-2022. The sequence goes on from JAOWCC010000019.1 coordinate 31,017,543, forward strand.
GATATCGCCCTTGTCGAAGCGACTCGGGCGATATCGGTTTTCTCGTGCAATTTAACGTGGAATTACAGTACCTCGTCAGGCATGTGATTTTCCTATAATATTACGTTTGTAATGTGCCTTTTGCAGTATATCATCACGTGGTTGTACTGGAGGCCAACAAATATCCGACGTTTATTTAAAGATAAACTTGAGAAACGGCAAAGAACCGTGGACGAAAATCCTGCTGGTTGCTACGTTGGATCTAAGTCAGATCTAATCAGCCAAAATGAAAATGAATACGAAGTCCAAGGCCTACGGACTACTATTGTAATATTCAATACAAAATCCTACGTTGTGTCAGCTTTGCCGTAGTACTTGGACTTCGTATTTATTTAAAGGCACATACGAGATCGGTAGTGTTATTAGCAAAACCTGTTTGTAAATGCATTTTTGAAGTTCAGTGTTTGCCGTCCAGTAAAGCCTTTCTCAAGGGATCACGAGATCAATTCATTCGGCGTTATTGAAGTGATATATGATATCAACATGCACATGTTTCCTGCAAAAGGACTATTATGGTTATTAAATGCACAGCCTTACCCCAGCTGATGACATAGGCTCGTCCGTTCTTTGTTTAGTCATCAAAGTGGACTTGAGAGTTCTTTCCAGTGAAGAAATTCGCCTTCGAGGAGAAGAAAAGCAATGACTCAGATGGTTTAATTAATACATGTAACTTATACGGAAGGTGACAAAATGCAGACCTGGTCCAGTTGTTCAAAGGGTGGATAACGCTCTTCACCGGATAAATCCTTATCCAGTGGATAAAATCAGTGAGTTAGGTTAATACTTATCTCCTGGATAGGGATTTATCCGGTGGAGCGTTATCCACCCTTTGAACAACCGGCCCCAGACAAAAACAATAAATCTCGGTTTACATGACAAGCATTTTAGGCACGGCAATCCTAACTTGGGTACGGCACTCCTAACTTGGGCACGGCACTCCTAACATGGGCACGGCACTCCTAACATGGGCACGGCACTCCTAACATGGGCACGGCACTCCTAACATGGGTACGGCACTCCTAACATGGGCACGGCACTCCTAACATGGGCACGGCACTCCTAACATGGGCACGGCACTCCTAACATGGGCACGGCACTCCTAACTTGGGCACGGCACTCCTAACTTGGGCACGGCACTCCTAACTTGGGCACGGCACTCCTAACTTGGGCACGGCACTCCTAACTTGGGCACGGCACTCCTCTATAGGGCACGGCACTCCTAACTTGGTACGGCACTCCTAACTTGGGCACGGCACCCCTAACTTGGACACGGTACTCCTAACTTGGGCACGGCACTCCTAACATGGGCACGGCACTCCTAACATGGGCACGGCACTCCTAACATGGGCACGGCACTCCTAACTTGGGCATGGCACTCCTAAATGTTGGTACGCGTTCCAATTTCTTTTCGCACGGCACCCCTTATTTTTTTGTAAATGGAAATGTTCCGGGTACATGTGCCCTGTAATATAGGGATTTATAAAATAGTTTAGATAGTACGCGCGCTCTGATTGGCTGTAAGCCATGTTTCTATAACTCTATAGAAATATAGACAGTTGAGCGCACGCTTGAGCTAGTTGTGAGAATTTACATTTTGGTTATCAAATTAAGCGAGCGTTTCCGTGCTTTTATTCTATATTTATTTTATTTTATTCTTTATTTTATAAAGGAAATAGAAAACATGTTCCCCTTGTTTCTATAGAGTTATAGAAACACTTGTGGAAGTTTGGAAGAACTCGAAATAGCAGTGGAAACACTCGCCCTTTGGGCTCGTGTTCCCACTGCCATTTCTCGTTCTCCCAAACTATCACTCGTGTTTCTATAACTCTATAGAAACACGGGAAATGTTTTCTATTTCTTAAGTGGAGACCCTGTGAGAAGATAGTCTAGGCCCGTCTGTTTGGAGTGCCTTGGCATAGACTTCCTTGGCATTCAAATGGTTTTGATGCCAAGGCGCCAATAACATTTAACTGAGAATCATGTAAAGTTGAGTGACAAACTGCTAGGTTCGCGGTGTAAATTGCTGTAAACGAGAAAAGCTACCCTGGGCGACAGTGCTTGAAGAAATAAAAGGCAAGGAAGCAAGAGAGATGAGAGAATAACAAGAAGAGGCTCTAGTGTTATCCAATGAGAATCTCACTTCCATGTGAACATTACTTAGATCCTCGTCTCTAATTGGATAACCTACTCGTTACCAGGTGCAACCGGCTGAGTGCTGGATGTAACGGTAGTTTTCATTGCCTTACCAATGGGCCAGCAAAACCGGTTTAACGTGTTTTCTTGATTTGAAAATCAGCGCATTGCAGTGAGATTCTCAACGGATAACACCAGACTCTTCTTTACTACTCTCACCGCTTCTCTCTCCCGTCTATTCGTCCATTTGGGCCTTTTATTTCATCGAGCTTCCCAGGCAAAGAAGAGCAACCATGTGAAAAATTCCATGTCCAACAATACAAAATCTTAGCTTAGACTAGAAAAAAGCTTTTGATGCGCCCATGACAAACCAATAGTCTTTCTTATTATGTTTGTCTGGTCTACATTTTCCAGTCTGCATTTTGTTCCCGGCAGGGAGTAGACCAATGTGTGTATTAGCTACGTTATTAAGATATCTCAGAGGCCACCAACACACCGGGTTTTCTCATTCAAAGCGTCAGCAAGTTCCTCTCGTTCCGTTTCTATGGTTTCCAGCCTTTCCAGCAACTCCCGACATCTCATACAAGACTGTGAACAAACAGTGTGAAATAAAACGACGCGTTAAGCATATGATACATGGTTCAACATCGTTCAACATTATTTTGTCGTTCAAAAAAAATTAATAAGTTCTGATGTTGTTTCATAGTTCCACTCCATGGCGGCCTCCATATTGAATGATCACGTGCACGATAAAATCACATGATCACAAGCGATATTATGATTGGTTGATGTTGTTCAACAAGTTGCAAATATACATCTACTTTTATTCTTCAGAAAGCCTTACAGCATCTACTGAAGTAGGCTCTATTTCCTTCCGTTGCGCGAGTCCGGTCACGATCCTGTGGGAGAGGAACGCGGGCTCACCCAAGCGGCTAGTATCGAGCCTACTACTGAAGGGTCCTTATCCGAGAAGATGTGAAGGTCTAACCGTTTACTGTATTATGTACAGGCAGCACCTTCTACTCATTTATTTTAAGACCCTGAGTGTTGGACCGGCCGGGGTTTGAACCCGCGACGTCCCACGCAACAGACCGGCGCTTAAGCACTGAGCTAACCAGGAGGCGGTTGAATGTTGAAAGAAGTGAGTCAACATGTTGAACGAAATAGAGACATGCTCTATATAGGACTAGTGTCCCCAATTAGCTGCAAAGCTAAATACATTTGACACTTAAATAAGGTCACGGTTCAACATTTGTTGATCGACATTCACAACACTTGTAGGCTCGATTTCCAGTCGTGGGGGTTTTGGTGGGCTCACGATCCACTGGGAGAGGCTTTGGAGGAACGACACCCCAACGGCCGAAACCGAGCCTACAACATTTGGGCCGCGTCAGGCAAACCGGGCCCGGACGACATTCAAGATAAGTAATTCCTACAACGGTGTTCCTAATAACAGGTTGAAGATTGCATTGTTTTCTTGACGAGAAGCGCTACATTTCATTCCTAACAATAAATGTCAGTTTCAAGAAATTGACAACAAAAATCAAGGGTGAATTTATTTACGTGATTTTGATGCAAGGGCCCGATTACAAATCTGACCACAAAAATTAGGAATCCTGTCAGAGGGGATGATTTTGATGTTTGACATTCATTTATACCTGCTGGCATTAAAGAGTAAAAAATAAATAAGATGAACAAGATGATCACTTTTTGGCCAAAAAAATCTTTTCTGCAGTCATTCTACTCCCCATAGCTCATAATATGATTTTAGCAGTAGTACAAGTTATACCTTGAAACAATCGTCTGATGATAAGGATCATTTGCGCCTGCTAAAATTGTGATCACACCCTCGTGTAAAATATCGTAAATTTCGTCTTCGATTTCACTGGTCAATTTCATGAAATCAACACTACTTGTTAGTAGCAAAATGTGGCGCTCGCGATGCATATTGTAATCGCACCACAAGTACAAAAAACATGGTATAATTTCAAAATACATTTACATATTATGTCGTCCGGGCCCTTTTTGCCTGACGCGGCCCATTTGTTGATTGGCTTTAGGCAACTTTTAATGTTGGTTACTTGTTGTGGTCCTAAAATCAAATATTATCTTAGTGAATCATTGTGTGGGCTGTATTTAAACTCAGTTGTTGCTGTTTTTGCAGACTTGTAAAACATTTCAGTACTAATCTACTGCTGACCTCGTCTTCACGCCTGGCTCGCTTGGCAGGACTCTCACGGCCAGCATTCGTCAGCGCTTCTTTCAAGTGTTCGAGAAGTTCGTCCTTACTTGTCATCTCCTTTAAATGCCTCTCATCATTCTAAAATAAAAAATACACCATTTAACAAAATGTACCGTGTTTACATCATTGTTGTCGATACTGTAAAACAGTCTCGAGGGATTAAAATACAATGAAAATAGCCCAAGTGCTAGGACGAGCAGCATTGATGTCGATATGTAAAACAGCTTCGAGGGATTACAATACAATGAAGATAGCCCTAGTGCTAGGACCAGCAGCATTGTTGTCGATATGTAAAACAGTCTCGAGGGATTACAATACAATGAAGATAGCCCTAGTGCTAGGACCAGCAGCATTGATGTCAATATGTAAAACAGTTTCGAGGGATTACAATACAATGAAGATAGCCCTTGTGCTAGGGTAAGCCTTCCTTCACGTAATCCAGGCCATAAGACGTTGCATTTACACGTGGTACTGAAAAGATGTAATGCCTAAGTTGATTTCTAAATCAGGCCTGTTACACGAGGAAATGTTTCTTGCAACTTGCAACGAATCTTTCCAATAGAAAATCATTACAAGTTGCTGTGGGATGTAGGACGTTCGCAACTTTGTTTGCAACTTGCAATGCAATCGAATTTTAGCCAGCGCAGTGGAGCATCAATGTATTTTTAAATCTGTCTTTCCTTGTCCATTGACCGGCCGATTGTTTAACTCATTTAAGAGCTCGAGCTTCTCTGGGTCCGTGAGTTGCCTATTTTGTTCTTTAATTTGAGGTTCGGTGCCAGCAAATCCGCTGTTTTCTTTATCTTCTCCGGCTTCACTAAAAGTAACCAACTCCGCCATTTTGGATTGTAGAGCAAATTTCTCCTCTCGTTCCCCTACTCGGGCTATGCGAATTGTGATTGGCTCTTTCCTCCAAAATTGCGACACAAGTTGCAAGAGGGATGTTACACGCTGTAACTAATCGCGCAGCGTTGCGGAAAGTAGCATAAGATGGTTCTACTTTCACTGCAATTTTTCGTTGTGAGACGAGTTGCAAAGACGTGGTCACAATACCGTTGGGTTGCAAGTTGCATGAAAACTAGGCCTTTTGCAGCTAACTATCACGCACTGATATATCATTCCAATAAACAATGAATTGAACTCGTGAAAGGCTTTTCTGGATGGCAAACAATCTTCAAAAACGCAGTTTTAGAAAGATCGACACTCGATTGGAGGTGGAAAATAGCATTTACAAACAGGTTTTGCTAATAATGCTATCAATCTCGTACAAGTGCCTTCAGGGTTCGAAATTCATTTTCAAAGGAACAAGCAAAAAGGGGCTTGTGGTTTGAAACCTGCAAGCAAAACCACTCATCAACAAGCTAAAAACTGAAATGTGCCTCGTGCCTAATACAAGCATAAAAATGCCAGTTCATTTATTTTCTACCAGCAAATCGGTAAATCGACTCACATTTTGCCAGTTTGCTTGTGCGAATTTTGAACCCTGGCCTTTAAATAAATGAAATCAGACTTTTTGCCAGTACAACCACGTGATTGTATTCCTGCAAAAGGTCCAATGCCTTGTGTCAAAGAAAACATTACTTATTAAATAAATGAACACTAAATATTCAGACAAAACACATATCCACAATGTTGGCCGTAATTACAACGTATCTGAAACAATAAAACATAACCGCTTGTTTTTTAAGAGTTTTTGTTTTTCTAGCGAACCTCTCTTAAGACTTCAAGTCGTTGTTGCAATTGGCTGTCCCTCTCTTGGTACTCAGAGCAGCGAACTTGCATCTCAGCAACAGCCTGTCGGGATATATAAAAAATAACCTACTTGTGATGGGGAAATATGCACTGATATTTGTCGTGGATATTATCTGTTCCGATATAAAGGAACAGTTTCAGCCCCAAAATGATAAACTTTATCATGACGAAAGACAAAAATAACTACTCAGATTAGCAGAGTATGCTTTCAAGGTTTACTGGAGAAAATTTGAGACAATTTGGATGAAGGATGGCATAGATTAAAGTGCCACTACGACAACAATTTACCATTTCAATTTGCCATTTTTTCAGTGTCAATAGGTCAATCAGTATTAGAAATATCCGAAATAGTAAAAAAATATTCCCAAATGGCATGTTAAACCACAAAATTTTAGGAGAGTTTACCGGTAAAGTCCTGTCCGCCATTACTGGAAGCCGTTCTCAGTATTCAGCGGAAGTGATGTCATACACTTAACACGACAACCTCGTGGCGCGAAATAGTGTGCATAAAAAAGTAGTCAACCTCGCAAAGATAAATATAACTTTCTTCTTATGTACGTGCAGACGTTTTTAGTAGAAATACGCCTCCAGGCGTTGTGTTCTGCAGTCGAGCGTTAAGTGTATGACATCACTTCCGCTGAATAAACCTTTGTTTAAAGCTGAACAAATGGAACGGCCTCCAGTAATGGAGGACGTTTAGATTCAATATTCGGAGCTAAAAAAATAAGACTTCCTGTCGTTGTATCGAAAAAGAATTTGAACTGGTAATAATATATCAGCTCTACTTTATGAATATGCAAAAACATTGATATGTCAAAATTTGATCGTAGTGGTTTAGAGCAACTTGAAATGTTCACTGTAACCGAAATCAAGTTTATCGAATAAGCTTTTGTAATCCACTTTAATCTTTGCCATCCTCTAACGAAAAAGTTTGAAAATCATATCACGACATTCACATAGTATTTATCTTTGATCTCAGGCTGTAATTCAATTTTTTATAGTTTTGTTTTCAAGAAACGTGAAGGTTCAATTCGATTGAGGATATCATCCTTCAAACACTTTATTTCACGGGGATCCCTGGCAGCGTATTACACTCAGGCATTGAGCGGTTATCAGGTCACGTGACGTGATCCACCAATCACACGGGAGGGAAAATATTTGATGGATTACTATAATTATAACTAACGATACGTCTTATTGAACCCACCCGTACCAACACACGTACCATTCTACAAGCACCATACACAATGCTGTGAGTGTTTATTGCTATCGGTTCAAACAAACATGAATGCAGAAAACATCAGTGGACTGACATTTATTGCGTTTGGCTTCTTAAAACTAGCACAAAAGCGTTTTACCTTCTGAAGTGAGATAACTTCTCTCTCGTACGCCTGCTTTCGATCGGCCAGAACTGTAACACGAAATTAGATGAGAATCGTTACTTCTACTGTTGATGCGAGTAGAGATTGTGGCTGATAAAGATACGATAGGAAATTAATTTAGGGGAACAAGTAAATTTAAAAAAGTAGAAATATGGATAGAAATATAAAGGAAGCTACGAAAAGGTGATGCATATGACATTGAAATGATTACGCGCCACACAGATAACAGGTAGAGAAGCAACTGGGACAGTTAACAGGACAGAAATCAAGACTTAGATAGTAACATAAAAGGTTAATAATTTCACATGTACACATTTCAAAAAACGTTGTCGGGTAAAAGGCCTTTAAAAAACTACGTGACAAGACTGAGAGGGAGCATGGGTAGCGATCACTAAATATCTAAAACAGTCATGTCTTGACCGTACAGCACAAACCACTTCTTCGGTTTTCATTCTGAGGAACGTCTATGTCTATCTAAAACAGCCATGCCTTGATCGTATAACACTTCTTCCATTTTGATTCTGAGGAACGTCTATGTCTATCTAAAACAGCCATGTCTTGACCGTATAACACAAATCATTTCTTCCATTTTGATTCTGAGGAACGTCTATGTCTATCTAAAACAGCCATGCCTTGATCGTACAACACAAGTCACTTCTTCAATTTTCATTCTGAGGAACTGTTTAAAAAATTTAATGTTCGATACCCACATTCCCTTCAGTTCAGTCTTTTCGCGTAGGTTTAAGCCTTTTTATCGACGTTTTTAAAATAGCTGAATACAGTTATGTAGCATGACGTCAACACTGGCCGTTCTTATACTACAGACGCATTATGGGTCCACCATTTTAGTACGACTGGTATACAGGCGCAACGAAGTATGCGACGGACTTGATGATAAATCACGCCATATTTTCGAGAGGTAATGGTTCTTCCTCTTTTCTTCTTTGATCAGCCCCATGGATGTTTCAGGTCTCGTTAGAAATTCAGAGTTTAGCGCCAGATTTACAGTAATAATATTAATACGCGAGGCAAACCAAGAGGAAAGAATAGCGCCATGAACTTGACCTTGATGGAGCTTGTCTTGCATGTTTTGCATGTGTTCTATAACGGCAGTTTGTTCTCGTATGTGTCCCATGGCCTTATCATGGCCGTTGCTTCTCTCGGCGAGCTCCGCCCTGTGGGAACGAATAACTGCGTTTATAATCCATCACTGGCAAATATTTTCTCTCGCGCATGATTGGTTGAATGCGTCACGTGACCCAATATTTTCTCTCGGCGAGCTCCGCCCTGTGGGAACGAATAACTGCGTTTATAATCCATCAAATATTTTCTCTAGCGCATTATTAGTTGAATGCGTCACGTGACCCGATATTTTCTCACCGCGAGCGGGAAATAACAGCGAATACACCCCCTGTGAGAGTATAAGTATAAGCGTGCGTCAAAGAACATATTTGAAGGATGATAACAATAATAACCTACATTATCTGATACGTTATCTGATACTCGAAGCTCACAGTTTCCCTCGAGTTTCGCTCTCGAGAACTGTTCTCTTCTCGGATCAGATAATGTCCGTGGACGAAATATCAGGGCATATATTTCGACGCCAGAAATAGGTTATTGTATTTATTAATAAATGACATGTATATCGGAGATTCGAAGGAATGTCACTCGGCCAGGAAACAGGTTAGGAAAATAAACTACGCATCAAAATAGAACTGAATAGCTTTGATCAAAAATAACTGTCACCTAAAATTACAAGTTACCTGTAACACACTGGAACAATCTAACTATTTACGGACTTTGCAGTCTGCTTGTACTACTGAAAAGCCTGCAAACAGGCTACAGACTTTGAAGAACTGTGTACAAAGTCTGTAAGATGTTTGTAAAATGTGAGGATCTTACATGTACAAATTTACAGACATGTTACAAACAATTTAAAAATGTAAAATGCCTAAAATACAAATGAATATATGTTTTTAGACTTTTTGTAATGTTCCCTAAATTTTCTACTGTGTAAATTTGTACATTTGCAGACATTTTTTACAAACATTTTACAAAGTGTATAAAATGTATAAATCTGAGCATTTTATAGATATATTATACAGACTTCTTACATTGCTACTTGGTAAAAAAATTCTAGATTCAATCCTGGTCAAATGTCTTTGGGGTACACTACTTCTAACGTAGTTTTTACAACAACATCCAATGTTCTCGCGTTCTGATTGGCTCTCCGCTATATGCAAAATAAGTACATACAATGAAATGACGTCACTCGCAAGCCGTGGTAGCTTTGCAAAGTGCTTTCACGGCGAGGTTTGTGAATTCAAATGGATGTTAACTTCGCTTCCAAAAACAAGAAAGTGAGGATTTCACAAGCATTTTATTAATAGGAGAAGTCAATCGGTGCGTCAAACTTCTTTGTAGTGTGCCATTTGGCAAAATGAGAGTTTTCTCTTGAGTGGAGAAAGTTTCGGCGAATTTGTACTTGTAGTCAGACTTTGTGACTAGTTCTGTCAGAGCTCAGAAGTTTTGAATTATATAACAATAACTTTTCTGATCCAGAAAAAAAAAACTGAAAGGATTTCACATGCATTCTGTCAATTACAGAAGTTAATCGGTGAACCAAATTGCCATTTGTCTAAGAAAGCTTTCTCTCGGCAACGGTAATTAGAAGTGTTTACGTTTTGACTTTCAATGGCCTTTTTCGTATTACGCATTCATTTGAAGCTATAATTAAGTGCTTCGTTGTTGTAAAAAACAAATCGCACACATTTTGCCATTGTCTGTACTCGTATTGATCATAGAAATGACGCCATAAAATGTCCCAAACTTTGCAGTGAAACAACTCGCTACGCTCGTTGTTCCACTTGAGTTTTGAACATTTTATGGCGTCATTTCTATGATCAATACGAGTACAGACAATGGCAAAATGTGTGCGATTTGTTAAGATGACCATGCAATTGCCTATAATATTCGAGCAGCACGTTGTCACAATATCCCCCCACCTCCCACAGACAATGTTGGGATATTGGGTCATTGAACAGGCGACTTTACTTTTTATAGATCAACACTGAATTCACTTGGGGGGAGGGGGATAAAAAAATTCCCTAAAAGAAATATAAGTGTTCCAACACTTTTGACCACGATTGTCTGAGAAACTTTTTTGATGAAATCGACTGTAGGATATCAAAAATAGGAGAATGCTCTTTTATTGTTGGAATTGTTGCTCTTTTATTGTTGTATTCTGCTTGTTGTATTCGCTGTTTAAAGACGTCACAATGACGTCATGAAGATAATACCATTTGCAGCATTGAATGAAAATGACAGTAAAGTACTTAAATGTTTTGATAAAAAGTCGCAAATAATAATAATGTTTGCAGCACTGAATGAAAATGACAGTAAAGTACAAAACTATTTTGTGAAAATGACGTAAAAAGGTGATTTCTGCAGTATTGGGCTTATTGTAATGGTTCGCCACACAGTTCACCACACGGTTCACCCCTATTTGTGATGTCAGAATGACGTCATAAGTTGCTCTGATTATGAAACCAATAGCACCACTAGAAAGAGCAGCCAAAATAGATTTGGAATGTCATAATGTGCCATGTGTTTTAGTAAAATATGAAAAATAACGGTTCACCCCCTTCGTATTCTTTTAAACTGGTTAAAGAGGGTGAACCGTTGTAATTTTTCTGCTTTTTACCTAATCCCATGTCAAAGCATGACTTTTCAACCTACACTGTACTTTAGCTGCTCTTTCCAATAATGTTATTGGTTTGGCAAGCAGAGCAAGTTATGACATCATTCTGACGTCAAAAATAGGGGTGAACCGTTACAACAAGCAGAAATTGTTGTAAATTTTGAGCTTTGTACTTTCCACTATGGTAAGGCATGACCCTTTGAATCTACTTGGGCTGCTCTTTCCAATGATGCTACTTTTTGCGTGTGTGTAAAATGTCTGTAAAATCTGAGCATTTTATAGATATATTAAACAGACTTCTTTAATATTTTACATAGTCTTTGGTTAGATTATTCTAGCTACAATCCTGGTCAAATGTCTTTGGGACACACCACTTCTAACGTAGTGATGACTGTGCCTACAATATTCGAGTAGTACATTGTCGCAATTACCCCCCCCCCCCCCTAACCTAATCCTAACCTAACCCCCCCCCCCCCCCCCGACAATGTTGGGATATTGGGTCATTGAACAGGATGCTTTACGTTTCATAGATCAACATTGCATTGGGGAGAGGGGGATAAAAACACTTTTGACCACGATTGGCTAGTGTACACATACATACCTTAGCTTGATTAATTCTTTGTCTTTGTCTCTAACTTCACTGGACAGGAACTGAGAGGATTTCCTCTCTTCTTGAAGCTGTGCCTCTCTCAATCTTATTGCCGAAATGGCATCCTGGTGCTTCAGAATTGAAGGAAGCATTTTAGTGAAAAAGAAATGGCTCCAAACCCGGGACGCAAAAGAGCTTTTATAGATCATGGCGTTATACATGTACATGTACGTACCTCATTTTCTACTTGCTCACTCTTTGAAGAAAATTCTTCTAACTCTTTCCGCAGGTTCTGAGAAATACAATAAATAATCAATATAAATGAAATAAAGGATTATCCTATTGGTAGTAATTAATGGTAGGAAAACTGTCCTAAACCTTGGATTAGCCCTAAACAACCTAAACAATGGGTTAGTGTTAAGGCTGGGGTTAGGTATTATGGTTGGTAGGAATCCTACACAAGTAATAATTACGTTACGCATTTCGTAGTAGTCCGATAATAACAATTATTGTATAGCTAAGTAATTTTACGAGCTACGATTGGTCACTTTGCGGCCCATAAATTCCCGTTCCGAATTTCTGCCCACTTCTGGTCTCAAAGAAAATTAATAAGCCATATAATAAACATCTCATTAACCTCATTTGCTCCATCCATATCATAAGTTATGGACCCTCGTTTGTTCCCTTCTTTTGGCCTGCGCGCTTGGGCCATAAAAGAAGGGAAAATCTCGGTCCATAACTTATGGTACAGACCGAGCAAACGAGGTTAATAAGATGTATTTATCAGTTTAAGTCACAATCTTGATTCTGATTGGCTGAGAGTTACATGCACGTGTGAATTCGCGATAGCGGAGCGTGTTGTATTATTCGTATAATGCTGCGCACGCACCCTACAGATACAATGTAATCATGGCGCAGGACAATCTCATTCCCAGAGCCCACGTTTCTTTTGGTCACCACCATGTTCACCATGCAGGGAACGACACTGAGTGCACGCAGGAATCACTGAACCATCTTATTGTGTAGGTGTCAGCTCAAATCGCTCTGCCAATGGTTCCCACACATTTGCAGGGGAAAAAATTCCCGGACATTTTACTGACTTTCACTGACCAAGAAGCATTTTTCACTGACCTCCAGCACACGCTCGTATTGGGCTATTCCATTAAAAATCCGCACCCCCCCTATCGAGGAATCATATTTTTACCAAAAACGCAAACCCCCTGAAGAAATTGGAATATGTGCTATACCCCTGAAGAAATCCACCAAAAATGGTCCGGTTGTGTCAGCCCCCTGAAGAATTCCGTGCTCTGATCGGGTTTAACCCCTGAAGAATTTAATATTTTGGGGTTGAACCCCTAAATAATTCCACAATTGTTTTTGGTGGGCCCCTGAAGAAATCCAAAGAAATCCAAGTTCCTCATAGCCCATTGATCGTTTGCATTGACGTCACAAAAAATATTGCCTCATGAAAAAACTTATATTAGTAAAATATTTTTAATGCTGTGTATAGAGCAGGTAAAAATATAGAAATGACCGAAGTTTTGGAGCAATAGAGTACTTCGTAGCCGAGCTGTCGGCCAAATAATATTCGAACAATTTAGTGTAATTAGTATGCGGCGGCCATGTTGGTGTACAGCTTAGTAGATGGCGGCCAAAAACGTACTCTACAAATAAAGCTGTTTTCCCCATCAATATGATTAGCATTCACTTCAAAACATTTTAGATATCACTTTTAAAGGTTTATCAAGTCTAAAATTTGAAATTGGCCGAAATATATGGATTTCCTTGACATTTAGGAAACACGCTGACCTGGGCTGTCACAAAATTCAAAGTACTGTAACTCAAAAACAAATCACCGTATCGAGGTAAATTTTTCGAAGAATACTGAGAATACCGATATCTATATCATATTAAAAGAACAGCTTCATATATCTCATAGTTTAGATTTTTGATGACGTCACATATTCAATCGCTATTTTGGGACAGCAACATTCAAGTTTCAACAAAACAGCTAAAAAAATAGGTATGTGAAGGCTGGAAAAAAAAAATCCCTGACTTTTCAGACTTTTCATTGAAATTTGGGATTTTCCTGACCAAATCTAAATTCCCTAACAATTCCCTGACCTTGAATACAGTTTGTTTTCCCTGACTTTTCCCTGACCGTTGGAATTATTAACCCTGCTGAATCTATTTCTACAAAAAGTTTAGAAAATGACTAATAAAATAATTATTCAATTCTGCTTTCGCATGATATAAAGGAACGTGTCAACACCTCAGTCTGTGTTATCACTACTCAGTCATCCAAAAAATCTGTTCATAGAGAATTCTCTTGATTGAAATAAAGAGTTATGTGGCCACATTATGCTTTATTGTCATGTACCAAACTTACTTCGATTTTCTCCTGCAGTGTGGCATTAGTCTCCATGGCAGAAGCCAGGGATGTCTTGTCCTCAGTCAGTTTATCAACTTGGCATTCAAGATTCTTGATCTGAGACTTGAGAACTGACAGAAATGGACATCAAAGATAATCAATTATTCCAGGTACACTGTAATAAATATGCATCCCTATATAACTGGCCGAGATTGACTATAAAGCTAACAACTGAAGGAATTTATTTTCCTTTACCATTTCTTTCTCCCTCTATTTTGTCCAGGTTGTCTGTCAACTCTTTGTCCCCTTTCACCTTTTCTTCCTGATAGGCTTTCACCTTAAATAATACAAAGGGGTTGCAGTTAGTAGTTTAATCAATTAAGCAATCTATAATCTTGATTCTTCTTCTGTTTCTTTTAAATACTGATGCTGACAATGTAGCTGACACTTCTCCAACTGTTGCCTGACAGTGTTCAAATAGACACCTTAAACCTAATTGCCCAACAGTCGTCCGACAGTCGCCCAACAGTCGTCCATCATTCCAGTCGCCCATTTGTCACCCGACAGTCACCCAACATGTCAGTTGGATCATAAAGAAAACTTTTCCCAGACAATAGGCTGTGACAATGAGTATATACCCTCACATGATTTTCCTGTCTGAGATGTCCACAGGCAAAGTTGCAAGAAAAAAATAAAGGTAACTGTGTGTGCTGTTGTCCATTTTTACTCTGTAAACTTAAAGAAAACACCATCCAGCAAATAGGAAAGACAACAGATCTTTGAATCACAAATTTAAGAACTTTCCTTGCAGATTATTTTCTTTGAAATCAAACCTTAGTTTAATCAAAACTAAGAATTAAAACTTCAAAATTATTGGATGAGAACATATAACTTTGTTGGTTTTCTATTGATCAGAATTAATGAGTATCAACCAATGTCAAATAACGAGAAAAAAGAACAGAAAATTGACACCTTTTCACATTCCTTGCCATTCATACAGTGCTACCATTCTTAGGTGAATCATTTCTTAATCTTTTTCAGCTACATATACAATTCACACAAAACCTGGCATGCACTGAAAGATAAAGATAAAAGTGATAATAAATGTATTTGTCTTGGCTATAAACATATCCTACGCTTATATAAATGGGTTCTTACTAGTTGGGATAAATATTGGTTCTTGTCCTCCATTTTTTTTGCCTTGTCTGAAGATTCACTTTCCTTTTCATCCAATTTCTGTTTCAACTCATCATTCTCAATCAGCAAATCGTGGAACCTACAATATTATTACAGTAACATGAATTTGTAGATCACACGTACTGAATCAGTTAATGAATGTATTATTAATAATTATAATATCCGGGGGAGTTGGGGTCAGGTGCAGTCATGGTATTAGTGACGCTCTGTTGAGAGGTAAATTCCAACAAACGCAACACAGCATTCACAGAAACAGCGACATGAAGGAAATGAAATAACGACAAACGTCTGAAATTGCGACAGAGAGAGATAAGAAAACAATAGACGGAATTCCGACAGTGACATGCCCACCTACCAAGACTGCGACATAACTAGTTTTGAAACTCAGACAAGGAACGATCCTGACTTTGATCAGTCCTACATGTACATGTAGCTATGGTTGTTTCACTGGTCCAATAAAAATCAGTGTTGTTTTTTTATAAAAAAATAAAAAAAATTATATTACCTTATTGTAACTAATTTTCGCGGTTACTTAATTTCGGAAAAATTAGGCGGCAGATTTCACAAGACTTTATTTTCGCGATTTCGCAAAAAAGTTTAGTTAAAAGGAACTAAAATTCGCGAAAATGAAGATCCACATTTTAATTTTTTCACTGCTTTATATTACATTTCAATCTTAAAATCGCCTACCCTTAATAAAACGAAACTAACATCATGATCGTTTATGACCAAAGTACAACTGTACGTCTTGTACAATCAAAAACGATGCCTATTGATCAGGGGACATCATCGTTTCTTAGCTGATACCATGCTGATATTTCGGACTCTGGACTCTTAGACATGTTTTAGTTTATGCATACTCGTGTAAACGTTTGTTAAAGTTGATAAAAGGGTTTTACCGAAAGGCATTAAATTTCGCGTCATTAAATTTCGCGTCGTTAATTTTCGCGGTATCTTTTATTCGCGGGACTTTAAGTTCGCGATTTTTTTTTTAAGTCCCGCAAAAATTAGTTACAATAAGGTATATAAAGAAAATGCAGTAATTAATGTTTAGCAATTGACAGAAGTAACAATTATATATATAAACTTAGTACATGTACTTCAACAAGTACAAAGTCCATGCAGTAAGATAGGAACATAGTTTTTCTGTTTATGGCCCAAGCACGAAGTGCACAGACCATAAAAACAGGGGGAACAAAGATCCATAACTTACGGTATGGAACGTGCAAACAAGTTGAATAAAATGTTTATTCTATGGCTCAATAGTACACACATTTTTTTGCTTCAATTGTGCAGTTGGTATTAGTGAATTTCACTTATTAAATTAGCCATATAAGGTACACTGTATTAGACAACCCACTATCAGCCACCTCCGATTCTCAGGCATGCACATAAACAAATTCTCCCTAGAGGAAGCACACAAAAACGTTTTCAAGACAGTCCGAGACTGTTCACTTTATATAGAAACTAACACTATCATCTTGTTTCTTGACTCTCAAAATTCAGTGAAATAAAATACTTTCTGTTTACCTGTTGCAGAAATGACACTCCTTCCTCGTGCTGTGACTTCATTACAGCGACTATGCGATTCCCAAAAACTTGAATAAAATCAAACCCGAAAGCAGCACAATTCCACCAGAACACTTTATCGGCCAACATACTTTTATCTGACTTGTGAATATACTTTATCGCAACCTGTGACGATTTTCCACTGCTGAGAGAGTAAATTCTCGTGTAACGAGCCAATTAACCTATTGGCCACCCTGTCCGGCGCACCCTGTCGATGAAACTGATGACAAACTGGCGTATATGTTGTAGGTTGTTTCTAATTTCAGGTTGTTTTTCAAACAACCTAGGTTGTTTCTCATTTCTGGTCGTTTTTGAAACAACCTACATGTAGGTTATTTTAAAACAACCTAGGTCATTTTGACATATTTAGAATCTTTAAAATGTTGGATAGCATTACATTTGTCTGTTATTTGGTGACTTAAACCTAAACACCCAAAATTATTGGTTCTAGCTCTTAAAATACCCAAAGTGAGCAGCCCTTGTCGACGGTTAGGTTTTTTTTTTAATGTAGGGTTAGGTTTTGGATTAATTAGTTCACAGGACCATTGAAGAAGCATTATACTTGTCTGTTGTTTAGTGACTTAGCTCTAACACCCAAAATTATTGACTTCAAAGTAAGTGAGCAGCCCTTGTCGACGGTTAGGTTTTTTTTTAATGCAGGGTTAGGTTTTGGATTAATTAGTTCTCAGTACCATTGAAGAAGCATTAATTATACTCGTCTGTTAGGTTAGTGACTTAGCTCTAAACACCCAAAATTAGCGAGTAATTGGTTACTGTCAGGATTACTTAAATATTGGGCTAGGGTTTGGATTAGTTCGCAGGACCATTAATTCGAATTTAATATAATAGTGTTAGGAATGAGTTTGCTTGGAGTCGGGTGTTAACTGGCTTTAATAAATCTGCTTGTTATTGGCACTTATTCCGCATGGAAACGGCAAAGTGAAAACATAAAGTTCTGTATATTAACGTTTTGAGTTATTTCTCAATCTGTGTAAATAATTCTCAATCATTTATCCATTTTTACGTCTTTTCACATTCTCTGAGGAATTCTTTGATTAGAGATTAGACAAGACAATATAATACACTGTTTCTTTGATCCACTTCAATTTTTTCTAGACACAGTGGTCAGTGTTTTATTCCATTGGAAAAGCCGAGTCTAACGAGTACGAGCCAGCTACTCCAAGATCCTCTGCACTTGTTACTTTAATACTGAGATACTATTTAGTTCTTGAATCGTAAAAATCTTCTTCTAGATACAATGTTAGAGGTGATGTGCTTTCTTTTGTCTTTATTTTAGGTCAGTGATTACTCAAAGTCGGTTCGGTTGACACAGTTTGTTTCGAAGTACGAGTGGAGCCGTAATAAAGTCAAGAAACAAAGTATTTATCTGGATTTAGCTTCCTTACTTCCCTTGAGTTGCTGGGGACAAGGAGAAAATTGAGAGGCAGTGGGAAGGGAGGGGAAGGAAGTAGAGGGGAGGGGTGGGTTGTCAAAAAGTATTTTGTAGGGGAGGGGTGGGTGATTTTTTTTCCTCTTAAATTCCCCCCAAAAAAACTAAACTTCATTTTTTATGAATCCCCAAAAATTAAAAAAATCCCTTTTTAGAATCATTGATATTCCAACCTAGGTTGTGTGAACAACAACCTGAAATTAGAAACAACCTACAACATATACACAAGGCCGTGGTGGGATTTCCTTTTGGTGGGAATTATACTGTATTTTGCCCAATGTAAGCAATCAAATTTATAGTGAAGATTAAGCAAAGGAAATGTAAGTTATCACAAAGATATTGTTTATTATAAGAATGTGGAAACTTGTGACACAATTTATAGCACAGTGTAGAAGCTATAAAACAACTACATGTAACGAGGTAACGACAGTGCTTATCCCTGCCATGCTTTCCCGAAAAGAAGTATGTTTTGCAGGCCTAAATAATCGCTGAATAACTCGATGTAGCCTAAATCCATTTTTTAAGATAACTTCCCATGGTTACAAACTAATCGAACAAACGTTTGAGTGGCCGATAGTAGGTATGGCTTGGCCAATAGTAGGTGTATGGCTTGGCCAATAGTAGGTATATGGCTTGGCCAATAGTAGGTTGATGTGGCCGATAATAGGGTTGTCCACAACGGACAATTTCTTCAGTCGATTTTCATGGAGAATACTTTAGTGAAATCAGGTTAGGCTAACTTATTAGTCACAAGTACTACTAAAGATCACGAAGGAAGAAAAACATTGGCAATTGCCCTCTTCATTATACAACTGGAAGCGATCAAAGAAACTGGCCGATTACCTTATATACCTATAATAATAGGGCAATATTGTTCTTGGTACAACATACATATACATGTAAGTTACCTCTCTTTGTTCTGTCTCATCTCATTCACTGCTTCATCCAAAGACTGAAACAACAGAATAAGTAATGTTTATTATACAGAGTATTACACAGGCATTCAAAAATAGCACCAACTCTGAGCAATGCCTGGGGGGTACTCCCAGAAATTTAGGATAGGGGTGTGCCACAGAAATATCGAAACCATGACCCTATTAAAGGGTGAAACATTGTAAAATGGGTACCTTATCCAAGGCTTCAAACCAAATTCATATAAACCCTATAAATTAAGGGGCATGTGAATACTCGGAATCTGTTGAACAGATTGTTTTTATTTCTTTCAGTCTGTGTAATATTGCTTTACGTTTATAAATTGAAGATTGTTACACGTTTAGTGGACATTGACCAAATGCACAATGTTGCATACAAAGAGTTAGGAGAAACAAAAAAAACGTACCCTATTTAAGGATGATAATAATACAGAATATGAGACCCTATTTAAGGATCTGGCACCCCAAAAACCATAGTTCCCTATCCTGCAGCACATACCTACATGGCTTAATTTATGTAACCCCCCCAACCCGGGGAGGAAAGCACACGTCACATTTACATGTATACAAACATAATTTATGAATTAACTTAATTAACATGAAATGAAATACCAGTACATGTGCACGCGTATATGTTGCAGGTATAATTCGTTTTCAGGTAAAATCTGATTTAATCTACATGACATGTAGTAGGTAAAATTCGATTCAACCAAGGTCAAACTGTTGAACAGTCGAATTAACCTAGATTAAATCAGATTCAACCTAAATAAAGTGGTAATTTTTTAACTAGATTTTTTTTATTCACTTTGTAATTTTTTTAACACACCTTTAACAATTATTGTAGTCACTGTGCACACCCGACAAGGGCCCGAGTCGGAACCAACCATCTGCCAGTGCTCGCCAGAATGTGTGTTTTTACTTGAATGTATTTTATTGTTCATATATACTACATGTAGTTAAATACATGTGCATGTACTACTTGATTGCAATTTACGACAACTAATAATCATTTTCTTACCTCTCGCATCTCTTTTATTTTTTCATCTTTCAGTTTTAAAATCTCTAGGATTTTTAAATCCTTCTTTTCATTTTTCTCTTTCTCCCTTGAAATCAAGATTAAAAATTAATAGTAAAAATATTATACAGTATTATTTTACAAATTACACACCTATATTATACTTACAGTAACAGTTCTAGTACATGTATTTATTATACATGTATATTAATTAGCTGAGTAATTTCACGACCAATGATTGGTCAATTTGCAGTCCAAATACCGGAAGTGGGTGGAAGGTCTGTACAGGAAGTTCTCAAAGAAAATGAAGAAGCTAAATAATAAACATCTTGTCAACCTCGTGAATCTGCTTTGTCTGTACCATAAGTTGTCAATCCTCATCTCCCCCCCCCCCCTTTTAATGGTCCGCTCGCATGCTTGGGCCATAAAAAGAAGGTAACTCAACCATAACTCAGACCGAACAAATTAGGTTAATAAGAGGTATTTATTATGTAGCATAGTCAATTTTACAAAAGGTCCAACTGACCAACCTTGCTACCACCATACTGATGACAGATGCCAAGTCTGGCTTTGCTGACTGCAGTCGTTTCCACAAGTTCCATACAAAATCTTTATCAATCTGTCACAAAATAGAAAAAAGGTTTTTGCAATCTTTTACATGTATGATCATCAAACTGTAGTAATTAATTATATTTTGATGACACTGTTCTAATATGATTATCTGTTTCATGATTTACTGCTATTTTCGAATGAGCTTGAATTGTGAAAAAAGTAACGTTGTGTTCTGCATTGCACAAGGTATTGTTGTAACCAAGACAATGTGTCAAAAGATTGTAGCCAATAAAATGCATAGTTGTGAACAAGAGAACGTCATATTGTAGACAATCCCTAATCAACCTCATGCCATGCTATTACTTATAATAAATATACTACATTACGATATGACACTGCTATTTTTACGATTTCAAGCTCAATATTACATATACAACAATTGATATGCTTTAGTCATACATTTACCGTAATGGTCGACAGAGAGTCTTTAATCTCATGAATACATGTACATGCAGTCAAATATCAATCTATTGTTCTCCTCGACAAAGTAACTATATACTTTGCTTTACGATATATATAATCATTATGGGAGCATCCTAAGAATGTGCTATTTCATTGGCTAAATAACTGCAGCTCAGTATGTATGTTTTTTTTAATAAATGCACTGTTGAGCAGTACATGCATGTATATGATTGTACTGTTTCAAAAAAAAGCAGATTAGATTTACAAACAAAGGGCACAGCTCAAGTTTTTGGAGATCTGATAAAACACTGAGCACTGCAAGTTTTTGAGAGTCTGCTTCAAAAATGTTGAGATATATAGAGTCATGTATTCAGTTATTTTGGCGATATGACCTATTTTGGCAGTGAAAATCAAAGTTAAAGTTTACTTAAATGAGGACCGTATCTATATCACATTTAAAAACACTCATTAAACATACCTTTTTTCCCTCATGAATTGTTAATGAGTTTTTGAATATTTTTAAAGAACAGGGAGAACCGGCATAATATAATATAATTTAATTACTTATAGAGTGCTATTTACATGTATGCTGATCAACAGCGCTTCATAATAAATATTCTTAACCTAATAATATATTGGAACCTATCAAATAATAATCTAGAACTAAGCTACTAAAAATATACATGTATATCTAACATTCTAATATAAAACCATGTCTAAAAATTGCTAAAAACTGCCCGAAAAAGGTGAGCCTTCAATTTATGTTTGAAGAGAGAAAGCGACTGGATTACGCGTAATTAGGCTGGCTATTCCATAATGCCGGTGCCGCTGCATGAAAAGATCTGGCTCCAAACGAGGGAAGAATTCTCCCTTTAGGCGGCTCTAATAAAAGACTACGATTGGATCTAAGATTGTATAATGATTTTGGCTTTACACTGATAGGATGGAGCCCATGTATCGCTTTAAAAGTTAAAAGTAAAATCTTAAAATGAATGCACGACCATATTGGCAACCAATGAAGTTCATAGAAGGCCGCGTTATGTGAGAGTACTTTCCAATGTCCATAGTAAGTCTTGAAGATGCTGCAGCATTCTGCACATGTTGCAGTTTAGCAATCTGTGCCTTCGGTAGGCCACACAACAATCTGTTACAAAAGTCTAAGCGACTGGTTATGAAGGCATGAATGAGTGGAATCCAATTAGTGTCAATAAAGAGTCCCTGGAATGATAAGTATTTCTTAACGTGCCTATATGTAATATTATGTATACAATAAAAAGCTGCATTGCAAGTTTTGGTAATTAATGCGCATGGTCATTGTCTTATTGTCAAACCACTAGCCAAGATTTCTGGCACATGAAACTGGATTAAAATTGAAATTGCCTACAGTAATACTGCATTCATTAATCTTACTAAGTTGCTAATTTTACCTTGCACAGCTTCAGGTCTTCATGTAAGGCATGATTTTCAGCTACCAACTTTTCAAATCTAAGTGTCACTGCATGAAAGAAAGAAAAAATTCTTACTTTCTACCATTTCTATCATGATAATAATTAGTATCACGATTCTGTTTTTAAACGTCTTTACATAATGAATACCTTTGTTGGGTTTGAATTAAGATTTTAACATATTAATATTTAAAGTTAAAGCGTCTTCAGATTAAAGCTGAAACTCTTTCAAATAGATGTGTATGGCATACATTTTACTTTATAGCTAAGACAATTTCAAGAGAGTACAGATACACGTTATTCTGAAAAAGTACGGTATACAAACACGCCATGCCAATTATGCAGTAAGTTACATTTGTTTAAAAGCGGTACAACGCACTGAAGACCCTATTTTTTAAATAAAATAAGTCTTAATTGCACGAAGACCGTGCTACACACTAACACTGAGCAAATCGAACTTAATTCTTAAAATAAGCTTATAAATTTAGTTAAACTTTACAACTCTAAACTTACAGTTACCCTGGTCCTCCATCACTCTAGAATTGTGCAGGCTCACACAAAGTCACAGCAGAACTCTGTCACATAAAACAGACCTTCATGCAAGAACCGTTTACGAATTGAAACCATTATCATTCCATGAGATCCGATGGTCACACAGGTTTTCGTCACACAAGTTACTCGATAATTTTGACAAGTGCATGCAACGTGGTGAACGGACCTCCTCGAACTATTAAGCAGCTTTCTTCATGTAGATGCTATATTCTAACAGAGAATGTTAGTAACCCATGGATCTTCCTGCTGATTAACAATCACATTGTGGGTTTTTCTCGATCAAATAAGAGACGGCCAGCTCACAAAGGTTTCATTCTGAATGTTATCACAACATTCAACAATCCCTCCGTCCGCCATGTTTGAAAATTTCGCGCCTGTCACGCGAAAGACCGCTGACTAGATAATTGCGCAGTTATTGTGCTCTAAGTCCCAGTCCCCAATCTACATCTACACCCCAAAGTGGGGTGTCCTGTTTCCTTTTCTAAGAAAAACGGCATTTCGGCTTACAAATCTTAACTAACACCCTGTGTTTTGACAACGTGCCTCCTTTGCACCTCCACAAAGTTCCAGTGTTCGTCTGGATAGTAGCTAGAGTAACAGTATTTCTGTTTTGTGGATTCTGTTCGAGGACACAAAATTAGGTGACGTCATCCAGAGCAAATATCTTGGCAACGAGTAAACCCGCCCCCGATTCAACCAAACTCGATATATTTCCAAACCTTTTTAAGTAGTGGTCCGGCTAAGAACGATAGCACTGTACGGCAAGGAATGTAAAAAGGTGTTAATTTTCTATTCTTCTCTCTCGTAATTCATTGGTTGATACTCCTAAATTCAATAGAAAACCATCGAAAAAATGCATTTTTATATGATATTTTTTGAAGTTTCAATTTATTTTTGATCAATATGACTATGATTTAATTTCGAAGAATATCGACCGTGGGAAAAGTTATCAATTTGCGATTGAAAGATCTTTTGTTTTCTCCCTTTCCGATTGGCTGGATGGTGGTTTCTTTGAGTTTTCACAGTAAAAATAGCCCCTTTATTTTCTGGGTCTAGTTTGGACTGTAGACATCTGATACAGCACTTAAGTCATATTCACGCAAAATCGACCGTATTATATATATACTATATACCTTATTGTAACTAATTTTCGCGGTTACTTAATTTCGCGAAAAATTAGGCGGCAGATTTCGCGAGACTTTATTTTCGCGATTTCGCAAGAAAGTGGAGTTAAAGGGAACCATATCAAACAATTTATTGAGAAAAGTGTCGTTCCTGAGAGGTCCCTGTGATATTCCATATATGGTCAATATATTCCATATTTGGAAAGCAGGACGGATCGTCAAATACTAGAACACGTCCAGGAAGTGTAGCGAGCCGGCAGAAGAGAGGTGGATACAACGTAGGCTACAGGAAGTGCGATTAACAAAGTCGAATCGTTTTTTGAAGATTCGATAGCGAAATTTGAAAAGGTTGAGCGTATGCCTCATTAGAATCTAGTCAGGCCCAAATATTACTCTGAACGACAACAATTGTTTGATATGTAAATTTCGCGAAAATGAAGATCCACATTTTATTTTTTTTCACTGCTTTATGTTACATTTCAATTTAAAAATCGCCTACCCTTAACAAAACGAAACTAACATCATGTTTAAGGAACTTCTAGATGAAGACAGCGATAGCGATCCTGAGCTGGCAGTTGACGAAGAGGATGAAGAGAGTGTCGCTTAGCTGATACCATGCTGATTTTTCGGACTCTGGACTCTTAGTTTATGCATACTCGTGTAAACGTTTGTTAAAGTTGATAAAAGATAAAAGGGTTTTACCGAAAGGCATTAAATTTTGCGTCGTTAATTTTCGCGGTATCTTTTATTCGCGGGACTTTAAGTTCGCGATTTTTTTTAAATCGCGAAATTTAAGTCCCGCGAAAATTAGTTACAATAAGGTATACTATATTTCTTACGCGGACCATTACTTAAACACAAAGTTTGATATCGTGTACGTGATGACTTAGCGGATGTTTTTGTACTATGCCTGTTCACACTAAAACGGATATTATTTTTTTGCCTGCACAGCCAGCCATGGCCTCGGTCTTGAAAACGGTCCTCGGCCGAGGCGGAAGGAGAAGCGCAGTGGGAGGGGGGGGAGGGGGAACGGCTACTTACGGCCTATGCAACAGTTCGCTCTCCGGCACAAAATTCGCGCCGGAAAAGTGTGATCCGTTATGGTTTTCGTGGCGGCACAAAATTTGACCAGAGTTTTTCTCTATACGGACCGACGATTAGGTCGGTAAAAAAACCATTATTTTTTCCCTTATTAATTTATAGCTACCGTAAAGATTCGATTAAGCGCCCTCCTTCAAATAAGCGCCCCTCTCGAATAAGCGCCCCCCTCGACCCTCAAAAATTAAATAAGCGCCCCGGGGCGCTTAATCGAATCTTTACGGTACTTGCATAAAGTAAGTTTATTAAATTAAAAGACAATCTAAGGCCCGATTAGATAAACTGAAACCACCTAATTATCTGTTGTTTCAGGCCACCGTACCAAAAAAAGATGGCGGCTTGTACATTTACCCACAATCCTTTGCTCGCGAAAAACTTTAAATCCGTTCTAAAATTTTAAATCTTAAAAAAACAAGCAAGTACAAATGCTGTTACCAATCCACTGTTATTGAAGAGAACAGATGATTTCTACGTGTTATTTTGACCGTGTTAGGTTCGCAAGGGATTGTGGTCAATTGTAGAGCCGCCATCTCTTTCGTTTCGATGCATTTCGTTCGTTCAGCGCTGGGAAAGTTCGACATTTGAATATCAGCAATCGTGCGCAATTAGTTTCTAAATTTTTCTTTGTGTCAACATTCTCAAAATTAGGTATATTTGCTTTCATTCAATCCAGTCGCGTGCTCGTTGCGCGCGCGCTCTTGGTTTCACACAAATCACTCGCAATTTTCTGCAGTTTCCCGCCTTTTTCTAAGGCTTCATTAGGGTACATTCTACCTATGAATCTCATGTAAATTTTGGCTTTACCTAGTTGTAAAAAAAACATTCCCTGGAGACCATGACCTCACGCGCTCGGCGAGTTGTCGTATTACCGATTATATATAGTGTATTGAAACTAATACTATAATATATGCACCTACTCATCATCAGTTGATATCTGAAACACGTGAAGAAAAAAAACACGTTTGCGGCCAAGCGAATTCACTCATGGTCTAGCGGTTAGGGTTTGGTTAGGGTTCGGCGCAGTGTAATTCTTTTAAAATTCCTAGCCTGCTATGCAGACGTATTTTTTCACTCTCATAAATTCGAAGAAAAAAATAGTCTGCTTACCCGAGCGCTTAATTAGTTTCCAATATGCAAGCACGACGTCAGCACGCTTGTTTTATTTTTCTGCCCAATCAAAATGAATTGGCGCGCCAGTGAACACTCGCCTATGATTGGTCAATGGCAAATGTATTAATGCAACATTACGTCACTTCCCAGGATATGGAAAGTAAAATCTGATTGGTCCATAACACAATGAGGTGTGCATATTGGAAACTAATTAAGCGCAGGGGTAAGCAGACGTTACTTTTTTCTTCGAATTTATGAGTGAAAAAATACGTCTGCATAGCAGGCTACCCAATTCCTTGTAAAATTAAGTACCGCTTCGGGTGCTCGGGAACATTCTAAGTCGCAAATTATTCATAGTTAACAAAGGGAGTTTTATGACGCAGTCTGAGAGGTTCTTACAACGAGGTAACGCCTAAAAAAACAGGACCGGCAATCAGAACGCGTGATTCAGTGCATTTCGGATATTTTGTTTAAAGAAATGGAAACTTCTAACTTGAGCAAGGAACTTGAGTGTCTATATATCTCAACCTGGATTCCAGAGGCTTGACGAAATAAAAGGCGAATAGGCAATAACGAGAAGAGAGAGAGAGAAGAAAAATAAGAGAATCTCACTCCAGGCTCAGAGTTTCAAAGTCAAACCGGTCGTGCTGCGACTTTGGTAAGCTAATGAAAATGACCGTTACATCCAGCACTCACGGTTGCGCCTGGTAATGAGTTGATTGTGCAATCACGGACGAGGTTCAAATTCTGAACTAACGTCGTTCCGGCCGTGTCTTCCGCGCATCGGCCGCCATATTGGATGCGCAGAAGACCCTGGGAACGAGGTTGGTTCAGAATTTGAACCTCTCGCCTTTTTTTTCTGGAACCAAGGGTAATACTGGCATCTCTGGTCACAAAATTCAACATATCCTCGCTCTAGAATTACTAATAATCAGTAATTGGCTTTGCTCTTCAATTATCAATAATCGCTAATTCTAGAACCTAGCCCTAGGTGAGTGAGAACCCGTCGTTTACCCGTGAACTCATCCGATGGTTAGGGTTCGGTTTGTGGTTAGGGTTAGGATTTGTCGTAGAATTACCAATAATCGGTATTTCAAGCGTGTTTGCCATTTACTGATTATTGGTAATTCTAGAGCAAGGATGCGTTGTATAATTACGACAGTTTGTAGCCGTTCTTATTGTCGCTCCCCCACACTTCGCTCTCCGCCGCATGACGGATAAGACAAACCAGGCTTTGTTGATATGCATCTGACAAGTTTAAAAATAATAATAATAATAATAAAACACCACAGCTAAGAAGACATCCAGTGTAATTTAAGGATGGAAAAGGGAGTAGCATGGCTTCACATTTGGTCCCCTACAACAATTTAATAAACATAATCAAACATTAACAAGAACAGTTAGAAAAAGATCGGACCATAGCTATACCCCTGGCAGATTATGAACGACTAAATCAGACCATTGCCAGTATGCTAATCACATGAGTACGTCATCATTCAAAGTCTACGTACAAGGCGCGTCATTTTGGGCTATTCTGACTATTCCGGTATAGGAATAACAGAACACGCGAAATACTAATTCCCAAAAGAACAGATATTCTGAAAATGGAATAATCTTAACGGAGGCGATCTGGGAACTAACAACCCTGCCGGACACGCGCATGCGCCAGAGGCCGGCTTCCCGCCGCCAAAAAAATGCCCAAAAGAACGCCAATTTTCCTCTTCCGTGTAAACCGTATTCTGTTCATTCTGCTATCGAGAGCAGTATGAACAGAATGCTATTCTGTTCATTCCGAGAACGGAAAGGCTAAAAAAGAACAAGATTACCGTCTATTTTTATTCCAGAATAGTCCCAAAAGACAGCGCAGTGGTATTAACACTTTCGTGTGGAATATATATTTCAGCATCATGGATGTTTACGCATTGTGAATAACTAGTGACCATAGCCTATTTCTGAGAGAATTCAGTTGTGGAAATTCATACATTGAATAATTCTGAACTGTTATTAAGTTTGTCAACAGTTGCTCAATAATTTACAAGTTGCGATTCATTCACTTCCATTTTCATTTGGTTATTTCATTCGATATTTCTCCTTCGTAGTTCAGTGGTAAATGAATTCAGCCTCATTCTGGTCACTTAAATCCAATCAATAAATATATAATTCAGGGCGTAGCCAGACTATAGGCTCGTAGGCAGGCCTAACAATTTTGTAGCATATTTATTACAAAATGCAAAAGAAAATAGAGAATGAAAGAGAAAACACTTCCCGAAATATTCTAGTAGTTGAAAAAGTAAAACAATAGCCCAGGAAATATCACATTCCCGTTTGTTCAGTAAATGTTCGTCATGTGATTGATAAAATTCAGATTCGAGTGAAACATCATAATCATTCTCGGCACTCTGAGTATGTGATCTAACCCTTAGCCGTTCTGATAGTATAAGTACTCGCGGGTAATCATATATACACTATAATGAAAGTGAGTAGCTCTGACAGTTCATCTCTGCAGCTCACGATTTGACAAGCTACAATCCTGGTCAAAAGTCTTTGGGACACTAACCAAAAACAATCACCCATGACACGCTGCTTCTAATGTAGTACTCTCTAATTATCTACAACCCTCTCCCC
This sequence comes from Actinernus sp. WN-2022, assembly GCA_030867875.1. Taxonomy (NCBI): domain Eukaryota; kingdom Metazoa; phylum Cnidaria; class Anthozoa; order Actiniaria; family Actinernidae; genus Actinernus; species Actinernus sp. WN-2022. The sequence goes on from JAOWCC010000019.1 coordinate 31,046,882, forward strand.
CATAAACAATGTTGAGATACTGGGGCATAACAAGGGACCACACTATTGAACTGGGGGAGGGGGCTAAATATGTGAGATGTCGTAAATTCTTTTAAAATGATCAAGTGTCCCAGCACTTTTGACCAGGATCGTAGCTTGACTGAGTACACTTTATATAAAACATTTTGATTGACTTGTTGGTATAGTCCAACCTGTCAAAAGATATACAACATAGCTTGTAGACGGTAATCATATTGTCATCATCATAGTGTCAATCATGATACTGTCGTCATTTCGTGTAGATTATACAAGTTCACCAACACCCTGCCAGAAGATATATACTATATTATATAGCTGGGAGTCGTTTTAAGTAATCATGTTGTAACCATCATCATAGTATCACGATGATGCCGTCATCTTAGAGTCGTTTCATGTAGACCACGCAGGTGATCCGCGGCACGTTGAGTGAAGTTAAGAGCAGCATGAAGTGGTAGTAAGCCTCGTTCACTCATCAGTGACAAGCCACAAACACCGAAATAGGAATGCAGGGCATCTGAAAACAAAATAAAAAACAATTAAGTGCCTATGAAACGTATGTCTTACTCGTGGATGCGCGCAAGCGCATAAACGAGTTATCTGGGTTATTAGGGGAAATCGAGTCACTCATTCACTCACTCACTCACTCACTCACTATGGTGTTAGCACGCCAAAGAGCCAGGGAAGCAGTATTCAATTATTGTTATAATCACTATCGATTCTACATCAAGTGAATAGGTGAACAGTGGAATATTTCTTGATTTGAGTGTTGCGTCTATGGATTATAAACGTAATTATTTCGAATATGGTAATGTTGACGTCAGAGCTAAAGTTTTTTTATTTTTAAATCTGACTCTAAAACCAATCCAAATAATTATCGACCAACATCAGTACTTCCTGTTATTTCAAAAATAGCAGAAAGAATATCATATAATTCACTATATAAATATCTAACAGAAAATAATCTGTTAAGTACTTATCAATCAGGCTTTCGTTCTTTACATTCAACTTGTACAGCTCTCCTCTATGCAACTAATCGTTGGCTTAAAAACATCGATCATGGACTCCTTAATGGGGGTTAGGTTTATTTATAGATTTGAAAAAAGCCTTTGGCGCAGTAAACCACCAAATCCTGCTAAAAAAAATATACCTCTATGGAATACGAGGACTTACCTTAGGATGGTTTACATCATATTTATCAAATCAACAATGCCGAGTTAATGCTGTTATGTCTGATATAAAACCCATTACATGCAGAATTCCCCATTGGTCTATCCTCGGTCTTTACTTTTCATCTTATATATTAACGATTTCCCTAACTCGTTAAAACATTGTAAGACAGGCATGTTTTCTGATGATACATTTATTACAGTGGCTGATACCGATATTGCAACTCTCTGAAGATTTAGAAAATACTGAAGAATGGCTTGTTTCTAATAAGCTTAGCCTAAATCATACCAAGACTAAATATATGTTTCTTGGATCAAATATAAGGCTAAAACGACTTAGTCAAGGCCCATCACACTTATGTGACACAACAATTAACAGAGTCAATGAGTTTAAACTTCTAAGCGTGCACCTAGATGAAACTATAAGTTGGAAGCCTCACATTGATCACATCATCAGCAAGGTAATGACTGGTCTCAAAATGCTGTATCGAATAAGAGAACTTACAAGCAATATGCGCATTCTCACCAGCATTTATCACTCCTTAATAGAACCCTATTTTGACTAGTGTAGCACGTACACTCTGGAAAGGATGTAATAAAACACTAAAAGAGAGGCTCCAAAAATTACAAAATAGAGCTGGTAGAATAATACCCAAATCTGATTATAGTGTACGTAAACAGTTGGGCTGGCTCTCGTAAGATGAGAGAAGAAAAAAACAAGAGGCCATTATGATGTTCAAAGCTCTAAATGGCCTTGGGCCTGAATATTTAAGAAACTTGTTCTCCTATACTGGTGAACATTGTCATTATGACCTTAGAAATGGAGACCTTAATCTGAAATTACCAGCTCTTAAATCAAATTGTGGAAAACGAGCCTTCTCTTTTAGTCGTGCAGCAACATGGAATAGCCTTCCTGATACTATTCGTCATGCTCAAACCTTAAAGTGCAAGTAGCACCATAAAACAACATTAACTTTTAAAAGTAAATATGAGTTAACTTAGCTTTTTGGGGGAATTATATATTATTAATTAGATATCTTCAGCCACTTCTTGTTTACTGTTAGTTATTCATTGTTACTATATTATTTATTTATTTTTTACTATTTGTATTATTTGTATTATATAAATTATATATTAAATTAGAATATTGTAATTAGTTTATTGATAATATTGTAATTAGTACTTGAATTATTATTGCTTAGAGAATATTTGTAATTTGTTAGTTACACGGCTTGACTGAAAACCAGTTCTTCTGATTGTTAATTACCATGTATAAATAAGGTTAAATAAAATAAATAAATAAGAGACATCATTTATTATACAATAACATGCCGGTAGAGATAACAGACCTAACACTCAAATCAAGAAATATTCTAATATTCAACTATAGCCCACTTTGACGATCTTGCGCACGCATCAGAGAACAATAGATGTGGCCTCCAAATAGTCTGCGTGGCCCGCCAGTCTCTTTGTTATTCAGATTTTATGTGCATTGTTCTAGTTGTGTGCGCAACCTCATCAAAGTGGGTTATTCATTTGATAAAGAATTGATATCAATGATAAACAAATTGATTCATAGGCACTTTAAATCTAAGTCACCGTTAACCTGCAGCTTAATGTCAACATTTTGTTGAGAACGATTTGAACTATGAACATTTCTTTAATATTTATGAATTACTGTTCAGCGTCTGCTGATCATTTAAGTTAATTATTTTTAATCCTTGACGTAGCAATTTAGTTATAATTGGAGACATTGAGGTCACATTGAAAAAAGCCGAAAAGACATGAAGATATAAAGATAATAGACCAGTTTACGGTTAATTCCGACATTTTGCAAGGGGTGCAAACGTGGCGCGAAATACAGTGTTTGTATGGGAATCCGATGCCAAATAAGTTCCATAAAATCGAATTTCTGAGATATTCTCTATCTGCAAACTTAAGATACCAGGTAAAAGATTAACTGATCAAAATTTGAGGGATGTAGCGTTGATGGGAAGCGTGTAATCATGTTTTCAGTTTTCCATACATTTGTCTGTAACAACGAGTCAAAGTCCGCGGGAAAATTTACAATTCTTCTACCTGGTACACAATGTATCTTAAGTTTGCAGACAGTGAATATTTCTATATAATAGAAAGCGAACATGAAATCAGCCCTTCAAACGCCACCAGATGTAAGTGTAATTTATTGTATACAGTATTTGATTGTTTTATCGTTCTGTAATTGATTTCATGGATGTAATCTTAGCTGATTTCTGTACAATTGTGGCAAACCTTCGCATTGATCAACGTCTTCAGTGAACAAGAAAAGATGAACAAATCGAAGCGTGTACATCTTATGGCGTGAATATTCCTTATTGACATTTAACATTATACATCACTGAAGAACGATTAACGGTTGAAGTACAAATGTATGTTTCCAATGAATTCCAACCGTACATTGTTCTACTTTTAACCAGCTCGCACGCGATTACTGAAAAGGCAAAAACGCTATGTACTTATGACTTTGGAGTTGTTCAGTTTCAATGAATTTGAATGATTGTGCAATGCATTGATACTACTGAAATTTCTTCGGGAAATGCACAATTTCTTCGGGACAGTATAAAACAATTTGGGACAAACTGAAAATAAATCGGGACAACTTTTGAGAAAACATATCATTCCCACAACAATTTACTACGAACATTGTGGTTCAGCCACGTCCCAGTGGTCCGCACACTTAGCATAAATATTGCCTGCTTTGCAGTTTCTTGTTTGTAGTACAAAATAAGACCAATAAGTACACGTACTTGTATTACTGGTGACTAGATAGGCTTCTCGGTTGAACATTAAACATTTTAAATGACTGCCCCCTCGGGAATCAGTGAGTTTTGTTTCCCCTCGATCCTCCACTCCGTCTCGGGAAACATCGAGGATCGAGGGCAAACAAAACTCACTGATTCCTGCTGAGGGGCTAGTCATTAAGTGATTTGTTATGTAGCAACAATTATAAAATTCCTTCCCTGAGCATTGGTGCACAAATATTTTCCCCGGCTTTAGCTGTCCATTGCGCACGCCACACATCACACCATCTGTCACGATGTGATCACGTGGCGGGGTACATTTGAATTGTATCCCACGTGGAATATGTTGGATTTTGATGATTGCCACGTGACCCCGGTTCAACCAATGGGAGCGTGCGTTGTATCTGGAAAACGTATGGCTATGAACATGGCAGTTTTATCAATAGCTACATCCCAGTGGCTTTACTGCAGGCTAGATACTTACCAGGATGATTTCCTGGCCATTTTGAAAACCCTCCTGTCACATTGGCCTGTGTCTGCATTAGATAATCTCTATTGGCCATAAAATCGGTCATGTGGAAGCAGTTTAGAATCTGCAGGAAAATGTGATCGGAATAAAGTTCCTATCATTTACAACTGAGCCCAATCAACTATGGTATTGGTGGTGCAGTGGTTAGAGCTTCCACCAGTTCACGCCTTCAGGCCCGGGTTGACACCCTAGCGCACTTATCAGCAACCCCCATTCCCCCACTCCCACTCCCTCCCCCTCCCTCGCATGGGTTCAGAACCGGACCCCATTTTCAGAGGCTTACTGTATTTTGCGAAACGAAACGAAACGAAACGAAGTTGTATTTTGCGAAGTTGTATTTTGCGAAGTTGTATTTTGCGAAGTTGTATTTTGCGAAGTTGTATTTTGCGAAGTTGTATTTTGCGAAGTTGTATTTTGCGAAGTTGTATTTTGCGAAGTTGTATTTTGCGAAGTTGTATTTTGCGAAGTTGTATTTTGCGAAGTTGTATTTTGCGAAGTTGTATTTTGCGAAGTTGTATTTTGCGAAGTTGTATTTTGCGAAGTTGTAATTTGCGAAGTTGTATTTTGTACAAGAGAGCATGAAATAAATCAAAATGCTTTAGAGAGAGTACGATCGACATTTGGAGCTCGTGTGAAAAGCTGAACCGACCGAATCGATCAGAGAGAACCTTATTACTTATCAGGGTTAGAGTACATACCGGCAGATCAGCCAATTATCACGATGCCGTCGTGAGTCTCACGATTTTTGTCCGTTACTCACGTTATCTCACGATTTTCAGTAAGGGACCTGACGTTTTCATTAATTATTGTTATTATGTAGTCTACCAAAGAGCATGAAATAAATCAAAATGATTTAGACATGTTGAGAGAGAGTACGGTCGACAGTTCTAGTTGGAATTGAGCATGAGGTCCGTGAGCTCGCGTTTGAACCGATAATCGACCTCACATGATATCGATCCGACGACCAGCAGATCTTATCAGGGTTAGAGTACTAGCGCGCGGCAGATCCGCCTACTATCGATATCACGATTCCGTGAGTCTCACGATTTTTGTCTGTTTTAAATAACGTAAGATGTGATTTCAATCCAAAGGAGAAATAATTAATCCCTTACAGGTATTGACCTCTCGACATTATTTCTTCTTACAAAAGTACGAAAGCCGCTCTTGGAAACCATTATTGCACAACCTCACAACCTTGCCTCGATTGCAGGTTTTGTTTCCCTAGCATATCTCAAAGTCGGCATGATAAAAACAAAGCAATGGTCAGCTTCGTTGACTTTAATATATCTTTAAATCTCAGCTATCTGTCATCGAAATCATTATGGCCTATCAAACCAAAATGTAGTCCTAGAAAAGCCACGTGCAACTGAGAAACATGCATCACGATATCAATTTCCAAAGTGTTTTTCATAGCAGTTTATACTTGTCTACCCTTTCGGAAAATTTCGTTTGAAGTGTTGGCAATATCCACTAAATTGTAAACATACCATTGAGCAAGTATAATCATTTATTGTGTTGAGCCGGGACCGGGAGTTCGAGTGGGACAAGTGGAATTGTTGTACCGTACCTATATATGATCGACCACCATACGTGACAGCTAGTTGGCGCCGATATATTAAATATCCGATAGATTGCATTCCAATTAATCAATCAAGTAGTGCTGTTAGTAATATATATGACAGTTTTCTGTACTTGGCCGGTCAGATCGCCTTTTATACCTTTCGAGACCAGTTTCTAAATTCAAGGTGCCGGTTTATTGGAATCTAAATTATGATAGGATTGAAGGAGTTGCAGTATTATCAGGCGCCAAACGTTTCAAAATTAAATTTTCATACACCTATACCAGATATGTATACATGTATTAAAATCCATACACGTACAAAAATCCTTACATGTAAAAATTCCATGATGTATTAAAAAAATATACATGTATCAAAAAATTGAACATGTATAGAAAATCCAAACATGTATAGAAAATCCATACATGTATAGAAAATCCATACATGTACTTCAGAAATTCATACATGTAATTATAGAATGCCATACATACATGTACAGAAATTCATACATATAATTATAGAAATCCGTACATGTAATTAAATGGGCCATCTCACCCACAGTGCTTCGCGTGCTTTGTTATTGTTTATATCCGGGACTTTGACCCTTTTCACGCCTGATAATTTTGATTTGAACATGGATGCACTATCAGTATTTACCGCTCCCCCGTCGCTACCCTGCTATCATGCAGTGCTATACAAAACAAATTAAGGGTAAAATTATTAATAATTATGAAAGCGTGAGGTTTCTCTCGGTTTTATTTTTACCTGCAGAGAGGGAGAGAGAGAGATCTGCTAGCATGCAATAATCTCGTTGCTGGCAGTAGCAGAGAACCAGTTCAAGAGAGAACAGTGAACGAATGACAGCTCGCTTCAAAGGGAAATTATTATCTCGGCGGCTTTGTTTGGTAGAATCCCAACCGACATATAGGCCTCGTATATAAAAAAAACATTTACTAATACGCTCTACGGTAATGAACAAACTAGCAACCGGCCGTATTAAATAAAGATGGTCCCAGGTGACGTTTACAATATTATCGAATCTATATGTCATCGAAATCATTATCAACTGATAATTACTTATCGGGGAGGAATTTGAAACATCACGTGCAGATTATCATGATAAAAACTTGTCAAAACGCCGGCCGGCGTCATAGAAGTTAGTATGGTCCTAATGATTTCGACCTTGGAAAAAAAGCGTGTGTACTGAGCACTTTTGTTAACTTATTATTTATTCACGTTGCGTTCTACTGCAACTCCTTCAATCCTATCATAATTTAGATTCCGATAAACCGGCACCTTGAATTTAGAAACTGGTCTCGAAAGGTATAAAAGGCGATCTGACCGGCCAAGTACAGAAAAAAAAACTTTTTTTGCCACAAAACTGTCATATATATTACTAACAGCACTACTTGATTGATTAATTGGAATGCAATCTATCGGATATTTAATATATCGGCGCCAACTAGCTGTCACGTATGGTGGTCGATCATAGGTACGGTACAACAATTCCACTTGTCCCACTCGAACTCCCGGTCCCGGCTCAACACAATAAATGATTATACTTGCTCAATGGTATGTTTACAATTTAGTGGATATTGCCAACACTTCAAACGAAATTTTCCGAAAGGGTAGACAAGTATAAACTGCTATGAAAAACACTTTGGAAATTCATATCGTGATGCATGTTTCTCAGTTGCACGTGGCTCTTCTAGGACTACATTTTGGTTTGATAGGCCATAATGATTTCGATGACAGATATAAAGATATATTAAAGTCAACGAAGCTGACCATTGCTTTGTTTTTATCATGCCGACTTTGAGATATGCTAGGGAAACAAAACCTGCAATCGAGGCAAGGTTGTGAGGTTGTGCAATAATGGTTTCCAAGAGCGGCTTTCGTACTTTTGTAAGAAGAAATAATGTCGAGAGGTCAATACCTGTAAGGGATTAATTATTTCTCCTTTGGATTGAAATCACATCTTACGTTATCAAAAACAGACACAAATCGTGAGACTCACGGAATCGTGATATCGATAGTAGGCAGATCTGCCGCGCGCTAGTACTCTAACCCTGATAAGATTTGCCGGTCGTCGGATCGACATCATGTGAGGTCGATTATCGGTTCAAACGCGAGCTCATGCTCAATTCCAACTAGAACTGTCGACCGTACTCTCTCTCAACATGTCTAAATCATTTTGATTTATTTCATGCTCTTTGGTAGACTACATAAGAACAATAATTAATGAAAACGTCAGGTCCCTTACTGAAAATCGTGAGATAACGTGAGAAACGGACAAAAATCGTGATAATTGGCTAATCTGCCGGTATGTACTCTAAGGCCTGATAAGGTTCTCTCTGATCGATTCGGTCGGTTCAGCTTTTCACGCGAGCTCCAAATGTCGATCGTAAAGCATTTTGATTTATTTCATGCTCTCTTGTAGAAAATACAACTTCGCAAATTACAACTTCGCAAATTACAACTTCGCAAAATATAACTTCGCAAATTACAACTTCGCAAAATACAACTTCGCAAAATACAACTTCGCAAAATACAACTTCGCAAAATACAACTTCGCAAAATACAACTTCGCAAAATACAACTTCGCAAATTACAACTTCGCAAAATACAACTTCGCAAATTACAACTTCGCAAATTACAACTTCGCAAAATACAACTTCGCAAAATACAACTTCGCAAAATACAACTTCGCAAAATACAACTTCGCAAAATACAACTTCGCAAAATACAACTTCGCAAATTACAACTTCGCAAATTACAACTTCGCAAAATACAACTTCGCAAAATACAACTTCGTTTCGTTTCGTTTCGTTTCGTTTCGCAAAATACAGTAAGCCATTTTCAGAAACAAATTTGCTCCAAAATCCAGATTTCCAAGTTATTGTCAAAACGTACCCGGATTCTCTCCCCGTTTTGATTATTCTGAATCGTCTAGAATCGGAATTCGACACATAACCGGAAATGGAAATTAGCTTGAAAACCTAACCCGGTATCGCCGCACATATATAATACGTCTTCCCCCCGGGGTTATTTTCTTACCTCTAAGGAAGCGCCGACCCAAAAAGCATAACATGTATCAACTGGTTTATTTGGGCGACCATGGAATCCTGACTTCTGGCGAAACATGCACCATCTTATTAACTTGCCCAGTTCGCTCTTGTCGAATACCTTGTCAAGTCGATTCATTAGTGAAAGAGACGCAATTGCACAGAATGTTGAACCACCTGGTGAAGAGAACAAAGCTGCTATCCACATGACAAGCTGGATTGGAGATAAGCCCGGGGGGGGGGGGGGGGGGGGGAGGGGGTACTCCCAGTAATTTCGGGTGGGAGTGTGCCGCCCAGAATATAAGATTTTCCATACCCTTTTCAGACCTGTACTCTATTTCATAACAAGAGAACTATATGAAAATGTGTGGTTTCATACTTCCCTGTCAAGATCATATCCTACTGCAGACTAAAAATGCGAAATTTACAACTCTATTTCAGACTAAAACAGCTCGAAGACCATATCCTTTGGGTTGGTACATACCCGTATAGCTTATATATGCTTTTTATACGGGACCGACCTTAACACTAGTTAGCAAAGGGCTAGCCTATGTAGCCTGCTATTGTTCTTTGCATAAACGCTCCACATCTCAGCTTTGACAGCTTGTCATAACGAACCAATCAAATACTACAAAAACCAGTAAGTTGTAGCCTGGCTCCGCAAAGCGTCTCTAGTTTTCGAATTCGGATTGTGGCCACAGGAAGCCCAAAATAAATATGCCTACTGAGGAGGCTGAGTAGGTATCTTTTTCTCGAAATGATGTAGACAGTCTGTATATCTTTTCTCTGATAACAGAACAAATTTAATTTCCCCAGAGCCTCGTATTGAAACCTTAGTACATGACAAGTGAAGTGGCCTATTCAGCACTCTGCACTAGAATGCAACTTACCATGAGATTCTAAATGAGGTCCCTGAGCAATTCCATAATCATACGACTGAAATGGAAAGGAATTGATGGTATCAGTAAGTTACATGGCCACAGCATGCTATCGTAGTTGATCACTGATAAGCCGCACCCCTAACTTTGACAACCTCACTAACTCAAATATGAAGTCTGAAAATGTTTAGGAAGAGTCTCACTTGTAAGCCGCATCATGATTTTAGCGATTTCTCTCCAAAACCAAGTCATTACAAGTTTCGAGCAAATTTTCCTCACTTTTCGAAAGTTTCTGGATCTCAAATCCCCTCAGATTATCTAAGATAGCTTGAGAATGACTTACATTCCAGTTATAAGACATTTACAGTTCATAAACCTGACAAAAACACTGAAAACTCAAAGCTAAACACATGGAAGTCCTTCTCCGTCGGGTTTTGGCTGCCATCTTGAATGTAGCTGAAGGCTCCAATAAGGCGGACAATGCGGCGAATATTCATGTTTTCGCGAGTTTTGGAGCACATTTTGAAACGTGTTTGGAAAGTGTTCGGCTATAAACCACACCCTAACTTTGGGAACGTTTTTTTCACTATTTTCAAAATTTTGTGACAAAAATGCTGCGCTTATAAGTGATCAACTACAGTATATGTACTTACGGAGTAACATAAATTTGAAGTAAAATAACATGATTTATTATAAGGCTAAGTAACTTCGTGATCTGTGATTGGTCAGTTTGAGTCCATGACTTCCCATACAGACCGCAACATTGAACCAAAGCTGGTTTTGAATACTTTTGAGCCATATAATAAACATCTTATAAACTTGTTATCTCGGTCCGTACCTTAGGTTATGGATCCTTGTTTTCTTTCCATTTTTATGTCCCGCACGCTGCACGCGGGCCAGAAAGCAGGAAAAACTCGGTCCATAATAGGTACTTATTGACTGAGTGCAAGGGCCGGCCGGGAAAATATTTGGCTCGAGGTGACGACGTACGGACAAAGCGCAGCGCACAAATTACTAACTGTGCAATTTACGAAATTACAAATTGCCCGACTGCCAAATATTTTCCTATTCAGCCTGACCAAACTCAGTCAATAAGTTGTGTTTCTCGTAGTGCACCATGACCACACTCAAATGGCAAAACAACAAGACATCAAGCATGGCTGGACGGCTTTTTCCGGCCTGCACAAGTACGGCCCCTATCACGTGACTTTTGTAAATGGTTTTCAAAGTAAAGCGCGCTGGGAGACGTACAGGTGATAGAGTAGATTTCGTATGAGTGGGATATAATACGGCGATGACTACGGCACGGTTACTGCACGGCATGCCGTGACTTTGAAATGGTTTCCCATTGTTTCTGCATTTCTTATCCAATCAAATTACAGAGTTACGGTACAGCACGGTTACATCACGATTACAGTAAGGCTATGGCCGTAGTTTGTCCAACTCACACAAAATATGCTCCATAATACCTTACGCTACGGATCTCATGCTCGTATACTAAGAGGTAAATATGAAAGAGTATTTAAGAAATTAATAGATGTACAGCTATCAAATCACCAGAGATATCACTAGACGGACAATTATTGCCAGTTTTTACCAATAAAAAAATCGAACTGTACCGGAAAAGTGAGGTTGTCGTTTTTTGCACCAATAAAACGTCACACTTGGCGACCAACTTTCTCGACTTTGTCTAGCCCAACGGCTAGACTTTTGTTTACATCTGTCTCGACTTTTGTTTACATCTGTCTCGACCTTGTAAACATCCTACAATTAGTTTGAACACTTTTACAGACATCTTCCAACGTGCCCCATATGTTTTCAAAAGCATTGTTTCATAAGATTTAATTTGCCATAGTCAATAATCGTTTTTATTTTTCGTTTCTAATACATCGACATGGTGTACCGATTATATATGGCTGTGTCTGAAAATTATTTTTCATCTCGGTACAGACTTACAGGTTAACAGAAGTGTCTAGTGGAAGCTGTGCATCACAATATTATCATACATTCCCTGCTAGCAGAGATCTCTTCCTTTCCAAGGTGTAGGACGCATTCTTAGTCGCGCATGCGTTTGGGTTACCTAGAAACCCTGTCATAATCCTCCAAGTGACTTTGAAACCCGATGTGAATCAACTACCGTGGGCTCAAATAGTGTAAGCGATGTGTTATAATTTCCCGTGCGCATCACACATTTCCGGTAAAAACCGGTTTCAAAACCTGATTGGTTCGTCCACGGGCGTTATATCCAAGAAAGCGTCCTACACTGGCAGAGGTCTCTTCCCTTTCTCTCACTCTCGCCGTGGGTAAGGAAGAGATATCTGCCAACAGGGAACACAATACCCCGGGAGGGTGGTATTAGGAACTTTAAGATACAACGACTACGGTAACAGAGTACGTTAGTCGAATTTAATGTAAGAAATTCACCACTCGGAATTTTTTTTATTGAGAATCACTAGAAAATCAAACATTTTAGAACGACAAAACTCCACATGATCTTGCCATCCTCTGTCAACATTTGGGGATTTTGTCGTTCTAAAATGTTTGATTTTGTTCGATTGGAGTCATAAACTACACTTGATTCCCACCACTCTTTTGGATATTTCAATAGCTAACCTTTAAATTGTTCGAGTTTACAGTGTTTCTGGGCATAGCTTATGTGGGAATTTTTGGTCAATTCTTTCAGCAATGCGATGACTCCAGCTCATTCTCGCCAAAATATTGAAATGTTCGCGCCATTCGTTGCGTACTCTAGCCAACCGCTAGGCACGTCCAGCCATAGTCCGTAGTCGTCGTATCTTAAATTCTCCAATTATGATTACCTGGCTACATTTGATGTATTCTACAGCTTTCTCGATTTTCACTCCACTCCAGTCATTCAGTATGTAACTTATACAGCAGGCACAGTAGATAAACCGCATGTCATTTTCACTGCCCACATAAGTTGGGCAAAAACTACAAAAGTAACAATAACAACTTTTACATTTTTCACACTTTTACCGCCACACTGGTTAGGTCAGTTGGTAGAGCACAGTCTAGGGTCTGGGGGGTCGGGGGTTCACTGGTTAGGTCAGTTGGCGGTCTAGAGTGCAGGGGGTCGGGGTTCGAAATCCTGCAGCCGCGTCCTTGGGAAGTACAAGCTTTTGGCCTTGTCTCCTTTCTCTTTTAGATCTAATAAATATGAGGGGAATGTAAAGAACCTGTCGTGCTATTTTGTGAAAGAGTACAGCAGCCTGGTATTCTGAGGTACTAACACACACTCATGATTGTAAACTGCACGGCAGCACTTTGCACCACAATAGCAGTCCGTATCTCAAGTCCTTCCTTGTGAAGTGCATTTATTACCTTCTTACCTTTACATCAAGGTGACTGTATTACAATAGAATTCCATGCACAGTCCCTGTAAAGGGCATTTTTGTGTTTTTTTTTTTGGGAGGAGGGGTGTTTATATACATGGGGTGGTATTATGCATGGTTCTTTAAATAATTTATGGCAGGAAAAGATACAGTAGATGAAAAACAGCCAACACTCTTTCTTTTTGCTACAGTACAACATTCTAATAGTGGCAATAAAAAGATTGAAACTATAAGAGTCTGTGGTCTCTTTTCAACTTCCGTAACTTCCCCAAAAAATAAGCTGGAGGGGGTGCTATCCATGGGGGATTATACATAACTATTTATAGGCCATGCACATGGAGTCCCAATGATGCCTGGACTATACACGAGGGGGCAATTATCTATGAGGGTCTGTACATGGGATTCTAGGGCATATCAATAACTCTGGGTTTGAAAATTTAATGGCGTGCTGGAAAGCAGGAATATCTTGGTTTTATTGATGTGTGTGTCTATGTGTGTATGTATTTATTACTCAATGAAAAATACTGAATTTCTAACAGGGACCTGAAATAATCATAAGAGGCTGATCAAAGCTAAGACCTGGCCAATTCACAAATCAAATTGGAATTTAGCGTGTTGTTTTTTATGGAGGGAGGAAAACCGGAGAACCCGGAGAAAAACCCTCTGAGCAAGGCCCAGATACCAACAAACTCAACTCACACATGGCACTGCGTACAGGAATCAAACCTGGGCCACAGAGGTGAGATGCGACGTGCTTAATTAACCACTGATTCTTAAATTCAGCTATGTGTTTTGTATCTCTCCACATCACAAGTGAGACCTAATCTTACAGCTTTATATTGCCATCCACGTGGGACAAAGATTTAAAACAGCTACATGATGCAAGACTTCTCCATAACTGAAAGTGCACTGGGATTCTTTCATCTTTGAATATTATTAGTGTCTGGGTGGCATTTCCAAACTACAGTACAAGCTCCTTTTCAAAGTCCAATATACAATATTATCTAACCTGCCATCTTTTAGCTGTAGATGTCTGAGACCTTCTACGATGGCTGCTCTGTCAACTCTGGATAAATCATCACCAAGAATAAGAAGGGTGGCTAGAGCAGTATATGTCATGGCAATATGACCACACTCATATTCACACACCAATTCAGGATCCTATTTTAAAAAACACACAAAACAACATGGTCAATATCAAAATGCATGAAGTAGGTACTGACTGGTTAAGAGGTACTGTATTACATGTAAATAATAAAGAACAATGTTTGATTCTCTAAGCACCCAGCCCAGTTTGTAATTCAGCCATTTGATTTTTCTACTTAGGTATTATTCATTAAGCCATAAAATACCTGATTTGATTTCATGCAACATGAAAGTGATATTTCAAATTTAAAATATGCAAATGTTTATTGTACAGCCATGAGGTCATACATTCATGTCGCACGTAAAATCCTGGTAATTTTATAGCTTGGCCATGGTTTGTTGAGCTCACTCGTGTATTACAATTACCACTTGAAGATAAAAATGGTATATCTGCTCGGCCATTAGACTTTCTCAAAGCCCCCCACACGAAGGACTTTTCCCACTTGCAGCTAGCCTGCATTGCGGCTCTGGAGTATCGGAGCGCAGCAAGTGGAGATTAGGGGGATTGGGGCAAGAGAGAAAAGAGAGGGGGAGGGGGTGGGGAGGAGAGGAAGAGAGAGCCTGCCGGCAAGCCATGGTTATTTTGATATCCACCCACTAATTAAAATGCATAAAATTAGTAAGTCATTTGACCGATTCATCCAATCATCATGCGGCGGAAGTGAAAACCATGTTTAATATCTGTCAAACTCACGCATCTCAAGGAATCTCAACTCGAGTGTAAAATTCAAAACAAAAAATGTACGAACTTGGAGAATGTCAGCTGAAACTTCGAAAAAGACATGTGATGACAGGGCCGGCCTAAACCCAAACCTGTAAATGTCAACGACTTTTGCATGATATGTAATGTATGTTTTAACTCTAATATTTCCACGGCGAGAATCTGTTCAGGCCCTCAGAAAGAAAAAAGAGCAGAGGCTTTAAATTATTCTAGCTGGTGCCTGCAAAAGTATTGGTCTTCATATTCCGAAATCTGCTGCTCTATCAGAGCGAGTCTGTCGTTCCTGAGGAAGGAAGATTCGAAATGCAGTAGAGAACTACACCTTTGTTCGAGAAGGTTTGCAGGATAAAGAGAACTAAGATAAAGAGAACTCATTGCCGCTTAATATAAAGTTGCCACCAAATCAGTAAAGAACACTGCCGACCACAATAACACCGGAACAGATCCGTTAAAATCGTCGGAGCCAAATAACTTATTCTTTGTAGTTTCTGCAAACCTCCAAGTGCCCCAGCTTCATGTATTGATAACCTTAATGCTGCTACTTACAAGATTTTTGAATCACACAAAAACAGTCACCCGAACATTGTCATATCTGGAGATTTTAATTGTGGAGATATTGGTTGGAATGAGGATCCCCCGGTTACAACTAATCCCCTCACCTCTAAGGACATGACTACCTTGCTTGACTTCATTGATGACAATGCTTTCACTCAACACGTCTCAGAACCAACTCATCCATCTTCAAAAAAGGTACTAGACCTTGTTATTTCATCAAAACCTACTCTTGTATCTAATGTCCAAGTTGTCCCTGGCATGAGTGACCATGACATTGTGCTATTTGACATAAACATCAAGACCAAACGTACACCCAAACCACCTCATAAAGTGTACCTGTATAAGCGCATGGATCTAAATGGTCTACGTAAAGCTGCCAAGAATATTAGCTCAGAATTCTCCAACCCAATTCCAAGCTCCAGATCAGTGAATGATAACTGGATATTCTTTAAACATAAACTTCTGGATGCAATAAATGCATACGTGCCTCACAAAACTACTAAGGCAAAATCCCACCTACCCTGGATGTCCAGGCCCTTAAAGAGGCAAATGCGCAAACGGGATAGACTGCTCAAGAAAGCCAAACAAAGTAGGGATACAAGAAAACTGGTCCACATACAGAAAGCAGCGCAACAAGGTTGTAAATCTGCTGAAATCATCATACAATGACAATCTTTGTAATACTATTGGAAATAGCTTAGTATCAGATCCTAAGCATTTCTGGAGTCATGTGAAGTTATCCCGAACTGAAAACATTGAAATTCCTACTTTAAGAACTAATGGAAATCTTCACACCTCTGACAAAGACAAAGCAGAAGCCCTTAATAACCACTTTAAATCAGTGTTTACTCCTGATGGTGGCTCAGTCCCTGATAAAGGCCTTTCACCTTATCCTAAATATTCTGGACATCACGTTCAGTGGATCCGGTATAAAGAAATTGTTATCTGATCTAAAGGTTAATAAATCCGGGGTTCCCGACCTGATACCAGCAAAAATCTTGTGAGAGCTTGCGGGGGAAATTTTTGATGTACATGTACTCACCGTAATTTTCCAGCAAAGCTATGATACTGGCGTTATCCCATCCGATTGGTCTACAGCCCTTGTTACAGCGGTTTACAAAAAGGACTCTAAAACCAACCCTGCAAATTATAGGCAAATCTCACTTACCTGTCTCTGCTGGAAGGTGATGGAACACATTGTCCTCAGTCATTTAAATAAACACCTTGCTAACAATAACATTATCATGAATCATCAGCATGGCTTTAGGAAACATCTCTCGTGTACAACACAGCTAATATCAGCTATTCATGACTGGGCTTACATGGCTAAACAACCATTAAGTCAGGCTGACACAATCTTACTGGACTTTAGCAAGGCTTTCGATAAGGTGTCACACCGTAAGTTAGCTGCTAAGGTCGAGTATTATGGTATCAATGGACACATGCTTGGTTGGATTAATGCTTCCCTCCAAAATCGTTCACAAACCGTTTCGGTGAACAGATCTCATTCTGACGTTGCTAGTACTAGTGTTACCTCCGGTGTTCCACAAGGGTTTGTCCTCGGTCCGACCCTGTTTCTGTTGTATATTAACAATATTGCTGATAACATTAGCTCCAACATCAGGTTATTTGCTGATGATACGATTCTCTACCGGCAGATTAAATCTGAATTAGATTGCGAGATCTTGCAGGACGACCTAAACACACTAGCAAAATGGTGTATGGATTGGTCGATGGAATTTAATACTGCCAAGTGTCACCTGTTGAACATAACCAATAAGCGTGAATATAGCAAGTTTACCTATCATGTAAATGGCAAGGCTCTATCACCATCTCATGACTACCTCGGAGTCACACAGACCCATGATCTTCGCTGGAACACTCACTGCTCCAAAATTGCATCTAAATCTAACAAAACACTAGGTATTGTTCGCAGAACCCTGAAACCCTGTACCAAATCTGTTAAGAAGCGAGCTTACGAAACTTTAGTTAAACCCAAACTTGAATATGCTTCCGAGGCTTGGAACCCTTTCACTGACTCTGACGTAAATAAGATTGAACAAGTTCAGAAAAATGCTGCTCGCTTTGTTTGTAGCAACTATGATCGCTACACCAGTACGTCCAAATTTGTTAACACACTGGGTTGGGACACTCTTGAGGAGAGAAGACTTGCCCAACAGGCCGCAATGTTTTATAAGATCCGTAATGGCTTGGTGGGGATTGGCTTCCCTCCCAATATTGTCCCAAACCCTAGACATACATTGTAATAACTTGTATTATTGTCAGCTACAGTGCAACGTTCTTGCTTTTAGCTATTCATTTTTCGTTCGTACAAGCCGCGTATGGAACAAATTACCTGAGCACATGATCAATGCTCCATCGTTACCTCTATTTAATGTTGCTATTGGCCCTGCGATCAAGACAATGAAGACGCCTCCATATCTTAGGCGCTTATAAGCTGACTTTACTTCAGCAATCATTATTTATCTGATTATTTATTTGCGTGTTTGTTTATATATTTATCACATCCATTGTTGCACCAGCACTTTGTTGTTGTTATAAGGCTGTATTTTCTCACTGTTTTATCCTTTTATGCACCTTCCAGTATTAGTGTAAACTATGAAATAGGAAGTAAATATCTAGGATCTAAGAAGTTCTGCCAAAAGAAGCACTAAAGGCCATCCACACAACGTTACGAAATCATCAAAGCAGCTCGTATTTTCGGAAGCACAAGCCTGTTCTTCGAACACACCGGTCCATGTTTCAACCGTGTGCGTGTGGTTTCGTCGAGCAAGACACTTGTGGAGTTCCGATACAGGGTTCTTCAGCTCATTGCGAAATTCACTCTCATTACTTCTTTTGCAGAACTAAACAGCAATTTGAACTTGCACTTCTGTAGTTCCTCGGGTTTTAGGTCTGAAAGTTCGGCAGCAGGATAACCTAAGGAACTTAACTGGTTCAACTGATCTTTCACAATACTAGCCAAAGCAATAACCAAAACGACAACCTGGGCATCATTTTCGACGTGCTAGTGAATGCTTGGATATCCTACATTTCTAAACCCAGTTGGGATTACAGCTAGAACATCTCTTCGACAAAAGATCTCTAATAGTCGTGCTCCTGTTCTTTCTTTAAATTCATCGCTGAGGGAATTCTCGGTATGATCGCATGCCATGCATGAATAAAATTTAACGATTTCTGTCAATCACGCATTTTAGCCAATAGCAATAAGCGGCCTTCTGAGGCCGAGAGTTATCAAAATAACCATGGCTTGCCGGCAGCATGCCAAATTTA
Source organism: Actinernus sp. WN-2022 (assembly GCA_030867875.1). Taxonomy (NCBI): domain Eukaryota; kingdom Metazoa; phylum Cnidaria; class Anthozoa; order Actiniaria; family Actinernidae; genus Actinernus; species Actinernus sp. WN-2022. Next base: position 31,065,946 of record JAOWCC010000019.1, read on the forward strand.
CCGGTTGATTTTTCAACCGGAGGCGTGGCTTAAGACGTACTAATATTTGCCCAATCACAAAGCGTCAATTCTTCAGGCATTGTATGTTGACGTGTCAAGTCAGTCGACCGAGGATGTGGTATTTACAATTCGAGTGTACTCAGAAAGAGTTTGACAAAGGCGCGAAATGTAAGCTCCGCCCCGGAAACGTGTTTTCGCGCCAAAACAATCCCCCGATTCAATTTCCTGCAAGTGAAACAAGTCGAACTCGCCTCTCCCTTCGCTTCTCGCGCTCACTTTTTGACCCAGTAATTGCTTACCCAGTGACTCAGCGAGTTCGACTTGCAGCTAGTCTACTCGGCCATGTACATTTAAGGATCATGGTGCCTACTAATATTTACAAAAAAACTTCTTTTTTTCTAAAAATCTATATGGATTGTTTGAACCCCCTAAGGAGATTTTGAAATCAGAAAAAAAATTATGGGGTACCCATACATTTAACCCTTTAAGCCCCAAGAGTGCCATATGGCACTATTACTGGTTACTTGCTTTGAGGGTATAAATCTGACTAAGTTCAAAGAGCAATGCCCTGAGATTCCCACACACCTTAAAGTGCCTATAACCCTTTTGCATTTTTTATTGCTTACGAAACTCCGAGGAGTTTTGAGTACTTCTGTGAATAAAGTTTTGATTTTGAGTAAATACTCTTTGTTTTATGCTTGTTTGAAATCGTGTAAATGTGACCTTCCCTGATCCATGACCGCGTAAGCAAAAGCCTGGCTCGATACCTGTATTTACGTCATCTTGACGTCATATAATTAATTCGGCTTTGCAAATATTTCAAGAAATACTTAACATGTTGACTAAAATGACTTTTTTCTTTACTAACAACTCACAAACTGTGTATATTTTCTATGCATCGATGTTGTTGTGATAGAAAGGCGCCATGGAGAATAATGCATTAATGAGGTGACGTACATACAGGTTTCGATCCAGGCTTTTACTTACGCGGTCATGGGTCAGGAAAGGTCACAAAAGGTCACATTTACACGATTTCAAACAAGCGTAGAACATAAAGTATTCACTGTAAACCAAAACTTTCTATACAGAAGTACTCAAAACATTTCGGAGGTTCATAAGCTATCAAAATTGCAAAAGGGTTATAGGCACTTTAATGTATAGACCAATGATCCTATTGAACTGCATTTAAAAAGCCTTAAATTCTGTTTTCCCCCAAACAAACTTCCCTCCAGCTCCATAGCAATGCGACGTCAACGTATCCAAAATGGCCGACCAAAAATTTGAGCCCCCAGTATTGTTGGTCAGATGAAAATTCCATGGTAACAGTGACTACAGTTTTCTTAGGGGGGGAGGGTTTGTTGCAGTCTAGAATGAGCCAAAAATCAGCCCTCGGGGCTTAAAGGGTAAAGAGAGATAATTAAGGATGAAAATCAAAAAAATGCTGACTCAGCATTCTCTTTGTCCAAGAAAATATTTTAAAATTCTATTGATATTTAGGGTTATCTGCCAAAATATTGGCGCAAAAAACGTTAGACATAGCGTTCTTCACAAAGAATGCTAATTAAACCATTTATCAGTTACAAATTTGTAAGCCTCATTAGTGACCATGAACAGACAGAGATTTTTTTGCTGAAATGGACATTTTCAATTTTATAAAGACAAAAAAAAATGTAAATGTTGTTTAGTTTACAAAAAGAAATGGGGTGGTTATGGGGATGGTAGATCTCTTCTCACGAATTATATGCATTCTGGGAGGTTTTCAAGATGATGATGGGGAAAAGAGCCAGTCCAGTCTTTTGACTTTCTTCATTGAAAATCAAACCTGTTGCTGCTTCCTTTATGCTCAAACCCCATACAGTCCTTCCTTCTTCATTCTTCTTTGGATCTCACAAAGCTTATTTGACCGTATTCACTCATTGTTTATACTGCCGAGTCTATGTTTGGATAATTCTTCGGCCGGGCGAAAAGACATGAGCGATTCATGGCAGTCCAAACAACCTTCATTCAATCAGTCGGGTAAAATCTCCTAATATCTATGGTACTTCTACGATTCTTCGACCATCTTCCCACAATAAATCATCACTTTTAGTTTTAAGATGGTCGGCTCAATACCATTTCAGCTGAAAATTGTCTTTCGTGGCTGTGTAGTTGAATTTAAAGATTTCTCAAATCGTTCATTTCTCAAGCGTATCTTTCGACCTCGTATTTTAAAATCATTCATCTTTCTGTCTGTCAAATTACACAATTAACACTGTCAGCAGTTTGACTTTCAAAATAGTACATTGATAGTACTGCAAAATAATGACCTGTCTCGTGGGATGACCCGCGGGATGCAAGATGTGCATTTTTCATTTTTCAACAGTAGGAACTAAATTGGCTGCTAAAATAAAAGCAAGCCTTGATTTTTTCTATCCACGACCCCCTTCTGGTGAATCCATTGCTAGGTCTCGAAACTTTGTCTTCATTCCAGTTGAAGAAAATTTTGTGCATAGACAACTAAAAATGCTCAAGACAAATAAATCAATTGGCCTTGATCGCATTAGCGCCAGACTGCTGAAAGACTCTGCAAGCGTCATAACTCCTGCTTTGACCAAGATATTCAATCGCTCACTTGAGTCTTCTACATTCCCTTCTATCTGGAAATTTGGTAAAGTTACAGCTCTCTTCAAATCTGGTGATCGAAGCAACGCCAACAATTACAGGCCGATTACAATCCTCCCGACAGTTAGTAAGATCCTTGAGAAGGCAGTCCATGCACAAGTATATAATTACCTTATGGAAGAAAAGATCCTTACATCCAGGCAGTTTGGCTTCAGACCTAAACTCTCAACAGAGATCGCTCTTACTCATTTCACCGATACTATCCTTGGGAATATGGACAGTGGTCTAGTAACCGGTGCTGTTTTCCTGGACTTGTCAAAAGCATTTGACACTGTTGACCATACTATTCTCTTCAATAAACTAGTAACAGCTGGCTTTTCTGACACAAGTGTGAACTGGTTCAAGTCCTATCTATCTAACAGAAGCCAAATCACCAACTTGGCAAATGTCTCTTCCTCTCCCAAGAAAGTTCCTGTCGGAGTTCCTCAAGGAAGCGTCTTAGGACCACTACTATTCCTTGTTTATGTAAATAACTTACCCTCATGTGGTAATTACTGCGAGGTGTCCCTCTACGCTGACGATACAGTAATTTACTGCTCTTCGACTAATGCCCAGGAACTTAAAGATAAATTGAACGCTGATCTTCTGTCCATATGTCAATGGTTTAACAGCAATCTCTTGACACTGAATACATCTAAATGCAAGTTCATAATTTATGGCAGCGCACGCAAGCTCAAGGATTTCAGAGAGGTTTCACTAACCATAAATGGCTCTGCTCTTGACCGAACTGACTCTTTTAAATATTTAGGAGTGACAGTCAGTCAGAACATGAGTTGGTCAGAACACGTGGATAGAGTCAGTAATAAAGTCAATCAACGTCTTGGCATCATCCGCCGGGTAAAGCATTTGCTGCCCTTGCATGCGCGGCTAACTCTCTATAAATCTCTTGTCCTTCCCTTACTTGACTATGCCGATATCGTCTGGGGAGATAAGAATAATACCGTCCTCATGGATCACCTTCAAGTTCTTCAGAATAATGCTGCTCGACTAATGCTCGACTTTCCCTCAAGCTCTTCTGCATCTCAAGTACTCGAACTATTAAACTGGAAACCACTATACCTTCGACGGCGCTATCATCGCTGTATTACTATCTTCAAATGCTTAAATAGCATGGTGGACTTCAACTTTAAATTAAAGAAGAATCACGACTTTCATACATATAATACACGCCGTCAGCACAATCTACATTTGCCATTCGCACGTAGGAATTGGGGACAACAGAAGTTTACCTACCATGCACTATTAGACTGGAACTCTTTAGACTCTGAAGTTATACAATCAACTACATTATCAATTTTTAAATCTTACTGGCACATAACTTAATTTCATAATAATCCTTGTTCTATTTCTATTTTATTTCAACCATTTATCTTTTCTGTTTTCCATATATTAGTGAAATATATATTTTTAATACAGGACCTCCCTGAAAAACACAAATTGTGAGTGGAGCTTTCCTGTCAAAATATTATTATTATTATTATATTATTATTATTAACAGTGTGCGCACTGACATTAGTATAATATCCCTATTTATTGATTAAGAAAATTCAATCTACATTGTATACCATGATGTAATCAGGATTGTCACCAGGATTTGGGGATATTAGGTCAGGCAAGAATCAGAAATGGCAAAAAATGTTAAAATTCGGAAAAATATTTGGAGGTACTTGAGGTGAAGCAAAGTCAGAAAACAAATGGAAAAAAATGGTTGAGACTCTGAGGGTGCATGAGCCCATTTACATTGTAATCCAGTGAGTGACTAGCCTGCTGTGCAGACGTATTTTTTCACTCTCATAAATTCGAAGAAAAAAGTAACGTCTGCTTACCCGAGCACTTAAAGAATCGACCCAGGCTTTTTCTTACGCATGCTTGGTATTTACAATGGTATTTACAATCGTGTCTATTCCTGGGTCAGGACTGTAATATTGATAGGACAAAAAATGAAGAGGTCTATGAAAGAACAGTATAAGTGTCTTGTGTTCAAGTTCTAAATTCTCCTTTAAAAAAACAAAGAATGTAAAGGGGGAATTGAGAGTGCAATCAGTAGTCACTTACTACACTCTTCTTTTATTCACCCACACTGGTACATCCTAATTGAAGGGGTCGGTAGTTATACACAATGACTTGACTTGCAGTACAGAGCTCATAAATTGCCCATGTGTTCGAGAATAATGTTTGTTAATACATGTACATGTACATGTATGTAGCCCATCAATTTAAATGCCTTCTCCCTGACTGTGATTCTTATGCCATTGGATTCAAAACATGCCACATCAGTTTGACAATGTGGTATACAAATTACAATGTATATTTATATGCACTACACGTATATGCAGGGACTTCATTAATTTTGAAAGTATAGGAATCAGAGGCAAAATGAAGTACCAAGGTAATCCCCAGAAGAAGTCTCCTGCAGTACGAGATCAAGTACACGGCGGAGTTCCAGCAGTAGCCAGCTTCTATTGAAACCACTGTATATGAATAATAGCTATCAATAGCTAACAAATCTATAATCTATCAAACAAATAGGGTTATGGGATAGACCAGCTGCATTGTGTGGGGCTACCATATGTGGCCAGTGGGTACTGATCGAGTTACCTTTGAATTTACTCCATTTGCTGATGATCCACGAAAACCACATCTAGCTTTGTTTTGTCCTGTGATTAGATATTAATTCATAAATCAATTTAAAAATCAATTATTAATAATAATAATTACTATTAAGCTTAGAAATTTTGAAAATGATTAATATTATTTACCATTTATTGACCATTGTATTTGATGTGAATCTCATGAGTATGGATACATTTCATACATTTGTATACTACTGTAAATACCTGCGTAAAGACACACTTTTTTGGACAAAAACTAGGCCAAAGTTGGAGGTGTGGCTTTGAATGGGTACTGAGGATTTATATCGTATTTTATCACAAACTCTAGCAGTTGGAATGACAACAATCTCTTATGAAGAGGTTTTGTTTAAGGTAAAAGCATTTATGAACCTAACTTTTTTTTTCCAAAACAAGGCATCTAAGTCTGAGGTGTGGCCTTTATGCAGGTGCGGCCTATTACAAGCCATATTTGTACAATGTATCAAATCACGAGAACATAAGTAAGAGAGGGAATCTTCAATATGCATGCTTGTGTGATGATAATGTCTAATGAAATCTATTTTTAGTAACTGGAAGCAGTTGAGAAGTGCATGACAATCTCATGGTGGCAAAATATTTTTGCTCCATTTCGTGCCATGAGACTGTTGTTGTGCAACTTTGCTTCAGCTGCTTTTGGTTACTAAAAATAGATTTTATTAATTATCAGTGACACACCATGCTACAAGATTCCCTGTCTTGCTTAATATGCTCTCTTGATCAAATATAATATGTATTTACCATCTTTTGTTGGTAGAACTTGATGTGAATATATCCATTCTATAATTTCTTTCTTTTCTTTTTCAATTTCAGCCAAAGCATCAAGGACATCCAACGCAGAAATGGCAAAGAAGGCCATAGTAACCCTAGTGAATAATATGATCAGTAAGTAGTACTGTCAGTACTTACAAAAATGTTAAATCATTCCAAGTAATAATGAAGAAACAATCCATGTACCCTTAACTGGAAAACTTAGAACATGGAATGGACTGGATTTCGGAGTGAGAATTGTATGGCTAACTTCCTTAATGCCAGGTGGCTCAAACTTTGACAGACATGGTATTGTGTCCCCAAGAATCACTTAGTGGCGATGTTGTAACGATGACATCATTGGTCACATGATTTTTAGTACACGCCTATATCTCCCTCATTTCTAATGGCAGGTGGCTCAAATGTTGACAGACATGGTATTGGGTCCCCATAAATCACTTAGTGGTGATGTTGTAACGATAATGTCATCAGTCACATGATTTTAAGTATATTCCCGTATCTCCCTAACTTCTAATGCCAGGCAGCTCAAACTTTGACAGGTATGGTATTGGGTCCCCATAAGTCACTTAGTGGTGATGTCATAACGATGACATCATCGGTCATGTGGTTTTACAGGCTTCACAGGCTATCACATCAGCAATAATAACTTAAACTTTTAACATTTTGACAAGTTTAACCTTGAGGACACAAAAAATACACTTTGCATCCATGAGTTTGCCATTGCAGCGCTATGTTTTTACATTGTGTTGGTTCATTGTAGCAGCTTGGAAAAACAGAAAGGGAAAAACATTAGTCTGAAATCATGTGTTTAATAATCAATCGTTCCATTTGAGTTGAATTCAAGGGATTGAAAAGCCACATTCTTTTAAACTGTTTGCATATTTTCACACTTTCTTTCCCAGGAAGAACTAATAACTCCTTATAAGAAAGAAAACACTGAAAATCTAGGGACCCTATAATTAAATGCTATTAGAATTATTTTGCAGAGATTCACACTCACTCGTTTATTCTACAACAAAAAAGATGAGCTGTCAAACTTGTACATGTATAAATGTTAATCTGACAGCTGATTAACAGAAGCATAACCCATCAAGCATATGAAATCAATTATGGATAGAAGGGTGTTTTCTCAAGCTGGTCTACAGGCTCTCCCCTTCCCCTCCCTAGTCCCCTGAGAGGCTGTTCACAGGCTAAGAATACAGTTGTAACCTTGGTAATAGCGTTCTCCCCAGTTGATGTCATAAAATATTAGCATAATGACAACATTGCATTGTGGGATCAAAATGTGGACAAATATGTCAAAATGGCTGCCTCGGACATAGTTGTTCCTGCGTGCGGTATGGACAATTTTAGAGTTTTACTCACAGAAGATGAGGTATGTTCCAGGTGCCAAATTAACCAAACCACCTGGTGAATGTAATGTTTTGGAGCTGAAATGTTGGTTAGAGTGCCACGGGGAGCAAAAAGGTGGAAAAAGACAAGAATTGGTTGATGGGGTGAAAGGATTTATTGCTCTTAAAATCAAGGTTGACCCAAAGGTTCCTGGCGGTAATTTATCAGTATATCGTGAATACCCAAAAAACAGTGCTTCATAGTACCTGCTTTCTTCATAGCTACCGGTACACACAATCTTGAGTTGGGTTCTGGAATATTTGTCCGCATTTCAATCCCATGATGCTTTGCGTCAGAGTTTTCTATATTTAGAATCTAGGGAGAATGCTATTAGCTACAAATAGGACAAATAATTCTTTCATCCTTTTTAATGGTTCACACTGAAGGTGAACATCTTACAGAGTTGTGGTGCAGCATATAAGTGCTCGCTTCTCACCGCTGTGGGTTGGGTTCGACTCCCAGATGCGGCGTCATATGCGAGTTGAGTTCATTGATTCTAACCCATGCTCCGAGGGTTTTTCTCCGGGTTCTCCAGTTTTCCTCCCTCCATAAAAATTAACATGTGAGTTGAGCATTGAGTGCAGAGAATATATATGAATGTAGTAAGAAGTATGTGTGGAATTACTCGGGTCAACAGGATCTACTAGAGACCAAATCATCCTGAGTAAACCGAAAATGGAATATTATTATTTTGAAATCAAAACTATTGCAGCAAGCATGAGTTACAAATCTTTGTACATCAGTGCCATATCTCTTTTTTTTTCTATGGGACAATTTTATCAATTTTGTTTGTGATAGAATTTATGGCCCAAATATTTCGTGCTAATGAGTAATGGTCATTTCGGAAACTGTTGCGCCAACGGCCCAAGCCCAAGGCGCAAACCTAGCCAGAACTCTGTATACTACGAATCGAGTGAATCAAGCAGATTGCCTGGCAGTCCAATTAAATTGTACGAACCTACTGCTATCCAAAGATGAGTATTCGGACGGTAGTACTGCCAAACAGCGTTTGAAAAACTTAATGTGCTTCTCTCGTAGGAAGTCTTCACAAAACTTCGGTTCTTTTCCCTCTCGTTGAACGTTCGGTCTCTCTTCCATCTTGCTGCACAGTGGCACAGCCCTAGGAATAATTAGACTTGTAAATTGAAATGATAATCCTTGGTAAAATGTATACGACATAAGAACTCCGCAATCCGCCTTGTTCATATTTTAAAGATTGGAAGGGTGTTAACCCAGACTAAATACGTGGTAAAATATCAGTTCAAGTCAAGTAGACTGGTCAAATAACGGTTTGGGAATCATAAACAACTACTTACCTGCCTTTCTTTTGATTCTATATTTACACTACTATTATCCCTAGATTGTAATATCATTTTTTTCTTGATAATCCTTGACGGCTGGCCGCCATCTTGATATCAAGGCCTTGGCCGGACAAAGTACCAGTGATGCATCATGGGAAGGACACTTGAAATTCAAGTGTTTTTGTAAACAAATCTTGAAAAACAAAAAGTAAGATTTTACATACTTCCACGAAAAAAGAACTAATTACCACGAGATAGAGCGCCAATATATTTTCTGTTTTCCACTACGAGCCGTCGCACTGTATATATATTTTAAATATTTTTGAATACTTGTTGGGTTCCCTGTGTTATCGGTCAGCGGATGTTATTTCCATAGGAACCGTAACATCTTGTTCGATTGTCGCGCGCTCTTTCTCGCTGTTCCCACGATTGATTCCACGAGAAAAACATAGAATATTCAACTTCCTCGATGAAGCTTTGGAAGATGGGATCCAATCCATCGAAGAATGAAGTTGTTAGGATCAGAATATCTTCATCTAAGCAAAGAGAACGATTTAGGTAAGGGTTAATATTGCATGTACATAATTTTCACGTTCAGTAGAGCCAACACTCAACAGTGCGCCTCTATGTATAATCTAGCTTTGTATCTGATTATATGACGCATTGTTAGGTTGAAGCCAATGTACATATTGTTTAAAAAATGCTACCTGCTGAAATGGGTGAACCTTATATCTGGGACTTTAATCATACGGAATATAGCTATTATATCCTTACTCCTCCCCTTCTATTTTACATCATTAATCCACAAAGACAACCTATGGCAAATCCCCCCTTACTATTACCCCTTACTATAAAGATCAAACACAGACAACTTTCTTATTTGGCAAAGTGAGGAGTTTTATTCGGCTTCAGGCAAGACAATAAGTGAAAGCTACACCGAAATTCACCGAATAAACTACTCAGCCCTCCGGGTGGATTACGACTGGTTGTGAAGACACATGAAACTGAATAATCAACGAATTCCCAATCTGTAAGGATATATACATGATATGTAAGGTCACAGATGGGGTTATCTCAAAATCTCGATCAAAAGCCGCACACACCCAAGGGAACTATGCTGGTGCAGATAAAGTGGCAAGATAGTGACAATTTTTTGGCATGCCACCCATGCTGCAACCTGACAAGTTAACACAACTGTCAAGTCACAATACTATCAAGATCTCTGGATCCGGGTGAATTAAATCTTTTGAGACAGGAATCCCAAAATAACCAATTTCTGACAGGTTCAAAAATTTGTTAAGTCGCTTTCCTGGGGTAGAAAAAGTGCTCCTTTTGTTCCTGTAACTGTGACAGACTGTCCAATGTAATGCCCCCCAGGGGGGAGTTGGAATCGACAGAGCCTACAAGCATAATGCACCTATCAACGTTTAAAACCCGAGGGGGCGGGGTGGGCAAGGGGTGGTGATTTCACAGGCAGGGCTACCCCGAGGGTGGGGATTTTGACATATACTGCCTGCCCAGGGTGGGGTTATTTATAGGAATAATAAGGAAGACAGGGCAGATATTTTATATTTCTGACCAAACGTGTTGTCCTGAGGGTGGGGAATTTGACTTTTTTTTTGGAGAGAATGTCAAATCCCCACCCCTTACCCCCTCTCTCCCTCGGGCTTAACATTGATAGGTGCATAATTATGAGGAAATCAAGACCGGATGTAACATAGCATTCTGGAGCCCAAAAATCTAGGCTGTCACAATCTTATTCCTTCTTGATTTTGGTAAATAATACAGGAAGAAAATGAGGAATGAAAATCCAGAACGCCTGTGGTCCAGAACATTTCGCATGTGGAATGTGGGACATATATGACTGAAATCAGGGACTAATTGATGGGGGGGGGGGGGGGTACTCAACGAAGTTTTATACAGGGAGGCTCCGCCCCGAGGTCCAAACCCTTACCTTTTATATACCATTTTCGACAGAAAAGGTAACCCTTTCATATACCTTTTACTAAACTTTTCACTTGAATATAAACCCTTAAAATGCATTGGTCAGCTGTTAGGTGCGTCTGTTCGAGATATTTTGAAAGGGACAGTTTTCCCTACCCTTTTCTATACTTCAACTCGTGAAATCCCTACCCTTTTAATCTCCAGCCTGAAAAAGTACCCCTTTTTGGGTGGAGCCTCCCCTGTATAGTCCATTATAGTCCATTATATCCCCCCCCCCCCCAGGACTAGTTGTCCCACAAGGTTGGCAAGTAAAAATGGATACTGGGTAAGCTTTGCCCATAATTAGATAATGGAACTTTATATACTTATTGCAGAGCACAATCTATGTCTTGATTTGTTTTTTGTTTTTTAATAATATTTATTGGAAGTACTTTTAATAATTTATTACAAAGATAAAGTTGCAAAACTTTACAATACTGATCTACAACTTACAAATACAACTAAAATACATACAGATACAAAGTGCAAACTTTACAATACTAGTCTACAAAAAGAAAAGCTATAAAAGTCAAACTACTACAAGTATACATTAGAAAAAATACATACAAAAAGTGATTCATAATAAAAGTAATAATACATGTAGGTGGCTGTACAATATTTTATAATTAAGTTTAACTTTTCCCACTTTCGGTAATGCGTCAGGAGACTTCCATTTTTCCTGGCTATAAAGAGCTCAATGCTATAAAAATACTTAAGTCTGGCAATCAGCACTGCAAGGCTCGGCTTCAGTTTTTTAAATCGACATTCATAAATTGTCTGTTTAGCTACTAAAAGGATGAAATTTGGAAGCAGATATTTTTGATAATTTTCCCAAAGGCCAAATATAACATCCTTTTTGGATAATATTCCATCATATACACCCAAACTACCAAGCCATGCCTGTACTGACATCCAGAATGTAGAAACATGATGACAGTGATAAAGAATGTGTTCCAGCGATTCGTCTGCAGTTTCACAAAAGGTACAGAGTGGAGAGGAGACTCCATTGATTTGTGATTCTGGATGACCCAGTATATTCTCCTAACAAGCAATTAAAGTGTTATTAAGTGTCAATATTTTTATTTATTAACATTGTTTCCTGTCAGCAGCTGCAGCATTTAAAATATTAAGTTCTGGTAAATTTTATTCTTTGATTTCATGTTTAATGCAGCAATGATCTGGAAGCAACAGATAGTAAGAGAATTACCAACAATACACAGAGCAAGACGAATGAAGAGGTGAATTGTTTTTAAGTCTTGATTCCCTTACACATGATTCAAACTAACTGTTATCATATACATGTATCATACAATGTAGTGTTCTCCTGAAGCACCGGTGACTGCCAATTTTCTCTGTGTTACTCTACTTGACCACACCGGCTACAAGTTTTATACAATACTCTTTTTATACTTACCGTAAACGAAGTCTGGATTTGAAATAAATGCCCCCTACACAAATTTGTCCCAGCCCCCTACTAATTGCTTGTGTTAATTGGGAGAACCCTGTAAACATTACATGTTATTATCATAAAATTCTGAAAGTAACAAGTTAACCATTTAAATTAAACTTTTGAAACTTTATGGTACACTGTATATGTATGTACCTTATATATATTATTTCATTGCAAAGTGATAAATTTATTATATATTAATTGAGAAATTATCTGAAAAGTTATTGGTATTGTTGAATCATTAATTATATAGGGCTGACCATAGACTGACTGTAAGCTGAACCTTAACAGTGAGCCATATTTTCCTTAACTTACAGCACGTTTCTAATTTTCATTTTCTGTGCATTGTAAAATTCAGGTCAACCAATTAAAGACTGAACTGTCTGCATTGAGAAAAGAGCTTGCTAAGGAAAAGTCAACCTGTGAGAAAGAAAAGGAAACAACCACAATTTTCCAAGAACAGGTATTAATGATACTATAATTTTTTGTTTCATAAAATTATTGATTAATATAAACTATTTTATTATACATGTAAGTGCATGTATTACTGCCACCACCACCACCACCAGTCTACTTTATCATAAGTACATATATCATCATCATTGTCATCAGCATCAACAGCAACAACATTGTATTTTATTATAAGGACATGTATGATACATCATCATTGTCATCATCATCATTATTGTCATCAGCATCATCATTAACAACATTTTAATTATTATAACAGGGCTCGAAATTGCGCCCGATACGGGCGTAAATACGCCTAGATTTTTTCGTTTTACGCCTAACGTGGCGTAAAATTATGCCTAGATCCTCTTACAAAGGTAAAAATTATCGGAAGACAAGTCTTATTTCCAAATCTCTAAAACTATCTGATTTTTTTGAGAAAATTACTACCATTTGCAAGCAAGCGTTTAGTGTAAACTTTTTTGTCTGTTGTTTCAAGTTTGAAACACATAGTTTACTAATTACGCGGCGACGTTTGGCGTGTGAAGTCTGAACTTTTAACCGCAAAATGTCAAAGTTTGACAGCTCCTATCTATAGGTTTTGTCATTCAAAACATAGCCTTTTGTCATGCAAAACAACTTGCAAATGGTAGTAAAATGCAAACAATTTTTTTGTAGAAAGATGAGAGAAATCGTCTCTGCTTGCCGCTCTATTTGTCTCAAAGCCGGCGCGATATATCTGTTTTAACAGCCTAGGTCAGCCTAGACATGTACGTTACACTTAAACACTTGCATGGCTTCCTGTGAAACTTTGCGTGACCGAAAAAAGGCTGCCACGCCTTTGTCTTTCTTATTTAAAAAAGCGATATTGAACTCAATGAGTTTAAAGTCGAATGTTTATTACAAAAAAAGCAAATGATTTGCAACATAAAAAAATAATTTTTTTTTACCCTTTTCCTATGACATACAAATTTCAGCTACTAATGCACAATTATTTACACCTAAATTTTGGAGAATTACGCCAAAACTGATTTTAAGCTGGGCGTAACATTATGCCTCTTTTTCCCCCCTTAATTTCAAGCCCTGCATAAGTACATGTATCATAATTGTCATCGGTATCATCATTGTCATCGGCATCATCATCAAAATTAATCTTATTATTAGTATCATTGTCATTGGACATCATCATTGTCATCGTTACTTATATTATTATTATTAAGAAAGTGCGAGTCATTTCTAGGGATCCTACAACTTAAAAAAGGAAATTAAGCACTTTTTACATATTTAACATTGCTAAAAACCACTACACACCCACTGAGATCGATCCAAAAGCAATGCTTTATTACTCAATGTACTTCTTGATGATTCGTTATTTTAGTCATTATTATTATACAGGCCTCAAAATTTAAAAAAATATCTGAGTAATCATAAGTTTTAGTCACCAAACAATGTTAGTCTCATTCAAGTCCTGTTATAACATTTTTGACATTAGGAAACTTTTCTTACCTTGGATACCATACAATAGATTACAAGGACATGCCTGTCATTCAGATCTAAGACTTGATCACCAATCACATACTATTTCAATTCATTCATCTTCATTTCCATTTAGCTTGATGAAAGAGAAAGGGAGGTATTACTGCTCAGGGAAGAACTCGAAAGTTTACAACATTCACATTTGACATCAACTGACAATACGGAAGAGCCTAGTATATGTGACGAGGATGAGGAGGAACGATGTGACAGAACAGTCCATGCTAAAGATCAGGTAACTTTGAGTATGGTTTGCCAGCAAAAGACTAAAACATAAGTGACAGAACAGTCCATGCTAAAGATCAGGTAACTTTTAGTATGGCTTGCCAGCAAAAGACTAAAACATAAGTGACAGAACAGTCCATGCTAAAGATCAGGTAACTTTTAGTATGGCTTGCCAGCAAAAGACTAAAACATAAGTGACAGAACAGTCCATGCTAAAGATCAGGTAACTTTTAGTATGGCTTGCCAGCAAAAGACTAAAACATAAGTGACAGAACAGTCCATGCTAAAGATCAGGTAACTTTTAGTATGGCTTGCCAGCAAAAGCCTAAAAAATACACTAGTTAGCTTTTACCAAACTTTCAGTGTTGCCCTGCATAACAGCTAGTGTCCATTTGGAATAGGCCTTTTTGACGATGTTGCGCACGCATCAGTAGAATAATAGACGCGAGCTGCTGAAGACTCGTTCTAGTTCACCAGCCTTTTAATTTGTTATTTAAAACAGATAGCTATTGTTCTAGCTGCGCACACAACATACATGTAGTCAAAATGGCCTATTCTCTGATTTCATACAATTGGCATGGTTTGCACATACAAAAAGTAATGTGCTATGAAGAAGGCTACCCAAATAACTGACTGCATTCAGAAGTACGAGGTTGAGTAGTCGCTGGAGCCTGGCAGTAGCTGGCTTCTATCAAACCCCTGAATCAGTTGTCTGATTTCCTGGTGTGGAGCGGCTCCCCGGAAATTTGGGTGGCACTACGAGGCCCTTGAAACCCTAACCCTGCTCCCCCTTCCCGATGCCGTTTTAGGGTAAATTCCGAGTAAGCGATACGGCGTTGAAACAGCGACATGAAGGACATGAAATAACGAGAAATAAGAAAACAATAGACGAAATTCTGACAGCGAGGTGCCCACCTTCCGACACTGCAACATGACTAGTTTTGAAACTCAGACAAGGGACATGCATGCCCCTCTAAAAGGGGTTCCTTTAACAGACCAAGACTAAATTGCTACTTTTTGCGACCCTATTCCAGACTAAATATGGTAAAAAGATTTATATACCCTGTCCCAAACAACAGTGCTTGAAAACCACACCCGTCCTGTTCAGTTGTATAGCTATAAAGGGACCGTCGACATAGTCTTAGTCCTGCGCTGAACGTCCAATGGACGTTAAGGTCGGACCCCCTCCCCCTTAACGTCGACATTTATGCTCCAATCCCTGAACTGTTTTGGGCTTAATGCCCCACACTAACATATATGCCTGTACCCCCTCCTCGTCCATTTGACGTTAAGCGGGGCACTAAGAATATGCCCCTTATATAGAGGAGTACCCCATGGGGCGTAAATTGCACTGTCAGAATAGCTAGACTACGTTATCAGATCGGCCGATGTACATAGTGATGCTACTATGCGGATGCCATCTAATGTCAGGAAACAATTAGCAATATTAATGTATAAAACACTAAACGGGGGACACTCCAAACTACTTGACTAACATGTTTGCAAATATAAACAATATTCATTCTTATAATTTGAGAAATTCGTCTAGTAATCTGTTTGTGCCTAGACCATACAGCGAAAGCGGTAAACTAAGTTTTCAATATAGAGGGTCTGTTCTCTGGAATGGCTTTTCTAACAATATTAAGAATCGGACTAGTATTGTAGCTTACAGAGACGCATTAAATGATTTACTGATAGTTTTTATAAATAGTGTCGCCATTTTTATTATCAATACGATTTTGTATTTTTATGAATTTTGTAGTTATAGACACGGCTCTCAGGAAGAGCATATGTATGATGAGAAACCGTGTATAAATAAAGATTATGTATGTATGTAGGAGCTTAGCAGGTAATGGCCCTGTTTTTTTTGTCTCCGTTCACAGTACATTAAGTCTTTAGAAGATGAGTTAACTAAGGTGAAGGAGAACACAGTTAACTTAAATGGAAAATATCAAAAGAAGCTGAGGAACGTGCGCTCTCTGTCATCCAAGCTGAGACAGGACTCCTCTCTCAAGCTGTTTGAACTGAAAGATGAAAATACCAAGCTAGTGGAAGAGAAAACTAAACTACAAGGTAAGGGAACTGCACTACAATGTCTATGTCAAAGACATTTTCTTGTGGTTTTATACAGCTATTTCAAAACACGTTGACTTTACAAGCGCGATGTGCAATTCACAAAATGTAATACAAAGATTCAAAGAACTGTTCTGGTGGCTATTAAATCAGTTGATGGCTATAAGTTTTAGAGTGAACTACGAATGCGGCCAGAACTCCACAAAGTAAATAAATGTATGTCAGTACCATTTTTACATGCACAGTCCCGCACTAAGTCCCGCGTTTTTATCAGTTGTCCCGCATGGCCGTCGTCCAAATGTCCCGCGTTTTCATCTCCGCGTATTTCCCATGTCACGTTTATTTGGGGGGTGGGGAGGGGGGTTGCAAAGATAAGTGAAAGAACATTTTCTTCTACTTTGATGGCATGTCCCGCATGTTATACTGTGCAGGCAATTCGATCACGTTTTGTCTACTTATTTTTAACACTTTTCCTTGTTCTTGTTTCTGCAGAACGTTTAGAACGCTTGAGTATGGACTCGTGGGATCAGAGCCGCCAGGGCAGCGCGAGCAGCCGGCGCTCACACCAGTCACGTGAGCATGACGTCACAGACGGGGAAGACCCCCAAGACGACCCCCGCACGAAACTGATTTTGGACCTCTCTCAACAAGTGGCCGCGTTAGATTCGGAAAATGTCAGGTTAAAACAAGAACTGAGACATTCACGAAAAATAGCAGAGAAAGTCGAAAAGGTTAGAGTAAAGGCGAAGAGAAAATCCCGCGAAGCTTGCCGGAATGATATGGTGTACGTTGACAGCAACAACGCTGATTGGTCAGGACTCGAACCAAATCACGCATGCGTGGAAGTAGGGGAGTGAATATGAATGGCAGCTATTAGCCACACCCCGTTTTCGTATCACGACAACTCAATTTACCAGCCGTGCAACTTGTCTGTTCTGCGTGCCGAGAGATGGGGTAATAAGTTGGTAGGATATGTACGAAAAAAGACAATTGATAAACAATATAGTTTATTTGAATTTATCAAAATGTAGTAATATCAAAATTATAGTAATATATAATTGGAAAGAGCTGTAAGATATTTTTGTTGTTATAACAAAATATATTTTTAAACATATTGGTCGTGCTAATGAGAATACCACAAGTCGAATAAGATGATCAATACATCGAATCTGCGTATGTTGCTTGTGTTTATGCTAGTTCGCCAGTGTTTCTGATACAATTGAATTGGTTGTTGACGCATAAACCATTTGCCTTTGAGACTATATTGATTCATGGAGACCACTGTGTTTACTAAATATGGTGCCGCTTGACTGCGTGCTGCCTGTTCGGGCAACATGTTTTCCCCCCTATTATTTTGGATGGTGCTTTGGTCTGTCGTGCAGGTTATTAAAGGGACTATATCAGCTATTTTTAGCATCACTTTGAAACGCTGAAAATTACATTCAAACTAAAAGAAACCAAGAAATAATGGTGTAGATTTATTAAAAGCATTTTCCTTAGTAAGGTTAAGCTCAGAGAAGCTAATCGGGCAACGGATGGCGAGGATGGAAATGGATTACGATTATGAACATGTTGAAAAAGTTAGGCTAACGTTTTCAAGTTTTAAACTATCATCTTTGATATTAGATAATGTTTCTATTATGGGTTGTTGTCTATTCGGAAATTAACATCGTTTCGTATCAGTTAGTGTATCGTGAGTATTTCTCTTATAATCAAACAATTCTACATTATTATTTGACAGAAAATCAGAAAAATCCTGGTGACATAGTCCCTTTAACATTTGTGTAGACTGGCGCTCAGCTATTGAAGTCAGCAATTGTTACTAATGTACTAACCCACACAGCGGTCAAACGTCTGCGCATGCGTCAAAAGTCTTACAACAACAACGTTCAAAGCGAGCCGGCGGCCGTCACTGCTCACACACTCGTTTTCAAACCTTGAGAACTTTTTGGTAAATTACGAAAAAGTTTGGTAAACTCACAGTTTGAAGTTTGTTCAATTTCCCGTCGACTGTGAAAATAAAAAGATTAACTTTCACGTATTTTTCTTAACTTTTGGGGGTAGAAGTTTACTGTAATACGTTTTAAGGTAAATTTTGCGCGGGAAATTCGCGCGGCCGCCTACCAGACTGACCGTAATACGCACGCGCAGACGTTTGACCGCTGTGTGGTACTAACCATGCATCCATTGGCTGCTGACACAGAAGAAATTCAAACAGGCCACGGAAAGCTATAGATGCAAAATTTACATTAAAATCCAAATGTTCATAAACAGTACGCTCGCCAGCCTTCGTACATACAGTCGAACCTCCGTTAACGGACACCTCCCGTAAGCGGACACCTCCCGTAAGCGGACACCTCCTGTAAGCCGACATAATCCCGCGGATCCGACCATTTCTCTAATACAACACTACATTTGCCGCCACCTGTAAGTGGACACCTCTCGTAAGCGGACGCGAACACCTGTCTCTAGGTACATGAGCAAAAATAACTTAACCTCTCTTAAGCGGACACCCGAAGAGATTGAAGTTAATTATTTCAAATGTTTGCAATTCTAGCTTAATCATGGTCAGCTTAGTAAAAAGACAACATATTTGAGCTATGAGCCTTAGATTGAACCTATATAGCCGTTTAAAGCATGTGGTTTACAATTCCACAGTTGCCTGCCACTTCCTATCCCTTACTGTCAACCTCCTGTATTAATGTTGATAACTAAAGGTATTACTAAATAGCACTTCAAGTTCTAAGTAATAACTATTTAAGAACAAGATGTCATGTTCGATGCGATTGTCCTTTTATAGATGCACAGATGACGCCAAAACATGACGAGGACAAAGAATTACGTCACGAGACGCAGTCGAGTGTCATGACTGTTTTCCTCACATTTCGATGCACTACATCTGTAAGAGAAAGACGTAAGACAAAATAACAACTACTTGTTTGTACAATAAATAGCGAAAACAAGGACAAAATGATTTCGTGTGAAATGTGACGTCATCTGTGCATCTGTACTCTAATAGCACTTGGCTATCGACCAATCAGAGCACACGTTACGTACTGTTTATTGTAGAAATAGTGATTGCAGTGAATTAATACTCTCAGGTTTGCTGCGTGACCACTTCTTTTCTAGCGTGACCACTTCTTTTCTAGCGTGACCACTTCTTTTCTAGCGTGACCAACGTTTCGACGTGGCACTATTGACTATGATTCCTGTACTTCGTTGTTTCTTTGGAATAACTCTCACTGTTTTGGTGTTGCGTGACTACGATGTCGTTATCTCCACTGCGTGACAAGAGACACTATGGGTAAGACTAGAAAACAGACTTTGTTACAAACAGACCTATTAACAAAACATTTTGGCGCAATAGTCAAGTTTCGTATTCGAAAATTACCGCTGATTGCAATGACTACAGACGCATGTACGCAGGTATAGCCTCGTTCTGAAGTTAAACATTAAAAGCCAGCGAGAATGTGCAAAACGCGAAACTACAACAATACACAGTGTTGTAAATAACCCACCTCGCTGGTATTTAAGAATGTTTAACTTCAGAATGAGGCTATACCTGCGTACATGCGTCTGTAGTCATTACATTCAGCGGTAATTTTCGAATACGAAACTCGTCAGTCTAATGCTGGACACTCGGGTTCATTGTTTAACCCATACGTAGACGTTGGAAGTAGTCCTTGGGTTTGCTATTAGTATTTCATTCTCGACCTCAGACCCTTCTCTTGTTTTTTATTGCGTATGCTCGACGAAATCGATTTCGTCGAGCATGCGCAGTAAGAAATAAGAAATGGGTCTGGTGATCAGATCTCACTGTCAGCTCCAACGTACCATCCGACACAATTCAGTGTCGTATATGGATTTTGCTATGTTTTTTTAGTTATTGCATATTACTTACATGGGCGCGATACCTAATCAGGAAGCCTCCTTTACTGTTGGTCTTGTCAGAGTTGAACAGTATGACAGCCATGTTGCCCTTAATGGCCAGTGCTCGTGGCTGGGCCAGGGAACCGCAGAGCCTGGGGCCGACTTGGTTGTAGAGCCGGTCCATGATCACCAGATAGTCATACCTAAACACAACAGGTAACCCAAGTGAGAATTTCATTTTCACCCGCTACTGTGCTGACTAAACTACAGCGTTTCACTATTACCCGTCCTAGACGTTTTGGCAAATCGTCGATTTTATTCCGCCTTCGGAATGCTTTAGGCGTCAAAGCGGCCAAATACAATCATGCTAAGTGAAAGGGTCCATCTCATCCTCCATTTGTGATGCCCTAGAAATGGCCTCCAAGCCAAAATTTAGTTTTATAGCTCGAACTAGGTCCTCAGCTCCAGCGAGGATGATTTGAAGAAATACGTACAGTAATTAACGATTGGATTGCAGAAAGGAAATTGATAGTTTGCGCAAAGGACACCAAAGTTTCAGGATAATACAGAAGTCTCAGCTAAACGTTCGTTCTCCTGTTAGCGTAATTAACAAGGAAATCTCCAGAAAAAGCTAAGAGTTTTTACTCACATGCAGTTCCTGTCGTCCTCTAGAGACACATGTTCCAGGGTGATAACAATCACGTGATGTACCCTGGGTAGCATGATAGCCCACCTACAATGACTGTTGGACGGGTAGGACTGGGGATAGTGAGGGGACTTGATCAACCCAGTGGGCGATGTTAGTATACTTCCACAATCTATACGGGATAGACCAAGTGGGAGAGAAATAATTACTGCGCGTCAAATGCAAACAGTGCAAATATGCCATCAGTTCACTGAGACTTCAGTGGGCCCACGCTCTAAACTGGCCGCTGGTCAGCAGTAATGTCAGTATCGTCTTCAGACACTCAAACAAAATAGATCCAATAATACGCGCGCTCTGATTGGCTATTACCTTTGTTTGCACGAAGTTATGTAAATATGGATATTATTTCATGATTGTCTGTAGCTGTGCTCTCTTATTTTTCATAAAAAAAATAGAAAATAACAATGGCGTCATGTAAACTGGAAACACCAAGCAAGAGGTTTAGTGTTCAATTGAACAGCTTTGCGTTTACCTAACGCTTTACTGTGTAAATACAGAAAGTGTTCTACTTCTTAAATAACACCGGAAAATACAATTTGATGAGAGAAACCTAAACTGTAAGAAACCTAAAGTGTACTGTTTACTCCTTTTCTGAGTCATGGTGAGAGGGTTTTATATTCGTAGTCTGGGTCTGGATTTTCATATGAACTGACGAACCTAGCGCACATGTAGGATGGTTAAAATCAATATACAAAATGCCTAACAAACTGTGTATATACATAGTCTAAATGACAACATTGTGTATCACTGAATTAAGCATTGAGGGAGGGGATTTTAACTGCCGTTTGTAGCCAATTAACAGCTACCAATCGCGCACACTGACTTCATACATGCGCAAGCCATGACATAGCCCCTTTAACTGTTTGTAGCCAATTGACAGCCACCAATCGAATACTGACTCCATATACACATGTGCAAACCATGACATAGCCCCTTTAACTGCTTGTAGCCAATTGACAGCCACCAATCGAATACTGACTCCATATACACATGCGCAAGCCATGACATAGCCCCTTTAACTGTTTGTAGCCAATTAACAGCCTCCATTCGAATACTGACTCCATATATACATGGGTAACACCATGACATAGCCGCTTTAACATTGATATAGCACAAGAACTTACAGTTTTCCTTCAACGGTCCTTCAGTTGCCATGGTAATGGAGAAAGGAGATGAAGGAACACGAACGGCTGTATTTCGCATAGGAACACCTTGTCAAAAGATAACAGCAGCAAATAATCGATATTTGTACTAAATTAAGGTGGCGATCGAAAGCTATGCCGGCGAGCATTTCAGTTCGTGCAGTCCTGTCCAACTTATGACATCACCTAGTGTACATTGTTTTGGTCGCCCTTAAAACATAAGATATTTGAGTTGAATTCTTACAACTGAATGGGTTCTTTTTTTATACTAGTGATACATTAAATACAGAAGCCACACGATCATTATCGTTGATGTAAATTTTGATCTGAATTTGCCCAACTTTGCTACAGATAATCAAGGAATATTGTCAGTTTGATATTAAGTAGCTTATTTTGTCGCTACTCTGTTAATCCGTGTATAAATAAAGTCTGTATGAACCCAAGCGAGTTCGGTACTCGGTCAGCACGCGTACCTTGACTATGACGTAATGAGCAAACTATCGAATCGCAGCCCTTGAAAGCTTTTCCGATAATTGACTGACCAATCAGAGCACTCAGTTTTTAAGATCAACATACTCGAGTTTCCCGGAGATTGCCCGAGGGAATCTAACAAATCAGCTAGCTGTTTCCGAATACACGACACCATGACGTTTCCAAATGTGAACACGACACCAAATCTCAACCTCAGGATCGTAAGGCAATGGGCCTTTTGCAGGAATGCAATCACGTGGTCGTACTGGGTGGCAAAACACTCTAAATTCATATATCAGGAAAGGCACTTGTATTGTTAGCGGGACCAAAAAGTATAACCATATTACACCTATACTAAAAGAGCTAAATTGGCTCCCAGTAGATAAGCTAGTGTATTTTAGAAGTGCCACTCTGGCATTCAAATGCATGACTGATTCCGCACCAGGTTATTTAATATCTAAATTCACGAAGCGCTTCGATATTAGTGGTCGTGAAACTCGAAACTCGCAATTATTACTGACAAATCCCCTTATTCAAATCTGCGAGTGGTCAGAGAAGTTTTTATTACAGAACAGTAAAAATATGGAACTCACTAGATAATGAACTGAAATTAAGTAAAGACGTTTTAAGTTTCAAGCGAAAGCTGAAGAGCAAATTATATCAAACTCAAAATAGGTTAAATTAATAGATGTAATTCAAATTATCATGTACACTGTAGTTGTGTTGTATTTGTATTTTGTCTTTGAAAAGCCTTTTTAAGGAAAGATGAATAAAGTATGAAGTATGAAGTATACGTACGAGATCGGTCATTTTCCACCTCCAATCGAAATACCGTTTACAAAAATCCTGCTGAAAGAACACCGGATCCGAGGTGTGCACCTTACCAGCCAAAATATAAAATTATGATACAACAACAAGTCCGAAGACTACAGCAAAGCTGATGCGGTGTGTGTCAGGTTTAGCTAGCCTAGTGCCATTGCTAGAGTATCACACCGTATCAGCTTTCCTGTAGTCTTTGGACTTCCAATCGATTGTCGATCTTTCTATAAAACAGCGTTTTGAAAGATAGCTTGCCATCCAGCAACCATGGGGATCATGAGCTCAATTCATTCGTTAACGAAGTATTAAATCAGCACGTGACTGTTTCCTGCAAAAGGCCTATTAAGACATAAAAATCCTAATTTAAAAGGCTTTTTTTCGCTTCGTTGGCACTTACCACCATTTTCATTTTCATTCGCATATAGTTTGCATGAGACTTCCGTCAATCATACAAAGTGGCAGGCCGGGTAATTAACTGTGACGGCGGGACGTGAAAAAGTATTCTGTCGTCAAATCATGTGTTTGTTTATTTATTATTTGCCTTTCATTGATTTTCTTAACCAGGTTTTCTAAAAACAATTGGATAAGCACCCCCCCCCCCCCCCCCCCCCCCCCCCCCCCCCCCCCGCGAGGCTCCGCCCCGAGGTCCAAATCCTTACCCTTTTATATACCATCTTTGGCTGAAAAGGAAACCCTTTCATATACCTTCCATAAAAAATAGTACCCCTTTCACATACCCACAGTAGAAACACTGCATCCCTTTTCTATAAGCTTGGAATGAACTTAATGAACGATATCCCCGGAAAACATCAAGCGTTACCAGTAGAGTCCAACTGGGCTGGACTGCAGTACCCGACTGTAATAATGACTGGTGATTTGAATCTGAATAGGCTCAAACCTGAAAGCACTGAGGGCAAGCTATTGCTAGACCTTGAAGTGGAACAGGGATTCGACTGTTTGATAACTTCACCTACACGGATACAAATGCAAGGAGCTCTTACTACACAGAGCCTGATTGATGTTATCCTCACCAACCAACCGGAACTGTTTTTTGACTGTGGGGTATATAACCCTGAGATCAGTGACCATGCACTTGTATATGGGTTCTTGAAGGAGAAGGTGAAACCCCAGAAAGGCAAGATTGTCAAATTTAGATCTTCAAAAAACTTTGATGTTGAAAAGTACAAGGAGGATCTTATTCAGGCTCCCTGGCATGTGGGTGAAATTTTTGATACAGTTGATGATAAGACCAGCTTCTTGGAAACATTGCTATCTAGCATTGTTGACGAACATCTCCCGGAAAAGAAAATGCGAGTCAGGTCCCAGGATGTCCCTTATATGAATAAGGAATGGAAATATGCTATAAGAGCTAAGAGGAGAGCTGCAAAGAAATACCTGAAAGAACAAACCAGGGAGAACTGGGAAGTTAAGCGTAAAGCAAGGAATGAGGCCACTAGACTTAGGAGAAAGGCGATAAGGGAATACTGGAAAGAGCAATCTACTAAACTGAAGTGCAAGCCTGGTCAGTTCTATAAAACATTTATGCCTTTCCTGAGTGCTAAGAGGAAGGACACAACAAATGAGCTCAGCCTAAATATTGATGGGGCAATATGTCATGATCAAAGTAAGATCTCTTATCACCTGTGTAAGTACTTCACCACTATTGCTGATGGTATTGGTGACACTGATGGCATCACTGATAGTACTTTTGTCACACATACAAGTGTCCAGAGCATTATGGGGAATCTGGTTGGACTTGACAGCTTCCAATTTCAGAATTTGAGGGGGCTTGAGGTGGAAACTGCACTACAAAGTCTAAATCCTAAAAAGAGTACAGGTTGGGATGGTATCCCTCCCAAGGCTTTTAAGCTTGGAGCAAGAGAACTGTCAAGGCCTCTAACCACACTATATAATTCATGTATAACGCTTGGTGAATGGCCTGCAACGTGGAAAAAAGGAGAATGGACACCAGTGTTCAAGAAGGAGGACCCTCACGAGAAAGAGAACTTTAGGCCCATAACTGTCCAGGTTACTATAAACAAAATCTTTGAGCAGATACTAAGTAAACAGTTAGGGTATGGTTTCAATGACAAACTCTGTGACAAACTAACAGCCTACAGGAAGAATCACAGTTGTGAAACAGCTCTACTGGCTTTGACTGAAAATTGGAAGATGGCTCTAGATGAACATAAAGTTGTTGGTGTCCTTTCTACTGACATGAGCAAAGCTTTTGATTCCCTGTACCATCCACTCATACTTGCCAAATTTAAGGCTTACGGTGTCGAGGAGAACAGCCTAAGACTGCTGGACTCATACTTCACTGACCGTTACAACAGGGTGAAGCTGGGATCTGTAGTGAGTGATTGGGGGAAGGTGTCAAGAGGGTGTCCTCAAGGATCTGCATTTGGACCCTTGATATGGAACATTTTTCAAAATGACCTGACTTATAATGTCAACCCAAGCCTCAACATGTATGCAGATGATCACCAGTTCTATGCTGCAGGCAATACTATTACTGATGTGCACGATAATTTGACAGCTAGTGCTGAATCAGCCTCCAGATGGTACACATCCAACTTCTTAAAGGGGAACTTTGACAAATACTATAGTATGACACTCGGAAATAAAAATGACCCCATGGAAAGTATTAAAATTGATGATTATGAAGTTAAATCTACTAACTGCTTAAAACTTCTTGGGGTGTCAATTGACAATAATCTTCGATTTAATGAACACATAAGCAATATATGTAAGAAGAGTAGCCAGCGTGTAGGAGTTCTTATAAGGCTTAGGAATCTGATACCTACAGATACTAAGCTGCAACTATTCAAAGCTGCTATTCTTCCGTATTTAACCTACTGTCACCTTGTTTGGCATTTCTGCCGGGCAAGTGATGTTAGAAAGTTAGAACGTATTCAGGAGAGAGCACTTAGGGCTGTCTACTGTGACAAGATGTCAAGCTATGGTAAATTATTAGACATGGCTAGGCTATGTACTTTACAGAATAGAAGATTACAGGACATAGCCATTATCATGTATAAGGTTAAAAGCAACATATCCCCTAACTATATCTGTAGCCTTTTCCAACGTCCCAATACTAACTATAATTTACGCAATAATGACTACATTTTACCTAGATTTAACACTGTAACTTTTGGTAAACACTCACTCAGATATATGGGACCCAAAATATGGGCCACTGTACCTAGACACATTAGAGAGTTATCTACTTTATCTGCTTTTAAGAATAACATACGTAGAGTGGACCTTGCCTCAAGGCTTACAGACAGCAAATGTGCCACCTGTATTCTATGTAATACTTAAGTGTCCCTACTTAATTTGTATCTATTGTAAATAATTTTATATGATTTGTATAATATATATATTTAATTTTTTTACTTATACTATTGTAAATAGCCACCATAGATTTTAGACCGGTAGTTTATAGTTATTAGTATTATATTTATTTATTGAATAGTGTCCCCATTTAGTGGTTGTTAAACTGCTATTTTAGCTAGACACTTAAATAAAGGTTATTATTATTATTATTATTATTATTATTAGAGATGTTAACCAAACAACGATATTATTTATTCAGTTCACGTTGTGGCGGGAGTCAAGATACTCCGGACATCAGGTACAGAAACAGGAGTGCTTTTCTTTGCAGCCTTCATAATAAAAATGAGTTTTTTTTCCCCTACCCTTTTCTATACCTTAAGCGGTTGGTGCTAGCCCCTCCCACGTTGTGTGATTGACGTTTGGTGCTAGCCCCTCCCACGTTGTGTGATTGACGTTTGGTGCTAGCCCCTCCCACTTTGTGTGGTTGATGCTTGGTGCTAGCCCCTCCCACATTGTGTGATTGACAGAAGCCTAGTGCAAACTACACGTGCCATCGCGTAGCAATGAAATGAAAATTCAAGGTACCGAGAACTTCAATCGTACTGATTCTGCGGAAAAAGAATAGCACAATACCTGTGGTCCTGACTGTCTTCGTCGTTGACACTGGTGTATTGGTGGCGCCATGTCCTGGGAAACACTTCTCTTCTTTCTTGTCCGGGAATTCCTCACAGTTTAAAACCTCTGGCCAATCAAACTCGAACGCCTTCATCAGACTAGAGCATTCATCCCTAGACTTCTCACAAAGTCTACGACACGGAGGAAATGCGAAGGGCTGCGCCTGTTGACATGGCGGCAGATAGACAGCGCACAGTAAGGTTTTCAAACTAGAGGAGCAATTTGCCCGTACAAACGGTAAGAAATGACGTAATCTCTTCTCTGCCTGTCTCTGGCTCGTATGACCCAGAAGATTGGGAACTCGAGTGCTGTTGTAACCAAGTCCGAGACACATTCTTGATTGCACTGGCTCGCACTTGCTTTGCGGTAATGTCGTGGGCGTTGAGACACCGGTTATTCTTTGAACAGAGGGAGAAATTATAGTGGAAGGTTTGAATGTGACGGTGGTACTGCGGTGAGTGACGTCACCGGAGGTGCTCGACCCAGAGGGGAATGGCGTTACTGTGGTTGATAGACGTTGCGTAACACTTCCTCTGTTCTTGATAAGATAAGGGAGCGTGACTGTTGCGGTGGTTTGCCTCACGCTCGAAGTTAGACGAGTTGATTTGTGAGATTCACTCGGACTTGTTACATGTCCAGTTGTTGCGACAGGTCCGGTTGTGGTGACAGAGATGGACTGCGTGACAGGTTTATAGTCTGTGGTAGGTTTGATTTTTGTGATGGTCTTGCGTTTCGTGTAAAATGGAAATTTCGTGATGAAAGAAGAATTCGTCACCGGCCGTGATGTAGCAGTAGCAGGAGAAGATCTTGTGACTGGCCAGTTTGACTTTGCAGTGGACGTCAAACTACCTGTAGTGCTCCTGAAGTTCGTTACCATCCTGGCTTGAGTAACAGGTGTTGAAAGCATTCCAGTTTGAGTTGGCGAGTTTGATACTAAAGGACCTGGGGAAGTTCGTGTGGGTGATGTATTCGTTGATCTTTCAAAGGAAGACTCCGTTTTCTCTGATTTTGTTGAAGTTGCGGGAAGGGTGACAGTAAGTGAAGGTGTCGTTCGCACTAAAATAAACAATCAAAGGACTTAATGTTAATCTCTCTTCCTGTGTTGTTGTAAAGACCGTTGGAAATGTCTGGCCTCGAATACTTCTAAATACGAAACGCGTATAGCATGATAGTCTCTTGTTCATGATTTCTTGAAATTCGTATTTATTTTTAGCTTGAACCCCTCGGCTCGTTCCCTGGGATTACTCCCAGACTGAGACGACGTCTGGCGGTGGCGGATTGTCGTAAAACATGGACGGGGAGGCGGGGACGTGGGGACGGGGACGCGGGGACGCGGACGCGGGGACGCGAATACGTGGGGACGGGGACGCGGGGACGTGGGGACGTGACCTTAGAAACACAATATTTTTGACCGCTAAAATAAATAGCGAGTAATTATGTGTGTATTCAATGCATTGTTTTATCACTAACTCGTCATTTAGGTTAGAAAAACGTAATCAAAAGCCGTTTGACCTCGCAAACCGACGCCATCTTGGAAAACTCTCGTTTCCATGCGCCCTGAGTGAGGTAACCCGGGTGGAAAAAAAGATACTCACTAAAACTAAAAGGGGTTGTTTACATGATAAGAGGGCAACCCTTGTACTAGGGTCATCCTAATAGTAGAATCATTCTACCGCCATTGTATTCTGCGTTCTGTTTACTTTTGTCTCGGGGATCATCCTAGCGCTAGTTCAACCTTTGCACGCGTTACTTCATGTAAAGATCTAGCCGGTTCGCTAGGGGCAACTCGCCTACCCGGCACAACTCTATTCTAGAGTCAAAGTTGCGAGAGTTGTCTAGCAATTAGTGGGTAACTGTTCTGATCTTTCAGCTCTCATCTTGAGGGCCTTCTCCAGCAGTATAACCGAAATATTGTTAATAGACTAAAGCCGTTTATTAGTATATAATGCTTGGTAAAAAAGAGTAAACATGCTAAAAATCTCAAAAGGAAATCTACAAACAGGACATGTCTAGACTACCTGGATAATGATAGCCAATCAGCGAGCGAGAATGATGGCGTGACCTAAAATGGCGGGAACTTACTGAACAATAGATAAATGCTAATGATAAGGAAAAGGGTAAACAAACGAACTCGCTAGTAAAGTCAGTGTTCTGGACAGCACAGTAACATACCCCCAGGACATTAGACACATTAGACAGCAGCAATAAAGAGCACCACAGAAAAAGAATCAACGTTAATGCACCAATGACCCACCAAAACTCTACTCGTGTCCTCTATGCTTGAATGATTTTGGCGGCCGCATCATGTTAAGTTGACCCGGGCTATCTTTGAGCATAGTGCTAGCGCTAGCACACCCCCCCCCCCCCCCCCCCCCCGCCCCACTCTCCTTCCCCCTCCTTCATGTAAACACCATTAGCCTCCGAAAACCGCCGACTTCTTTGCGCTCACTTCGTGACTCCCTTTAAACTGGGCTATCAGATTTTCATAAAATGACTGTTTACAGTTTGAAAAATCTTGTAATTTTCTTCATATCTAGGGCGGAGTATGCCGCATATTATGTCGTTTGATGAAGCTCTATGGCATTCCGGTCCTTCCCAGGATCCATAATCTCACTAAGGGAGCGTGGAAACGAGGCTTTTCCAAGATGGCGTCGGTTCGTGAGGGAAAATAATTTTGATTACGTGCTTTCTAACCTAAATGACCAGCTAGTGATAAAACAATGCATTGAATACACACATAATTACTCGCTTTTTATTTTAGCAGTCAAAAATACTGTGTTTCTAAGGTCACGTCCCCACGTCCCCGCGTCCCCGTCTCCACGTCCCCGCTTCCCCGTCCCCGCGTCCCCGTCCCCGCGTCCCCGTCCCCACGTCCCCGTGTCCCCGTCCATGTTTTACGACCATCCGGCGGTGGCTGGCCTGCTGGAGTGAAGTTCGAGAGTTCAAATCCGAGGCCAACACTAGCTCAGGGTGCGACGACGACTATATAAGTACGACTTTCCACAATTGAGGAATATAGTATTGTACTTTAAAAAACTATTTGAATAAACAAATACTCTTAGTAGCTTGTTCTCATGTCTCTAACATTGTTTGGCAGAATGGGAATCGAACATATCTATTTTACTGGCGAGCGAGATATTTTGAGTCCAAAAGTCATATTCGCGTAGTCGAATCTGAACTGAGCTCACTAGCTGCCTTGATTTGTGAAATAATCTTGTTTTTGAACTGCAAACGGTAAGACCTTCAAGTTAAC
Source organism: Actinernus sp. WN-2022 (assembly GCA_030867875.1). NCBI lineage: Eukaryota > Metazoa > Cnidaria > Anthozoa > Actiniaria > Actinernidae > Actinernus > Actinernus sp. WN-2022. The sequence goes on from JAOWCC010000019.1 coordinate 31,096,708, forward strand.
CGTTGGCCCCTTGTTGGCCTGGTCTTTGACGCACGAGTTAACAATTTTCACTAAGATTGCTATTAAAATGTTCAACAAACAATAGTAATAAGCGGAGATTTTTATATAATTATTGTACATTAATTTTATTTTTATTTTATCTTGTGTTATGGAGTACCTGTGAACTAGCCGGAAGCTAAGCGAACATCCATGTTAAATAAAGTATCGTGTAACGACCACAACGCTACTGCCACACCGTGCTTGTCAGTTTTATTCAGAAACGCTCCGTACAATTCCGTGATCCGAGAAAGAGAGTTTTCTGACGGTGGAATCACAAGCACTTGACAAATAATATAAACAAAATGGCCGACCATGCGGTCTGGGCACTTATCACGTGACGCGCGGATGACCGCTGACCGATTTCGTTGTTACATATCGTATTGTATTGTATATAGTGTGTACAACATGAGCAGGAGTGTTGTATCAGCCTCAAATCGAATCAAATCAAATATTTTATTTACCCACGGGAGGGTCTATCAGATGCACATATTTACAATAAAATACGGCTAACTGTTTTACATAGACGCCGTGTATATATAAAAAGATCTGGAATAATAATTACAAGTGTAAAATAGATAAAATTGCACAAAAATAGTCAATCACTTATGATTAACCCTGATGACAGATTGCCTGTTTAGACTTCCTTAATAGAGACTTGAAAGAGCAGAGCGATTTTGCTAGTCGCATCTCCTCAGCCTCAGGTAAACTATTCCACACGGAAGCTCCACTATACCTAAGGCTTTTTTAAAGTAATTATTTCTTGGAGCAGGCAAAGCAAGTTTGGCTGACATTGTATTCTGTGGTGTTAACTATGTCAGCCAAATCGACAAATTGTGCTCTAATATATTCAGGAAATAAGACATTTAGGATTTTATACATTGCGATACATTACAGCTCACTCTGCCTTTCTCTTACGCTCATCCAGTAGTAAAGAGCTGCTACTAAAACTAAACTGGAATCATTTCGAGATCCAGTTATAATCAGTGCCGCTCTGTTCTGTAATTTTTGAAGCTTGTCCATCAGCTCTTTGTTGGTACTGTCCCAAACGGGCGGAACAATAGTCGGTCGAAGTGTGGCTGAGTTATCGACTGATATATTAATTTTAGAGCATGTTTGAGGACAAAGGGTTTTACTCTTCTAAGCGCACCAATACAATACAATACAATAACTTTTATTTAAACACGATATACAGTTAAAGCGTCGCCGCTTGTGGGGTCGTGTGTAACATAAATATAAAAATTATATACATTGAAAACAGTGGCTAAATCATTTAAAAATCATAAAATGTCTAAAAAGTTAAGAATGCTAAAAATGTAACAATATCATAAAATGTCTAAAAAGTTAATAATGCTAAAAATGTAACAATATCAATAATATATGTAATCTTTAGTTCCTTTAGTGAGAGTCTGTACTGATGTAAAGTTAAAATCTAAGTTATGTAGTGTATCTATCTTTCTAGTCTTATCCATATATGTGTTTGTAGTACATGTTGCTGCGTCAATGTTCTCGGATATGGTGTTCCATATGATGACCAATACCAGATGCAATCTTCTTCGTTATGCTGTTCACGTGATCAGCCCACGAAAGATTTTCATCGGCGATAATGACACCGAGTGATTTACAGCTCACTACCCTCTTGACTTCACAGTTTGCAATATTTATATTAAATTTGTCTTTGATTGTGGCCAGCCTCCGCCTAGATCCTACTAGCATAAACTCAGTCTTTAATTTGCCACATTCAGACTTAATTTGTTTGCCTTAAGCCACTCATGAATGTTTATTAGATCAGCGTTTATCATGCTGTTGATTTTACTATAATCGTCTGACGATACAGTAAGATTGGTATCGTCAGCATACATTCGTGGAATAGCAAATTCTAAACAGTTTGGGAGGTCATTTACGTATATTAGAAACAGTAAAGGTCGTAAAATACTTCCTGTGCGACGCCGCAATTAAGTGGACGTGGTTTGGAAAGTACTCCGTTGACATAGCATTGCTGAGAACGACTGATGTGATACTGAAGAATTTCGTGATTGACGGTATCAAATGCTTTGGCCAGGTCAATATAGACTATTGCATTAATTAGACCCTGGTCGATGCTAAGGTACCATTCCTTGGTTGCTTCTAGTAAAGCGCTTAGGGTGGAATGGAGAGATCTAAAGCCAGCTGATTGGCAATGTTATCATCCAGATATTGAAGTACTTGATCATACATAACTCTTTCACACACCTTTGCGATAATAGGTATGACCGAGATTGGCCTGAAGTTATCCATGTCTGATCTTTTCCCTTTTTTTTAAATGGGTGTAACTTTAGCAAATTTCCATTCATTAGGGAAAATGCCAGTTTCAATTGTTAGATTTATTAGATTTGTCAAAGGGGTAGAAATGATATCTGCAGATAATCTCAAAAGCAAGGCAGATACGCCATCTATAGACCCATTCGAAAAATGGCGTCCAATTTAATTAACTATTGTTTAGTACTGACTAGCCTCGCTTACACGGTCAAAAGTTTTTGTGTGTACTGACTAGCCTCGTGTTCACGTTACCAGGACAATAGCTTTTTAAATTGGACGCCATTTTTCGAATGGGTCTATACCGGTTGCTTTCGAAATGACCAGACTTTGAAGAAGTTCTAATATTCTTTCATGACTTACTTTCTTTAGCTCAAAAGAGCTTTTGGGATCTTTGACAAAATCTAAGAAATCAGTAGATGAAGATGGAATACTGCTTGACAATTTAGTCCCTATCACAGTAAAGTGCTTGTTTAATTCATCGCAGATCCGTTCAGCCTCAGTAATCTTTTTATCGTTGACATCGACTTCAAGAATGGCTGCATTGTTGGATTTACGCGAGGTAAGCTCGTTTATAGTAGACCAGGCACAGGCAGCCCAATCTCAAGATTTGTGTATTTATACGCTTACAAATATCGCTTGAATAGTTCATATTATAAATCCTTCCAAAACATGCATGTTAGACAAATAAATACACGACTTCATCCTACAATGTTTCAGTTGTGGTTATTTATACCTCTGAGCTCTTCTAGGGTCGTTTCCGCTGTTTTTTTCGAACCTCTTTCCCTCACCTCCTAATAATAGGAAAAGGCTGGAAACAACCGACAAATATACGATGCATAACCTGCAATCTTTGCCACGAAAATCACACTTCGCTCACTCCAAATAACTCCAAACTACAGCAGGCCATAGAATGATAAATGAACTCATCCCTATATACACCACTTTTAAGATCCAGCGATACCACAGTCTGGAGAAATCAAACAATTTTGTCGCCCATTTTCGAGTCCTTCGAGGTTGGCAGCCAACGAAGTTGGACGCCGGAAGTGCCGGTTAGGACCAACCGTCAAATAGCCTGGAGACCTTACGCAACCAGGACGGCAACGTCTAGGACGACGGCATAAAACAATACCCTTAATTACAAAATACAATAACTGCACGTGAACATGCACGCAGTCGACTACATTTCAACCGTTGTCTGGAAAAACACAACGTGAAAACCCCAAAGTTTACGTTTACAAGAGAGCGCAAACTTAAGAAAGTAAATCACTCTGTTTTTCGTTCGGCGTGAGCAAAACTTTATGCTTATCATATTTTTCGAAGACCTGGTTGTGAAACGTAATTAAAAGTGAATAAAGGAACTAGTAAACACCAGATTTCGGAGAAAACACTTCTCTACCTCCCGTCGTCACTGCCGTCGCCGTCCTGGTTGCGTAAGGTCCCTATTAAGCTTCGCCAGACCGAGGCTATTTGACGGTTGGTCCTAACCGGTACCGGCACTTCCGGCGTCCAACTTCGTTGGCTGCCAACCTCGAAGGACTTGAAAATGGGCGACAAATTGTTTTGATTTCTCCAGACTGTGGTATCGCTGGATCTTAAAATTGGGGTAGGGATGAGTTCATTTATCATTCTATGGCCTGCTGTAGTTTGGAGTTATTTGGAGTGAGCGAAGTGTGATTTTCGTGGCAAAGATTACAGCCTATGCATCGTATATTTGTCGGTTGTTTCCAGCCTTTTCCTATTATTAGGAGGTGAGGGAAAGAGGTTCGAAAAAAACAGCGGAAACGACCCTAGAAGAGCTCAGAGGTATGAATAACCACAACTGAAACATTGTAGGATGAAGTCGTGTATTTATTTGTCTAACATACATGTTTTGGAAGGATGTATAATATGAACTATTCAAGCGATATTTGTAAGCGTATAAATACACAAATCTTGAGATTGGGCTGCCTGTGGACCAGGTAGAACGCACATCTCCTTTGTTCTTCAACAAGCGCTCATTGTAATGCGAAGCCTTTGTCCGCTTTATTTCTGCATTTACTTTGTTACGCAATTTCCTATAACAGTTCCAGTCGTCTATGCTACCTAATTTAATCGCCCTTCGTTTAGAAGCGTCCCGGGAGAGCATGAGCAATTTCAATTCTTTTGTTATCCACGGGCTTTTTCTGTTACGGACTCGTTTCCTTTTGCTGGGAGCATGTTTGTCAACAATTGCCATGAATTTGTTTTTAAACGAAAGCCACATATCAGGATTTTCAGTTGCTTTAAGGCGGACCAATGCCATTACATCAATATACTGATCAATCAGCAAGATTCTTAACTGGTCTATGTGTTTAACAAGACTATTTATATTGAGTGTGGCACACTTGAAGCCGCGACAAGGAGGAATGAACCTAAATGCATCACAATTAATAGAATCGGAAGCATTCTTCATCTGGGGCAGCCATCAGTGACTACTTTGACGGATGTGCTTTATAAAATTGACTGCTAATTTACTAGTGCCTACAGTATTTAAATGAAGATAGCCACGATTCAAAAAAGAAGAATCAATGTTGCTATTATCTATAAAATCGTAACCATTGTTGCTAGCGAAAGATCGAAGATATTTATTAACACTACTTACATTTCCCTTTAAGTTTTCGAACTTCCGCTCACGAGTAGCAATAGATGAAATTGTTACTTTAGTTGATTCCTGTTCGGCGAGAGATTGTATTTAACAAATAAAGAAGCCTTAGCCATGTTTTATACTCTGATAAAACATGGCTTCTTAGCCAATCAGAGCGCGCGTACTATCATATCTATATTATAAAGGCCGATACAACACTAACGCGAATGTTGTAAACTACTTATCAAATGAAACTATATAACATTAAAAAATATATCATTTTTTATGAACTCTTTAAAAAAAAAAAGAGTTCAGCTCTATAGTGTACTAATGGTCATGTACAGTGTTCACAAAAACAAGTCCCACATTGACCAGACTGGTCTCTGTGCTTTGTTTTTGCTTCATGAGTTATTCATGAATTTGATAATGGTAGATAGACAGCTTACCCTTGCATCCCCTGGACATCCCAACAGAGTGCATTTCAGTCTTCGAGCGCAGATGTATCACGTCAATCCCGGATATGCAGCCATCTAGTTCTTCCCCCGTATACACCCTAAATGGCCGAGAGAACGGGCTTCGGAGAGCCGGTAACCGTAGGGTAATAGTCGGCCCGCGATCTACTCGGTACTGGAACTCCTCTAAATACCGCTGAATGCTCAGCATGTGTCGTTTTCCGTCACAGAATGTGCCACTGGCTGGAGGCTGGACCATAACAACACCAAGTCCAAGAGAACTTTTGAAAAGAAATTCAATACGGCCATTTCGTCTGAGGGCAAGAAGGAAGAACTGATCTGAATTCTGACTTGTTATTTCCAACAGGTGCCCAGAGCACGAAAACGCAGAGAAGCGGAGGTAGATATCAGTACCCGGGGATTTGTCGTATACGGGAAACCGTTTGTTTTTTTCTCCATCTGCCGTGCGGAATATCCCCAGTAGTTCTGAAAAGAAATAAAAATAATAATTCAGTAGTCTTAATCAATGAATCGGCCGAATTTTCAAAGAAGTCTGTTTGAATTCCTGGATTCCTAACAAACTGCTGAACACCCTCTATGACGTACTCAATCATGCCATAAATAGAATGTGACGTAACAAATCCTCGCGCATACGCGAGATCGAACATAGGCAGCCCAAGGATTGGATGCAGCCAAAAGAGGGTTTGTCTTCGGATTTTCCGCTTTTCGCTCAACTGCTAAATTCCCATTTCCAACTATGGTTTAACCGAGTCGTGATCACATAGTCCATTACTATTGTTCTTTTTGGTGCCGGGGTCCCGTAAGAATCATGGTTTATCTTTTACGGAAAGGAGGAAGAACCCGCTAATCGTAGGAAACGAACCATACCTGTGTGATCATGAACTTGCTTTCTTTTAAACGTTCTATGATCTGAGCTTCTGAATCCTGAATTGCTCTTCGTCGACTATCCGTCCCATAGAAACATGAAGCTCGTATGATCAAATCAAATTATTCAAGTACAATGGGTCTTTTGCAGGAATGCAATCCCGTGGTTGTCGGTACTGGTGGCAAAAATCTGACCGCTTCATATATTTAAAGGCACTTGCATGAGATCGATAGTTTTATTAACAAAATATGTCTGTAAAAGCTATTTTCCATCTTCAATCGATTGTCGATATTTCTAGCTAAAACAGCGTTTTTGAAGATTGTTTGCCATCCAGTACAGCTTTTCCCATGGGATCATGAGGTTATTGAGTGATATATCAGCTGTTCCTGCAAAAGGTCTATAAAGACACGTACATGACAAATAACTATTTATAAATAAATTAAACGAGCTGATGTGAGGTGTGTGCAGCAGCTAAAGTAGCAGAAGGCTTTCGAGGTGGTTGCTGTAACGGTACACATATAAATAAACTGAGCTCAGTTATTCATCAGTACAATACTCCAGTTCCCTATTCTAAAATTACCGCTGAATGCAATGACTACAGACGCATGTACTCAGGCTAAGCCTCACAATCTTAAATACCAGCGAGAAGGTGCAAAATGCGAAACTACAACAATACGCAGAGTTAATTGTCAATAGCCCACCTTCTCGCTGGTAGGCTAAGCCTGAGTACATGCGTCTGTAGTCATTGCATTCAGCAGTAATTTTAGAATAGGAAACTGGAGTATTTCGGTAGACTATAGCCGGCCCGTTTGCCTCTCGCCGCCCGTGCCTCCCTCGCTGGTCGCGTTAGGTATTGAAATGATTATGTAAATTTTATAGACCTTATGCAATAATACTGTTTTTATTTCATTGGTCAACAATGATCACATGAGGAGATCAACCTTGTCAGATAAAACAGCATGCAAAAATAAGTAATCCTATGAAATTTGAGCGTCATAGCGTTCAGTGCTACAGAGTAATTAGAATATAAGAATAATATAAGGAAGAAGAAAAACAAACATTCTTCTCATTGGTCAATCCATCCAAGCGTGGCAAAAGTGTGATTCAAACTATGTCTACCTGTTTATCTAATAAAACCTCCTTAAGAGAGTACAATTCAGTCTTATAATTAATTACCTGGCTTAGCAACTGTTGATGTCGGAGGAGAAGTCGTAGGCATTGCTATGATTTATTTCAATAGGTACAAAAAAGAAAATTAAATGAATAATACCAAGAAAGCATAAATAAGAGAGGGAATCTCCGATACACGCGCTTGTGCTATGATAATGTCTAATAAAATCTATTTTTAGTAACCGGAAGCAGCTGAAGCAAAGTGCGCGATCGCGCGACAAATATCTCATGGCGGCAAAATATTTTCGCGCCATGAGATTGTTGTCGCGCGCTCGCACACATTGCTTCAGCTGCTTCCGGTTACTAAAAATAGATTTTATTAGACTTTATCATCGCACACCTCACCGCACGCTGCTTAACAAATAGATTATATTCTGCCGTGCGTCTGTCTTCTTGTAGATGCACAGATAACGTCATAACGTGAACTGAACAAAGAAGTGCAGCACGAGATGCATCAGCGTAACTCATGTTCTCTTCACGTCGTGACGTCATCTGTGCATCAAGAGGACAGGCGCACGGCAGAATGGAATCTATTTGTTTTATATAATAATCGAAACTAAGAACTATGAAAATATCCAATCAAAACGAGTTGAGAAATTGGTTGCGCGCGCTCATGACGCCATCCATGTGTGTGCCCTAATGCACACCGCGGCAAAACGGTATGCTCCGCTGGCCAAAAGAACGAAGGCTCTGTTATCAAATACAAATTACCGAGGGTTTCAACTTTTTTAGTAAATAATTTTATAACTTAGTTATAAACTCACAATAAATTACAAATTAAGAAAACTTCAACCTGTTAAAGTCTTAGGCTTAGCTTTTAAGTATTTTTCTTAGTTTTTGACAAAACAGTTCACAAATGAATACTTTTAAGCAGAAACGTTAAAATCACGGCATGTGCCTGTTGTTTCATTTCAGTTTTCGCGGGAAACTGGGGGCGGCCGCGCGCGGACAAGAAATAGCAAATACGCATGCGCGTGACGTTTTGCCGCGGTGTGGCCCTAATGACACACGGCTCTTGACCAATTAGAGCGTGCGTTTCGGACTGATTATTATATAAAAGATTCCCGCGCTTACTTTAATGTGCTCCCTCGATAATACATATAGTAACGCCCAGTTATCCCAAGCCCGATTAAACTAATCCAGGATTAGGGTACTCATGGTTTAATGTTTTTACTTGCTGAAAGACACACACTCGCTTAACACAAGGAACGCTGCCCACAACGTTATGCTTCCAAAGGTTAAGCAAACCTTTGGCAAGAAAACGTTCAGTTTTAGCGCTGCTTCTCTATGGAACAAACTACCAACTGAACTAAAACAAGCAGCCTCAAGAGATTCATTCTCCTTCAAGTTGAACGCATACTATGCAAGTTAACCTCTTTGCTTCCAATGATTATTGTAATTCGAAACTGTCTTTATTAGTGCTTAGTTGTTACTGTTATTAATCATCTATTTATTTATTTTCTTTATGTTGAGGGCCACGTGTATATTATCTGTACGATATTAAGTGCTACCCTCGATAAATAAAGCAATATTATTATTATTATTATATTATATTATTATTAGATGTTGATGTTGGGATAAAAACGTATTAATATATAATTTTCGATGAAATACCAGTGTATATCTCTTTGTAAAAAGTGATATCTTCACGTGTGAAGATATAAATGATATCTTCACACATGAAGATATCACTTTTGAAAATATGACTGGCTTTCAAAGATTTCTAGCCTTTTTGGGAAGAGATTGAAACTGGTATTTCACCGATATTTATATATTAAACAGAACATTACATGGCCGCTTGGAGATACGAATTTTATCTTCTCGTGTTGATGAAATATCTTACTCGTTCGCTGCGCTCACTCGTAAGATATTTCATCAACACTCGGAGATAAAATTCGTATCTCCGCGCGGTCATGTAATATCCTCTATTTGTTAGACGAGTAATGAGTAGTATCTTTCCTATATTGCAGAAAGGCACATTTTACCAAGGGAACCAGAATCAGAATTTAATCCAGGATTAAAGTTAATTGGGCTACGAACCTGACGAACCAAATAATTGTATTTTCAAACAAGGAATTGTCAGTTATAATGAGGTAAATTAACTAATTGTTATAAATATCTTAGGGTGTGTTGGGAGAAATCCAAATCCGGATTTCAGATCCAATATCACTCAGATCAAGGATCCAAAGGAACGGCAATCTGTGAGAAAGGATTAGTTACCACATTAACGCCATCGATTGTGAATTTCAATATGGCTCAAAAACAATGCAATTTGTTCTGTGATCTTAGGACTTAAGATGGATATGTTGCTGTCTATTTGATCCATTTGACGATTCGTATCTTCATCTAAGGGAAGGAAAATATACCAGTTAGGGAAATTAGTAAATCGAAACAACTGAAAAGGAGACAAGATGAATTAAAAATCCCCGCTGTCGTTGAAGTATTCCACGATGGTAAAAAATTAAGGGGTAACTTTTCTCCCGCAAGCTTTGTAGAAGGGTGTAGAAAAATCAGAATGATATAAAACTTGGCATGAAGCCAGGCAGAGATGGATAATTTGTTTTGGAGTGGTGTTTGACAATGTGACGTCACAGCATACACCAGAATTTTGCTAAGAAAATGAGGTCCTTTTTCAAATTGAAAACGATGATACCATCGCGATCCATACCATCGAGTTAAACACAAAACCAAAAATTTGATTTGATTTGCATAAAAGAAACTAAAGTTATAAGAGGAAATAGGTTTTGAATCTCCCGCCATCTTTCGTTGGAATTTAAGGAGTTAAATTGTTCGATTACCACATAAAGTGAAACATTAAAGGGAAAACTTGCAAAAGCTTTGAAGTCGAACAAGTATAAAATTTGAGGTTTTTTTACTTGGGACTTAAACGGTTAATTATGCAATGACGTCAGATACACGTAATTTATACCCCATATTTACATCATGATGACGTCAGGGGAAATTTAATACCCCATGTCGTAAGATGAAAAAACTACAAATTCGTTTTCATTTTTGGTCCATTTTGTGTCCGTCAAATTTTCTTCAACGTGTTCATCGGTAAATACCCCAAAACATTGACTATATTGGGTAAAACATTGCCCCATTTTATAAATTATCGATTTCGCGGGAAATTTGAAATGTTTTAATCAATTGTCATAGCTTTGTTCCATTTTATCATATTCAAGTCTGGTTTCCGCTGAACATCTTCACTTTAATAGAAGTAAATTTTGGCGCCAAGATCTTCCTCGGAACCTGGAATAGTACTGGCTATCCAAACAATGCCTAACCCTGAAACAATACAAACCCTAACCCTAAAACAATGGATTTTTTTGTCAGTGCAGTCCAAATGGGGTCCAATAAAATGCAAGGTTTTGAGAGGTGAAGGCCTCCGAGATCTAACGGTCACAGTGATGTTTCATTGTCAATCACTAGACCAATGTACTATGTTTGAGATTCCCTTGTCTTGCACTATCTTCGTACCAAGTTTCAGTTTATTTGCATTTTATGGTCTAATGTTATTGACAGAGGAAAAGGGACCCTTTTTTGCCATCGTGTTTATGTTTCAAAGCGTACGCCACTTTTCAAATATTTTCGGTGAAAAGAAAAGCACACAATTAAAGTCTTATCGGCTGCTGGACCGAGCAATCATCATCGTTCTAATTATTTGTGAAAACAGAAAATCACCTTCCTTAGCGCGGGAAACTGGTACATCTCATATATTTATATATTCACTAATCGGGCTTCGAACCTGATTATAAATGCTAACCGATCTAGGAAGGGATCGCTGGACACACTGATTTATTTCCGGATATCTGTTCCCAAAGGAACGCGAAAGATCACGAATCCGGATTTGGATTAAGGGATTCATGATCCGATGAATCCTTTTTCATTTTGGATTCACCGGATCTAAATCCGGATTCGAATTTAACCAAAGGAACACAAAATCCGTTTTCGGTTTCATATTGCCCACAGGAACGCACCATAAAGAAAGGAAAACAGTACAATACATACCACAGTCCATTTCATCTGCACCATGGATACAATCCCAGTTTCCGTCGCACACCTTACTCGATAGAATGCAGCCACCCTCGATGCACTCGAACTCGTCTGCTATGCAGCTACCGCGTTTAGCTGGAAGCAAAACATTTGTACAGATGGTTAGTATACATCCATCTATGCTCGCATCAGACGTGCTTGTTTTTCGGTACTTATTGACTGGGAACCTATTTGGCTCTTCGCACGTACAAACTGACCGAGAGCCAAATATGTTTCCGTTCGGCCCAACCTATATAACTAAGTCAATAGGGTTGTTATCAGTAGTTTGTTTTAATAATATAATGGGAAAACAACAGGCATAAATCAAGCAGGGGCGGAAGGCTTTTCTGTCGATCCCCCTCACGTCAAACACGTATGATATCACGTGACTTGTAAATGGTTTGAAAGGAAAGCGTGCGCATGACCGTACGGGTCACGTGATAAAAACAAAGTATATGTTAAGGGTATCCTTGTAAAGTGAAACAAAGTTAAAAAGAGTAGAAAACAGAAGAAAGGGTTTGGAACAAACAACTCTTCTCAGCGGTCTTACCCAAGTACGAATAAGAGGCGCAACCTACAGAATCACCTCACCATTTGGGCGAGGTCGCCAAACCTTCAACATCTAGTCGTCCTCTCGTCTGTGGTATGATGGCCAAGCAAGTTCTCCACCCACCATAGCGTCCATTTATGAACGTCTTCGCTCCCCAAGTACAAACCTAAGACCCTCCACCGGCTCAAGCTAACCCAGGTATTAAACTATTTCCGTTCGTGTTTCTTGATTTTGTCGCCGTTCTCGCGTTTCTCGGCTTCTTGTGTGTATAAAGTCATGGGATGTGTTTGGCTATTTGTTCCCTCACGGCTGTTATTGACATGCTTTATTTTAGTGCATGTGTTATGTGAGCGGTCTCGGCGACAGTTTTTCTAAGCCGCTTTTCTCGTATAAATCATGAAATGTGTTGGGCTATTTGTTCCCTCATTACTGTTATTGGCATACTGTATTGTAATGCATGTGTTCATATGTGAGTGGTCTCGGCGAAAGTTTTCTACGCCGCTCTTCTCGTATATATAAATCATAGATGTGTTGAGCTATTTGTTCCCTCATTACTGTTATTGGCATACTGTATTTTAGTGCATGTGTCATGTGAGCGCTTTTTGCGAAATATTTTCTACTACGCTCTTCCCGTGCAGATCGTATAACGATTTGACTCATTGTTCCTTCATTTGGCAGTTCGTTGCCCCTTTGCGCGTACGTCGTGGTATACACACTTGGTTTATTTGGCTTGTTCATAACAACAGTTTCAATTATTGTGCATTGGTCAAGTGCGTCTCGCTAATTGGGTTATTATCTTGCTTTCCATTGCAATTATCCTCACTGGTTCCTGTTGTGTTCTGGCCTGGCAACCATTCGTTAATTACCGTTTTATTACCATTGTTTCAGCTGTGTTTCAGCTTATATTGTTTCTCCTGTCTTTTTGGGTAATACTACTCCGCATTCCTCAATTTTGGGGTTACCTCATTTGCTTTCGTCACGCCTTTTTTATTTTCTCGCTTGAGGGTGACAGCTTTAAAAGGGGAGTCTAATTCCGTCTCGGATTACTGAGGTTTAACGCAGTCATCCTCTGGGCTGCGCTACTTTTTACTCGCTTGTTTCTTTTCCCAGCGATCATCTAAGCGTTTCAAGCCAAGCTCGCTCTTTCATTACTGGGAACTGACGGCAACGCCTTTACGCACGCGCAGCCCAGGGGTTGGCAGCTGGTAACGCCCACATATCTCTAGATTTCCTCAGCTCTATGCTTAGTGGCCACGATGTGTCTATACTGGCCTTCAGGGACCCCAACAGTTTTGTCACCGGAGGTTCCCAACAGGGTCGCAAGCGTAAGTCGACCTCTTTAGCCGTTTTCAGTTCTGGGCCTCTGTGGGTCTCGGAGGTTTGAGGTTTGAGTGTTGGGTTTTCTTCGCGGGGTTTAGGTTATATAACCATGTTATATCGTTGTCATTCTAAGATCACTGTGGCCGCCGGATATCCGTAACTCACTGAGTACGGGTGAGACCGATGAGAATAGGATACTATGAACCCGTATGGAAATTCAAGCATAAAGTGTCTAAATTGAGCAATTAGTAGGTGCTACGAACTGTTGTCTAAAACCTTCTATAAACGTCATTTAAAATAAATGAAAAACAAATTAATAAAGGACGTCTTAATAAGGCTATTCCATGGTACGTACTGCGCATGTGTGGAGCCATCGCTTGATTGGTGGCTGGTGGCTATTAATTGGTTACACAAACAGTTAAACTCTCCTCAATGCTTGATTGAAAGTGTGATCAAAATTTTCCTTGGAGATTATACCTATACACAGTTTATTAGTCATTTTTGCATATTTGCTTTGATTTTAAACATCCCACACGTGCGCGAGGTTCGTCAGTTCATATGAAAATCGCGGCTGAAAATAACTCAATTTGAGAACTTTCAAAATATCCCTCAGTGACTATAAAACAAGAAAAGTACGAGCAGTTCATATGATTGTTTGTTTATAATATACTGAACAACCATTTGCTGAGAGCGTGCAACTGTGTACTCTAAACCTTTTTATGCACTCGTATTGACCAATCCGAATCCAGATATTTTGTTGAGTATATTATAAAATGGAGAATCGTTACGTAATGCATGTACTTACTGCAATTAATCTCGTCGCTAAAATCGCCGCAGTCGTCTTTACCATCGCATTTTCGATCATCGGGTATACATTGAGACGTACCACATGTGAATTCACCCTGGTCGCAGCCGGCTGTGTACAGAGATGAGAAAATAAGGTTGCTGGAGCGCTGAAATTCTTGCAGCGCGTCTTGGTGTGCGGATCTGCTTTGTGTTGCCTCTATGAGCTAGTGCGCGGGGACTCTCATACCACTACGCCGAGTTATCTCGGGAGGGTACTCCCTTATATGGGTTATACGGGTATGTGCCGCCCCAAAGGGTACTCCCTTATATGGGCAATACGGGTATGTGCCGCCCCAAAGGGTACTCCCTTATATGGGCAATACGGGTATGTGCCGCCCCAAAGGGTACTCCTTTATATGGGCTATACAGGTATATGCCGCCCCAAAGGGTACTCCCTTATATGGGCAATACGGGTATTTGCCGCCCCAAAGGGTACTCCCTTATATGGGCTATACAGGTATGTGCCGCCCCAAAGGGTATGGTTTTCGAGCTGTCGAGGTCTGGGATAGGGTATCCTTTTTACGGTTTTGGCCTGGGAAAGGGTATGGATTTTGATTTACTTGTCGTTAACGCTACAGCTTAAAATACCGTATTAAAACAAAACAACGGCTTTCGTAGTGTAACTGAGTATGAATCTATGGTTTGGGTCCGGGATAGGGTATCCTTTTTACGGTTTTGGCCTGGGAAAGGGTATGGATTTTGATTTACTTGTCGTTAACGCTACAGCTTAAAATACCATATTAAATCAAAACAACGGCTTTCGTAGTGTAACTGAGTATGAATCTATGGTTTGGGTCTGGGATAGGGTATCCTTCTTACGGTTTTGGCCTGGGAAAGGGTATGGATTTTGATTTACTTGTCGTTAACGCTACAGCTTAAAATACCGTATTAAAACAAAACAACGGCTTTCGTAGTGTAACTGAGTATGAATCTATGGTTTGGGTCCGGGATAGGGTATCCTTTTTACGGTTTTGGCCTGGGAAAGGGTATGGATTTTGATTTACTTGTCGTTAACGCTACAGCTTAAAATACCATATTAAAACAAAACAACGGCTTTCGTAGTGTAATTGAGTATGAATCTATGGTTGGGTCTGGGATAGGGTATAGATTTTTGCTTCAAGTGAGGAATAGGGTATGGTAAACGGCATATAGGGTCAGGGTTTTGAGGTCCCCGCGGCACATTCCTACCCAAAAATCTTGGGGGGGGGAGGGGGGGGGGGGGGGGGGGTGAGGTTGCATCAGCACAGTGCGTTAGCATTGCGCAAGCATTATGCTGGAATGCGCATCACAACCAAGCAGTTATGTGTTAGTTTTAACATTTATTATTCATTGTTGACCTCGTAAGATTTCTTACCTGCGAACTTTAGGTAGCTTGAAAGAATGTATGCTAGAACGAGGAGCGTACGCATCTTATTCTCGTAGAATATTCACCACTAATCTACAGAATAACAATACAAGACATAAACATTACATAGCATATATTCGATTCGTTCTCTTCTTCTCGCTCTTTACCTCTACAAGCTAATACAAACATTGCCTATGCCCTTCAACCACAGTCTACTAGAATCATACTATTAAACAGGAAACGAGTTAAGAAATCCAATGCACATGAAAACGAATATGTTTGTGTTTTTAGAGTTAAAACCTAAAATATGTGTCTTGAGGTCAAAGCTGTATATTGATTTGCGGTGACGTGCAGGCCCGAATGGAATATCCTTACGAAATAAAAATACATTTATCTGATTTTGTTTTTCCCAAAGCCTTTTATCTTTTAGACGGTCGGGTTTTTTTGGTCATAAGAGAAAATAAGGAAATAATAGAACACAAAATGACTGACTGATTCCCAGACAAAATTTTTTAATGGCATTGTTTTATCTAAGATTTCGAACTCGTGCTAGAAAAATACTTTGGAGGATAAGAAGTTTACTAAACAAACACAGCAATCACTAGTAGTCGAATAACACTTCCGTTGGATTAAGAACAGCTATTTACTCTTGTAATCACGATTCTGTTCGGAGAGAAAAATCCCTCAACGTTTGGTTGTTCAAGAGTTCAAGAATATTCAAACCCTTGGGAGAATCCGTGGAAGCATTGGAAAGATTAAAAGAAACCGAGATTGGCTGTCGTTATTTCTTAAATTTGCTAAATTAAAGCTATTCGTCAGTGGTTTGACAACTCGAGGCATCGAATCATCGAATCTACTGAACTCGAGCTCGTTCCGTATTACTTTCTTTTCCCTTTTAATTTGCTGAAAGGAAACGCAACACATGCTGAAAATAACATCCAGTTATCTCCGAAGCGTCGATTAAGAATCATTTCTAAAATTATTTTGTTCCATGCATCTTCCAGGAAACCTTACCACTGAAATACGCTAAACTGAGATCGATCACAATTCATGAATAGAATCGATGAATTTCTTTCCAGTTGCATGCATCTATCCTAATTTCTGATACAATAATATTTAAGCTGGATCATTAGTTTCATTCAGAATTTGATCTAACTTGCTGATGAAAGTTCGCTGCTTAGATTATTGCTCCTACAAGACATAAATTAAAGGTGAACGTCTACCAGCCGTTCGTCAATTTCCAGCAATGCCTTAACCCACCTTTAATATATCTTTTTGGTGTACACGATCGGGTAGTAATATTTAACGTTCGGCTGTGACGAGTAGTCGTCCACGTACGTTTAGTGCTGTCACTTCTCTCCAGCTCAGTCCTAGCTCCAGATCTCAGCTGCTCAGTGAACAAGCTTTATTATCATAAGAAAACCCGATCAGGACAACATTCAGTAACGATAGCATCAGTGATGATAGGGTAATTACAGCCGGGCAAACGAGGATGACGAAAACCATTATGGAACTACACCAGCAACATAAGTACATATCCCTACCAGAAGTTATATATTGGTACACGAAAGAACGTAACTATTCTGATCCAGAAGTTATTGGTTTGCGAAAGAACGCAACTATTCTGATTTGTCAGATGTGTAAGCGATAATGAAGAAAACATCAGTATACTTTTGAATATTTTAGATATCATGATATATATATGCAGTAGCCTTTGAAATACATCGAGGGCTATAAAATTATTGAATGTTAGTAATTAAAAATCTGTAGTAGCCTTCTAGCGGCTCTTCCGCGGTTGTTGTCGTTTTTTGTAGTTGTTCTTGTTGATATTGTTTTTTATGATATACTGGTTAAAATTTCAACCTCTGGTCACTTAATGGGTCGCATGATTCCTTTTTTAATTTCTTCACTTTTTCACATAACTATTCACTGGAAAAACCAACAATTTCCATAGTATTGAAAAACCATGAAAGAAATCATGGAAACACCATGGAATTCATACTTTCGAAAACGAAATTGAAAGTATAGAAATATCATGGAAACGTCTTGGCAAGCCCATGAAAAAAAACGCTGTAAATTAGAATTTCCAAAATATTTGTATATATATTTGGAAATACCATGGGAACCGAATTGCCATGGTTTTAATTGGTTGATTTTCCATTGATTCAACTGAGCGAAAAAGCCTGCGAACGGCTCTTCTCAGAGATCACTGAAAACAAAAACGCAAAAGAACCGGCAAGCAGGCTAAACATCTGTTATTTACCGCGGAGTGCGACGTCCGTAAGTTATGGACCAAGCCAAGGTTTCCCCCCACTTTTTTATGGCCCAAGCGCGAAGCACACGGGCCATAAAAGGCCGGGGGGAAACTTACGGTATGGACCGAGCAAATGGAGGAGGCCTTCACCTCTCAAAACCTTGCATTTTATTGGACCCCATTTGGATTGCAATGACAAAGAATTCCATTGTTTTAGGGTTAGGGTTTGTATTGTTCCAGGGTAGGCAATTGTTTGGATAGCCAGTACTATTCCAGGTTCCGAAGAAGTGAAGGTGAGGTGAACAAGATGTTTATTATAATATATTATATTATGGCTTCTTCGTTTCCTTTGAGACCGGATTCGAAGTGGGAGGAAGGTCCGTACGGGAAATTATGGCTCGCAATTTAACCAATCACAGCTCGCGAAATTACTTAGCTATATAATAATAGACCGGCCTTCACACCCAGCGGCCATGTTGAGTCCCCGCGAGGAGAATTAAAATCTTTGTTTTGCGTTACTAATCTCGTTCTGAAACTGCTCAGTGCGAGCCAGGCTAGTAACGCAATATCTATTGCATGGGAACCTTATTAAAGCCAGGGGGAGGGTGTACTCTCATATATAAGCTATACGGGTGTGTGCCGCCCCAAAGGGTATGGTTTTCGAGCTGTTTTAGTCTGAAATAGGGGATGATCTTGAAAGGGAAGTGTGAGACTGCACATTTTCCGATATATTTATCTTGTTATGAAATAGAGTACAGGTCTGAAAAAGGTATGGAAAATCTTATATTCTGGTCTGAAATATGGTCAGGGCTTTGGGACCCGGGCGGCACACTCCCACCCAAAATCCCCCCCCCCCCCAACCCAACCCAACCCAACCCCCCAGACCTTAAAGGGGCTGTGTCACGGTAATAGACTTTACATTCATAATCAAAGCAAATATGCAAAAATGTCTAACAAATAGTGTATGTAAACAGTCTCCAGGGAATATATTGAAAATCCTTTCGATCAAGCATTGAGGGAGGGAAGTTTAACTGTTTGTAGCCGATACGATTAACAGCCACCAACCGAGCGATTACTCGATACATGCGCAGTACCATGACATAGCCCCTTTAAGCAACCACGATGACAATCTGGTTGCATGTGAAAGATACCTAAAGGCAAATAAAGGAAATATTAAACACTAAATTTCGACAAAACGCTTTTCTTCGTTCTGTCGTCACAGCCGTCATCCTCCTGGCTGCTTAAAGAATATGGCCCAACCGTGATGCTTAGCGGCCTTTTGTTTATTTCCGCTTCGTGAAACTAGCAAACTAAACCGAGGAAAACTACAAAAGAAACTTTCCAACAACAGATTCAAATTGAAACAGTCATACAAAACAACACGATTGTAACGATTTTCAAAAGACTGGAAGATAACTCGTACAAAAGTGAGGAAATGACTGCCATAGAGCGCAAAGCATGATGGTTGGTCTATATTGTTTAAGGTCCCTATCATGGTGCTGTTATCCCGAAACAGGCATGCAGATATTTAGAGTCCGATGAAGCGTTAAGACCGGAAATCTACTGAAATTGAGATATGCTAATTCGTGTTTTGAACCCCGTTGTCATTTCAAACTGTAACTATATTGATTTGACTTTATAAAAGGTAATAGAAAGAAACTATTTTCTGCCACTCATTAGCAACAAATAATGTTCTTCTATTACCTTCGATAAAGTCAAATAAATGTAGTTACAATTTGAAGTGACAAGGGTGTTCAAAACACACTAATTAGCAAATTATCATAAGAGGAGAGATCTTGCTCTTTCGAAAATAGTCATTATCGCCGCCCCAAGCTATCAAACTATACGCTCCCGGGGGGGGGGGGGGGGGGGGAGTTATTACATGAAAAATGGGTATGTATGTGAGGCCAAGAGGCTCAAACCCTGACCCTGTTTGACCCAATCCGAGCTCCAAAACCCTGATTGCCCCTTCTTTAAATTGTTTTCAAAACACGGTCGGATATATACCCTGGCCGGTATACCGCGTACCGGGATTTCATGCAAAATACGGAACATTTCAAGTCGGGACGTGGCATTGGGTAAACAAATCAGCAGATGAAGTACATAGATAAGTACAAAAGTACGAATTAGCGGCGTCACGATGTATGGGAACCTCAGTGCTTGCATGTGGGCAGGCGATCAAAATGCGGCAACAGAATGTCTTTTTTTGACATAGTAGCTAAAAAAAATGAACTGCCTAAAAAATACTGAACCCCGACCCTGACTGCACCCAAATTATACTCAAATCCTGACCCTGATCTGCCCAAATCAGGTCAAAACCCTGACCCTACCTGCCCAAACTGAGCTCAAAACCCTGACCCACCCGGGCGGCACATACATAATACGTCACATCAAGTTACAAAACCTATTTTTTGGACTTGTAAACTTCACATCAAAACACGAGACTGATCATAATTAGCATTGAAGGAATTGTGGTAAAAATACATTAAAATTTATATGACTCGCGAATAAGCAAAAACCGTGGACGAATATCCTACTTGTTGAACATTAATGTTGGATCTGTATGAAGATCTAAACAGCCAAATAATAATAAATAGAAGCGAGAAGTCCAAGGACTACAGCAAAGCTGAAACAACGTGTATAGTTTTAAACGTACTATATTTCGGCTAGCCAAACTAGCCTTCTTCAGGTACTGGATGTTGTAAGTAGAGAATTCTATGATAGGGGGTTACAATATATAGGATTTCACAATATATAGGATTTCACAATATATTCACATATTGTGAAATCCTATATATTGTAACCCACTATCTTAGAACTCTCTACTTACAACATCTAGTACCTGAAGAAGGCTAGTTAGGCTACCTGAAATATAGTGCGTTTAAAACTATACACGTTGTTTCAGCTTTGCTATAGTCCTTGGACTTCTCGCTTCTACAATTTATATGCACTCGCTATAGTAAACGCTCAGATTGCATTATGGTCCGCGCACATTGATGTTTTGTGCCTTTGCGCATAACCACAATGCAATTTTGTCCGCGCATATCAATTATGCGTCCTTGCGCACGACCACAATACACTGCGCTGGCAATACGCCAAAATAAAACGCCACCACTACACAAATTAGTACTGATGCCTTGCTCGCTCGCTTCAGGCTCCCTCGCTGCGGCAGCGATTAGCCTTTTTCCGCAAACTCGAGCAGAGGAGGGATGGAAAAAACCTTTGTTTTTATTTTCCGATATGAATCGAATTGAAGTACAAAACTTAGCAATCAAATCATATAATATGAACAGAGGCCGTCGCATTGTCGCGAAATTCGATTCCGATTAGCACGTGAAAGTTTAATTTTGAGATAAATCTTCTTATTGTTCATATAATAGAGCTATATTTAGGTTTTATTAGTGATTAGCCAAATCATATCATGGAAGCTTCCGCCGGAAGAACGACTTCTGTAACTGGCTAATGGTTGGGGATGCAGGTTGGCGCAGTGGTTAAACACTCGCCTCTCACCGCTGCGGTCCCGGGTTCGATTCCCGGCTCGAGCACCGTATGTGAGGTAGGTTTGTTGTTGATTCCTTATCTGCATTCGAGGGTTTTTCTCCGGGTTCTCCGGTTTTTCTACCTCCGAAAAAATCAACCGTGAGCCGAGTGTCGTGTGTCCAAAACAGTTAATGTAGTGAGGAGTAAAAGCAGGCCCCCACCAGCTTTAGTAGCCTGCGTAGCAATCATATCGTACCGGTGTTTTTTTTTGCGCGCTTTTAGTTTTGCCCCATTCTACAGCGCTCCAATCTTCCGAAAAACCTCAGACCAAGCTTGCGATATTATGGTCAGATCGAAATCACCAAATGCTGACCTCACTAACTTCCGCCGTCTGGCTGATATGTGACTTATGTGACCGGAAGTCAGCTCAAGGCATCTGCAAACAGCCGCTTTCGGTTTCATGTTTAATTTGTAACGTTCCAGATACTTCAGAAACATGGAGGTACTTTTGGAATAAAAAGCCTCATCTGTGAGGAAACATAGGTACTTCACAGTGACAAAAAATACCTATATAGGCGCGGTACACGTCCGCTCCCTCCCTCCCATGGGAGTACTGAAAATCAGGCTAGTTGGCACTCTTCTCTGAAGCCGATGCCGTGAAATGTGTCATCATCCGGATATTCAAATCTCAAGCGAAATTCATAACTTCCTTCTTTCATTTTAATACTTCAGTATATTTTTTGGACAGGGGGGCGGGATCGCGGTCTGAAGGTGCATGTGATCATTAGATAATTATTCCACTCACTTTCGAATAGCCCACTTCCGCGATATGCTTTACTTGTCACGCACAAAGGTTTCAATACGAGGCTCCGTGCTAAATTAAATTTATTATTTTCTCTGTGAAAAGAATAAATTTAATTTAGCACGGAGCCTCGTATTGAAACCTTTGTGCGTGACAAGTAAAGCATATCGTGGAAATGGGCTATTCGTCAAGCATAGACCTTAGGCCCGATTTAAACGTCGAACTTACGCAATTGAAACAAAAGATAATTAGGCGGCTTCTTTTGATCTAATTAGGTTCGGCGCATGAAAAGTTCGACGTTTAAATCGGGCCTTACTCACGCATTGGCCATGTTGGTTAGGGAGGTTTCTTTGCTGGGACTCGTAAGAAAATGTCGGGAATTGATAGACTCAGGGAATTTACCTGGAAATAATTGTAATATCGGGGACGAACTGAAAATAAATCGGGAAAATTTTTGAGAAAAAACGCCACAGCTCAAACAGCCGCTTCAGTCGCAAGATAACTCCAAAGCTACACAATAGATTCATCTTGACATTTTTGTTACCCAGTAATATATTTGTCCTGCCAAAGAGCTACTGTAGGTTTTCTTCTAACTACATTTCCTTACTGAACCGAGCGGCAGCATGAACGAAAATTGGCATTTCTCTGACTCGTCCCGCAAAGGATTGTGGTAGAACATTTCCTAGGTCCAGGCTCTACTCGGCCATTTTACTTGACTTCCAAACAACATGGCCTTCGATGACGATCGTAGTTTTATACTCTCTATATATCAGCCTCTTATCCTTGTGTACTCTAAATTGTGACCATCTTATATGCTGTAGAGGACTATATTGTGTAACCTCAAGTTCATAATGCGCGAAGTGTCATTTAACGCGTCGGATTTCGACTTGTTCGATTGGGATGTGAGTCCGACAGATTACGAGTTCTTCAAGAAACACACTGGAGCTTTCAAAAGAATGCTAGAAGATCAGGTAATTAACTACAGATACACAGAATAACAGTATTGTATTTGAGTTTAAGCATTCAGTTTAGATCATAACTGTATTGTTATTTTATATACAGTGCGTCTTAGTACACACTGTCTCACTCTAAACTTGTATTCCTTTAGATCTTTATGGTCTCTTTTTACAAGACTTGTACATGTACATGTAGTTCTTCTAATTAGGAGAATGATTATTCGTCACCACAGAAGATTTATAATAATTCTTCTGTGGGAACGAAGAAAATATTTTTAATTTTAAAATTCAGTTTCATTATATCTGTGTCCTGATTCAGAGATATGTACTCTTGGTCTTCAATAGGGGGTGGCCACCACCACCTCGGAACCTGGAATAGTACTGGCTATCCAAACAATGCCTAACCCAGAAACAATACAAACCTTAATCCTGAAACAATTTAATTCTTTGTCAGTGCAGTCCAATTGGGGTCCAATAAAATGCAAGGTTTTATTCTTAGTAGCATGGACGGGCATATTTTGTCAAATGATAAAACAGTTATTGAACTCAACTATTGCAAAATATCATGATTTGTTTGTGTCCCATTGTTAGTTATTTGCTACTGCATTTGACACGAACGAATCATGATATTTTGCTCCATCTTGTCCAATAATTGCATTAATTATCATAGTCCTAAATATACTGTCCTGATACATGTACATGTTGAGTCTGAGTAACTGCCTCCCAGTTAGCTCAGTAGTTGCGTGCCGGCCGCTGTTGTGCAGGAGGTCGTTGGTTCAAACCCTGGCCAGACCAACACTCAGGGTCTTAAAAATAACTGAGCAGAAGGTGCTGTCTTTGTGAAACAATCTCATTCTCATGCAAACTGCAAATGGTTAGACCTTCACGTCTTCTCAGATAAGGTTGTAAAATCGTAGGTCCAATGTTGGCTTCAAGTTTATCAGTTTCACCAGACTGTCACAGGTTACCAATATTAAACACAGTTGCTTTACCTTAGTTTACTCTTAGGAGTGGAGAGGAACAGAATATGGAGGAGAGAGAATTGGCAGAAAAAATAAGGGAGGAGAGAGAAATGAGCAATAAAATTAAGGAGGGGGGAGAATTTAGCATACAGGGGAGAGAGAGAATATGGGATCTACATATATATGCTCTAGGGAGAATTTTTTTTAACTCACTAGGGAGGAGGGAGAAATATTTTAAAAAACTAGGGAGGAGAGAGATTTAACTACCCGTTCCTCACACCCCTCTTAGCTTGAAGGATATTGAGGCATTGATATACTGATTCACAAGGAAATTGCTTATAGACAGAGAAATTCAGGAGAATTATAAACTGCAGATGTTACAAATCCATCCTTCTTACTAATTCAGGAAAGAACCAAATGAAATCTGTCTAGTTTTAAATTTCAATATTCATTGCATTCCATATCCTAGCTATAGGGTGATTTGAATTTGTACACAATCTAATCATGAATACTAAGTTGGTTTTGAATATTTGTTAACCACAGCCAAGAACACAAAAGATGAAATTTGTTGAGGACTTCAAGACATTTTCAATTAATCATGGCTGTATGAAGGGGTTTCCTACCAAGGTATGGCATAGCTACACATAACTACAGTAGTTACAGTTAATAATACCACAGCTAAGTTTTTTGTGTCTGTGGGCACTAACAGCATGTCAATTTAGCAAACACAAGCTAGACCAAACAAAATAAATGTTGGGTTTCCAGTAACAAGCTGAAAAAATCCAGGTACATGTAGGTTGGAAAATAATTAATTTTGTGAATTTTTTTTTTTTGCAAGTTAACCCTGTGTTTACATAATTGTCATGTTCAGGCTGATCGCGCTGAGGACACACTGTAGTGAGAAGTTGTTGTTTACATACTTCTCATTGTTTTAATGTTTATTTTATCTGTATCAAGTCTTTGAAAATAGCAATAAAAAGTTTGAGGTCTGCATGAAAAATCCAGGTTGGGCGGGTTACTGGAAACAACATTTATTTTGTTTGGCTTAAGTGAACTAAGACTTTACATGAGTTTGCTCAGCAGGAACAATCAAGGGAAACTTAGTGTCTGTTTGTCTTTTAAAATGATTACTGCTACACACACTGTATGTTTGTTTTCCTTTCAGAGTGAAAACTTTTATGGCTACCTTGATGAAGCTACAGCTTACTACCAAGAGCATTTTGTTGATGGTAAAGACAAAGCAATATTGTCTAAGGCTTAATGTAATCAGCATTTGATTCCAGTTATACATACATGTAGTGTCATATATTGTACATGTATGTACATACAGTGTGAGTCCATTACTGGCAAGAAATAGATAGGATATAGCTTCCCAAAAGCAATTTTCTTACATAGAGAATGATACATGGGCCAACAGAGATATGGAATTCATCTTCAAGTGTTCAACTAAATATTTCATGAGTAAGTGCAGCAATGATACATTTCAAATCTCCAAGCATCCATGTATTACTTCAAATCAATTTTATTGTCTGATTAAAAAGGCAAGAAGATTGGCTCATAGGCAATATCCACACACATAAAATTATTGTATTTTACGCATGTTTGGACACAATATTTCTCAGTGGTGGAAATCCTTGTAAATTTTGATTAGAATACTGTCTTACGCATTGTATCTGAGAATGCTAGAAGGCGGCCATGATTTCAAGATTGTTTTGCAAAGGCAGCATCTTTTTTAGTTATTTTAAGAGCCTCGCTCTTGGTCAGCCAGTAATGTGTAGTTAAGACATGTTCATCCCTTCAGATTCCATTAAAGGAAATCCTGGCTGTTGGAACAAATTGCCATAAAATTGTTGGCAATATAGTATGAATTGGAAATTTGTTGAAAAAACCCGGAAAATTTAAATTTTAGTTTATGAAAAAATTCGACTTAAGTATGAGCCATTTTGGGCTTTGAATTTGGCAGTCCATATTGTCAGAAAACAATAACTCTTGTTGTGTAACAATAGGGACCTGCAAAAACTATCATCAGATCCAGGAAGGCAGTACCTGCAAAATTCCATGCCTTATATGGCTTATAATATAGTTTAATAAATGAGCAGCAGTGTTTTATCAGATTTACAAACACGAGGGCACAGCCCGAAGTTTTAGATCTGATAAAACACTGCTCCGAGTTTTTAAGCAGCTTCAAAAACGTCAATGCATACAGTCATGTAATTCAGTTATTTTGATGGTACAACCTATTTTGGCCGAGAAAATCCAAGTTAAAGTTTATGTAAATCAGGATGAAATCTCTATCACATTTATAGATCCCTTCTCGCTCAGTGATTTCCTTTGTTTTTGCTTCATGAATTATTAATGAGATTTTGAAACTATTATACAACTATTTTCAAAAACTAATATTTATTCCATTTTTTCCAACAAATTTTCAATTTAGACCATGTTGGCAACAATTTAATGCCAATTTGTTCCAACAGTCAGGGTTTTGACTCACATGTTCCCCATAATACTATTTATATTCCATCTTCATTTTCTACTCGTAGGCAAGTTCAGTAGTGCCAGGAATCTGGTTCAAGATGTTGTTAGTTTAGCACAAAACAGACATAATCTTCAATACATGGGAGCAGCCTCATATGGTGAGTATGATATGATGGCAACATCTAGGATGATGGCATAAAACAACCGAGTTAATTTACAAAATACAAAAACTGCACAGGATCCAGTTACTTACAGTTTGACTGTTTTCTATAAAAACACAATATGAAAATTCGAAGTTTTACTTATGAAGTGAACACAAATGTAAGAATTTTAGTAAAACACTTAGTTTGTCATTCAGCCTGAACGAAACTCTATGCCGATCATATTTTTCAAAAATCTGGTCCTGAAATTAATCAAACAATTAAAGGCAAATAAAGGTTTAATAGAGAAACCAAATTTTGGGAGAAAACATATCTTAAGGTCTGTTAATATGTGTGTACAGCATGTTCATGTACTTTATATACTGTATTCTGTAGACATACTGAACTATAATTAAAATATATTATATCTCCAAGTACATGTAAAAGTCACTGGGATACCAACAAACCTAATTCACACCTCATACGTTTTTTTGAAATTGATACATGTACCTGCATGCCCACAGCAGTACGTTTTGAGGGGCAAAACACTTTCAACTTGCTCTACATTGTACGTAGGCTCCTCCCCCTTTCCTTTTCATTTTTTTTTGACAATTTACATATTCCTGTTTTGTTCACCAGCCAAAGACCCTTTCTTTAATAAGGAAACACGGTAAGTTGGGCTTTGGTCCTCTGAAACCAGTAATAATAAATAATAATAATAGTAATAATAACAATAACTTACAGTACTAAGCAATAGTTATTTGATGTGGCTGAACAAAATATCATGATTTGTTCTTGGCAAGCTGCCAGTTATTTGCTGGAGTCGAAGGCAGAGGCAAACAACTGACAATGAGACGCAAACAAATCATGATATTTTGTGATAGTAGAGTTAAAAATTGTTTTATCATTCAACAAAATAATATAACTTTATCTACAGAGTTTTGGAATGGGAACTTTTTAGTCACCTAACAGCTCTGCAAATCGATCTGCCACCACTACCACCCTCACCCCCCCCCCCCCCCCCCCCCTCACCCCTTACCCCTATCCATTCGAGACTATCACTTTCATGTTTCATGTCAAACCTGGTATTTTTCAAAACAATATTATTACAGGGCTGTGATGTCACACATTCATGTTGCACATAATACCCCAGTAATTTATAGCTTAATTTGTGAATAATAAACAGAATATTACATGGTAACTTGGAGATACGTACAGTTTTATTTTCTTGTGGTGAATTTGTCATAATAAACCCATTTGCTTTGTTCACTCATGTATTACAACATTCACCATCTGAAGATAAAAATCTCGACAGGGCTATGTAATATCCTCTATTTATTTCATGAGGGTGGTATATTATGCCAGTAGAGGAACTGAGAACTGTGTGGTCCTCGGTGAAAGTGCACTCTAAGAAAGAGAACCGAAAAGACAGTGTCTTGTCTGGCTGAAGTGTGAACAGTGGACTAAAATACACAAACCTGTTTAGGTTTAAACCAGTCTCGCAGAGTTCTAGGATAAAGATAGCCAACTACATGTACATACATGTATACCTGTTTGAAAAAGCTATTTGAAAGTAAGATCCCAAAATGTCATTTGGAAAAGTGATACAAGAGTATTTTCATGTGTTTAAAAACATTCCAAAATCTCTTAATTATAGTCCCATAGAGGTGGAAAATACCTAAATGGACACTTCAAAACTGTCACCTGTTTAGAAGCCCAACACACGTCAACTGAATTTCCTATCTGGTAAACAGAACTTATGGAAGACTGCAGATTAATTCCTGCATCATGGGAACACGGTATGGGTATTTTAATCTATCCATAGAAGTGCTTGGAATGTTCATTGTGTTTTGTTTTCTTTCAGAGATGTTTTTAGACGACTTTTTGGGCATCCAAGTGAAAAGGGAACATGTTTAAAGGTGCAGTGTTCATTCTAGAAATCAAACGTAGTGGGACATGTGAACATTCCATTCTGAAAATGGGTTGAAACAGAACATGAAATATCTGGTGTTAATCTATGAATACAACAATACTGTGCGTATTCTAGAAAATACTCAGATAAGTAATAGGTACAGAATGAGTGGCCGTGCTTTGTGGGATTTATAAACTCGAGCTGAAAGCGAGTTTATAAATCCGATAAAGCATGGACATGAACTCTGTATCTGACTTATCAAACTTCTAGATGTAGAAAGTCATGTTTTCAGTTATTTTGGCGTTACGACTTATTGTGGCCGAGAAAATTGAAGTTAAATTTCATGTAAACGAGACCGTATCTATATCACATTTATAAACACATTAAACATTCGTTTCCTTTGTTTTTCCTTCATGATTCATTAATGAGTTTGATAATAGAGTTTACAAATGTAATGGACACGCTGCACTTGGACTACAGATGCGAATAAGTGTCCCACATAAACAAAGTTAATGCGAGGGTTAAGCCATCAAAGCGCGAAAATATTACAAAATCGCACCTCGGAATGAATACTGAAGTGTGTGTTAATGGAGAGATGCTGTGATTGCTTGGGGAGATATGTATTGCCCTGATATTTGGGTATGCGTGTGCCACCTGGAACCTTGACCCTATTTCAGACCAAAGTATGTGATTTACATAAAGATTTCCAGACCTAACCCAAAAATGGGGACCCCAAACCAATTTTTCCCTGCTGTTTATTAAGCCTGGTTTTCACTAGCGACGGAAGCAGAAGCGGAAGCGTAAGGAGCCTTACGTTCTAGTGAAAATCAAGAAACGGAGACGTAAGCGGAAGCGTAAGCTTGACGGAAGCATAAGCGGAAGGAACGGAAGGTTTCCTTCTTCTTACGTCTCCGCTTCTGCTTCCGTCGCTTCCGTTCCAGTGAAAACTAGTCAAACTTAAGCAGAAGCGGAAGCAGATGAATTTAGCCAATCAGAATACTCATTCTCAGGCCCTTTGCAATGTAAATATAGCATGCAAGCGAGGTTTTCTCTTCTGAACGAGGCTTATGCTTATGCTTCCGTCGTGTTGATTTTCACAAGAACATTAGTTTATTATGCTTACGCTTACGCTTCCGTCGCTGGTGAAAACCAGCCTTAAATTTTGCTTCCGTGCAAATTCAAGCAAATTCTTATGATATGAAATTCCGATCTTGAAGGCGTAAAAGCGATAGCAATATAATTTAGTATTGTTTTTAGTATTCCCAAAAGGTATGCAACAGTAGCTACAGGACGGTCAACAGCTACAGAGGGTCATTCAAATCAAATTATTTTGAGAATCAGACTCAACTCACATATGACACCAATTCTGGGTGTCGAACCCATGTTAAAGTGAGAGACGAGCGCTTATACGCTTTTGAAATCACGGTTGCTACATTAGCATAACAATTGCAATGTTTATAAACACGAAACATCGCTATATATGGAAGTACCTCACCTCGTATGACTGACACATTGCTGTACTTTCGGTGGTCTTTTTATTTTCACTTTCAACATGAATACTAACTTTGCGATGTGTTGTTAGGTTGTGTGTGTTCTTCCTCTTCACGTCAAATTTGGAGGCGCATTGTGTCGTTATTTACGGCGCTGGCTGGACGCGGAGGAGAAAGAAACTGAAACAACAGACTCCGAAAGTACGGCTTCTGCTACGAAGAATTCATCGGCGACGACAAAGAGCTCGGACGCTCCAAACCAATCGTCGGAGAAACCTAGCACGATGAACTCGACACAGAATAAAACGACTGAAAAACCTAATTTTAAAACAGAAGAAAGAACTTTTAATTTCTCGGCTTTCAAGGCCCCTTTTAGTGCCTCGCAGTTTGAGGTGGATGCCGATGCGTTAGCTATACTTGCGAGTGATTTTCTGAAAGCTCAACACGACCAGTACGAAGAGAATGAGAGAATGAGGAAAGAGAAAGCACAACGATTTACATTGTCTGATTATTTGGGAGTATCTGGTAATGAATCATCTAAAAAGAATGTAGAAAAACCTAAGGAACTAGATATTAGAGATTTCCCAGCAGAAGTCAGCAAAAATAAATTCCCCTTTGAGTTCATGCAGATCCCTAGAAAGAGTGACTCCAAAGAGCAAAGTAGAGAAAAGGAAACTTCAGTAATGAAAGATATTCGAGCCAGTAGTCGGTCGTATTCTCGTAACACAAAGGCTTCAGCCGCGGAGAGCGACGAAGAAGAATGGGAACGCAGGCTTATTAGACAACGAGAACTCAAAGAAGACAACGATAAACCTGCTTTGAAGAATTGCGAGGTATATAAGATTGAGAAGGACGGCACGTTTACAAACCTCAAAGACATGTTCGCAGAGTTGCACCTCGGGAAACCCCACCCTGACAAGATTTTCGAGGAATTGCAAGCAAAGCGAAAAGAAGAGGCAGGGAAAAAGGAGATAAACACTGCGAAGCGTCAAGAACTTGCCAGTAAACTGAAGGACCTGCAGTGTCCGCCTTCTAGAGGTAACACAGGCTTTGGTGTAGCTACCACGAACAACATGAAGGTTGCAGTCAAGAAGACCCACGCATGCGCAAACTGTCGACAAGTTGAACCGAATCCCAAGACGTTCAAGAAGTGTCAGAGGTAAGGGGAACTGCAGAATATTGTGACACTTCGCTAAATAGTAGTTCATTTTTTGAAGTTCCCATTTATACCCAAAACCCAACCGTAACCATTTCAAAAAGAGGTTCCCAGGCAATCGACAAGTTCTCCCTAATTTAGGGCTAGGGTTCTCAGGTAAAGGACATAAGTATAACAGCTCAATGTAAATTTGTTGGCAGTTGTTAACCATTTACGTAACGTCGCCAATCACATTGCACAGTTACGGCACGACAAGATTGCAGAACATCAAAGGGGCTATGTCATCCCCAAAATGATCAACTTTCTCTTGATGAAAAACAATAATAACTACTCAGATTAGCAGAGTATGCTTTCCAGGTATACTGGTGAAAATTTAAGACAATTTGGATGAAGGATGGCAAAGATTCGAGTGGATGAAAAATACTGCTTTTAAGAGAAATTTAGAGCAACTTGAAATCGGTTCACTGTAACTGAAATCAAGTTTCTAGAATAAGTTTTTGTAATCAACTTTACTGAATATATGCCATGCTCTACCGAAAGAAGGTTGAAAATCATAATAGAACATTCACATAGTATTTCTCTTCTATCTCAATGTGTTATTTTTTTTGTAGTTTTGTTTTAAAGAAACTTAAGGTTCAATTCGATTGACAATGCCCCTTTAACGGTACGACGACTATAATTTTTTTCATAACTTTTTGCCACGTGTAGGAAGACTGCTCTTTTCCAGAAATCGAGAGTTATTGTACAACAGTTGCATAACAATACTAGGTTTATGTTAGTGTGGTCAAAATTGGACACGTGTGACTGAGATGTAAATACCACTCAGTCTGGTGAGTTTATTATTATTATTTTCGTTCATGTCAGAGGAGGATCCACTAGTATCCCAAGTGCCCGTGCGCGTTTAATTTTTACAAGATGGCGACCAGGTCGCGTATCCTGCCATGAGGATCATTCTCTGGTTTCACGTGGTCCGTAGATAAATAAATAGATAGTAAATAAATATGTATCAGCCAGATTCATTAGGCCACTTTTGATATATGCTCTACTTGTCACGCACAAAGTTTGATTATGAGGCTTTGGGGTAGATTAAATGTATTATTTTCTCATTTCACGAATCACTGAGCATACTCTGGAGGCTCGTATTGGAACCTTTTGTGCGTGACAAGTAAAGCACATATCGAAAGTGTGCTATTATCACATCGGTTCTATCTTGCATTTCTCCATTCGGTTAGCTCAATGGTAGTGTCCGGGAGCTTATCGTTCACACCGAAAAAAAAAAAATTCCGTAGGGAAAATCGCATGGTGCTCGTCAGTTCGTTCGGAAAGTTTTGGAAATGGGATAATCCACTGACTTTTCCCGCTTTTTTCGGTCTTTCCGGTGGATGTGCGCCCACTTTTATGTTATTTTTTAAATTTCCAATCGGATGGCTTGATGTAAATGGAAAGCTGTGTGCGGGAGTATCCAGGCAGGGACGTTAAGCCGTTGTCTCCTTTCTCTTCTTGTCTGTTTGAGGGGCCGGGAACGTTAAGTAACCTGTTGTGTTATTTCGTGAAAGAGTAGGGGATTGTCTCCCGGCACAACAGCCTGGTATTCTGAGGTACTAACAATCACTCATGATTGTAAACTGCATGACAACACAATGCGCCACAATAGCAGTCCGTATATTTCAAGACCTCCCTTGTAAAGTGCGTTTGAAGGTATTCATTTTTCATTTATATAGCGTAATTTCTATATGGATATATTCAAATGCGCTTCACAAGGTTAGTTTTGTGATACAGACTGCTATTGTGGCGCAATGTGCTGCCGTGCAGTTTACAATCATGAGTGATTGTTAGTACCTCAGAATACCAGGCTGTTGTGTCGGGAGATAATCCCCTACTCTTTCTCAAAATAACACAACAGGTTCTTCCACGTCCCCCTCGTATAGATTAGCAGAGGACGGAAACAAGGCGAACGACTTATACGTCCCTGCCCAAGGACGCGGCTGGATTCGAACCCAGGACCTCCCGCACTCTAGACCGTGCTCTACCAACTGAGCTACCCAGTGAGGCGGTTTGGACATAATCATATAGAATTTGAGCTAAATAAATGAATCCTTTCTTGTATTTTCATTGATTAGGTCTTTCTCCATTCATGCATTGTAACATGCAGGATTCAGAGTATATGCAGATTGTCATTAACAGCAGTGTATTAATTATTTCTAGATGTAAAGGAAAGAGAACAAGATTCTACTGTAGCCGAGACTGTCAAGGTATATGAGATTTCATAAATGTTTTCTACTTTAGGAGCGATTCCAGAATACAGTGAATACATTGATAATTCATTTTCTCGAATTTTCATACAAACCTACTAAGCACCTAACCTAAAAATTGAAAAATACCCTATATTGTAACTATAACTATAATGGAGAATTTAGCGTAGTTTTCAAGTGATCTTTTGAAAAGACACTAGAGTGGCACTGTATTTTGTAGTTTAGCCCTACTTTAACTCTTCATGTTTTATCCTGTACTTGTGTCTAAAATGCTAGAAGAGTTTATTACTGGCAACAAAATATCGGTTAAAAACACGTATACAGCTCCCCTGAAATACTCCCCGGAGATTCAGTAGAAACTTTCAGTAGAAACTATGCTTCACTTGTGACGCACAAAGGTTTCAATATGCGGCTCGGCTTGGAGACAACTGAGTTACATTTATTCTTTTCCTTAACCACCGCGTCCCGGTTAGCTCAGTGGTTAAACTCCGGTCTGTTGAGAGGGAGGTCGTGGGTTCAAACCCCGGCCAGACCAACACTCATGGTCTTAAAATAACTGAGTATAGAAGGTGCTGCCTTCGTGAAACAACTGCAAATCGTTAGACCTTCACGTCTTCTTGGATAAGGACGTAAAATCGTAGGACTAAGGGCTGGAAGTCAAGAGAGCTCTGTTTCTTCGCTAAACTAAACTATCACCTGGAATGTTGGTAACACTTTTCCCGAATAATGTTGTGTGCAGTGTATGTGCCCCCTGGAATGTTGGTATAATGTACAGTGTACCCCCTGAAATTTCATTAGCACCTTAGGTGTCATATTTTACTTAACCATATTTTCATCGTTTCTTTTTCTCCCAAAATTAACTTGTCTTCTTACTATTAGATGCATGGCCTATATTAACAACAACCTATATATGGTGTCGAAATATGTGACGGTTATCGTCCTGCAACGAGGGTATATGTGATTTATTCACCTAGGGCGCAGCTCGAGGGAAACTGTGAGCTTCGAGGAACAGATAATGTTCAAGGACAAATATCAGTTCTTATAACCCATCAAGTATTTTGTCTCGCGCATGATTGGTTGAATGCGTCACGTGACCCGATATTTCCTCTCCGCGAACGGGAAATATAATCGAATACACCCCCTGTGAGCGAATAGGCGCGCGTCAAAGAAAATATTAGAAGGAAGATAACAACAATAACCTACATTGTGGCGTCGAAATATGCCCTGATATTTGTCTTTTGGACATTATTTGATCCTCGAAGCTGACAGTTTCCTCGAGCTTCGCTCTCGAGAACTGTTCTCTTCTCGGATCAGATAATGTCCGCGGACGAAATATCATGGCATATTTCGACACCACAAATAGGTTATTGTATTTATATTTCGACGCCACAATGCAGGTTATTGTTGTTATCATCTTTCAATTTTTTTGAAGCGCGCTACGCTCACAGCGGAGAGAAATATCGTGTCACGTGACCCATTCCACCAATCACACGAGAGAGAAAGTATTTGATGCGTTATAATCACTGATATTTTCTTCTGTTTTTCAGCTGATGACTGGTTATCGAGACATCGAGAAGAACATTCCAATACAGATCCTAAATAAGAAAACCACATTCATAAGAACAAAATAGGACAGACTCAGGGAGAACTATTTAACAGTTAGACTGTGAACTCGAGGTTTCTATTATACAAATAGAGTGTGTCCGTCGACGAACTATCGGCTTATAGTTGCCCGCGGAAATTTGATGTTCTTAAAACAAATATAAGCCCGAGAACGCAGCTCGAGACCTTATATGCTAGTTTTAAGAACATCAAATTTTCAAGGGAAACTATCAGTCGATAGATCCGAGACAGATACAGTCTATTTGCGTTATTGTTCAACACAAAACTGTCTTTCGTGCTCAGAGGGCACCATTATACAAATAGACTGTGTGCGTCGAGGAGCTTTCGGCTGATAGTTGCCCGCGGAAATTTGATGTTCTTAAAACAAATATAAGCCCGAGAACGAAGTTCGAGGGCTTATATGCTAGTTTTAAGAACATAAAATTTTCCGTGTACTCCATACTTTTATAGCTATCGATTAATTTCGAGAGAAATTATCAAAAGCAAGTTAGGAGTGCCGTGCCCAAGTTAGGAGTACCGTGCCCAAGTTACGAGTGCCGTGCTCAAGTTAGGAGTACCGTGCTCAAGTTACGAGTGCCGTGCCCATGTTAGGAGTGCCGTGCCCAAAATGCTTCCCGTGTACTCCATACTTTTATAGCTATCGATTAATTTCGAGAGAAATTATCAAAAGCAATTCTCTGGTAGATTTTTATCTGCGCGCGCTCGTTCCCCGAAATCAGATTGCCAATTTGCCGACACTCACAAAACCGAAGAACATGTACAAATTGTAAGTTATTTAATATAAAAGAGTACTTATTAATAACACTTACTCTAAGAGTTTTATGAAAGTTTTTACTTTTTGTGGCAAACCAGTTAATCGAAGAAATAGTTAACTGAGAAAGAGTTCTTTGGGGTAGTAAAGTTTCTCATAAGTTTGGTTGGAACATTTTGACAAGCACCAAACTAAAAAGCGCACCTCAAAGAATTTCGCTGGTGTTTTACCAGAAGTTGGTCTTGGATTTATTTTGTTTAACAAATTTACGATAGTTTACCGTGAGATTACGCAACACGTGGTAAATCAGAGGACATACCACGGTAAACTAGCGTAATTTTGTTTTTTTACAAAAAACGAATCGTCCAGCGGAAGAGCGCTATCAAGCAATCCGTGACGCGAGTAATGACGCGTTGTGTGGTATGTACTTACATCCAATGGCAATAAGCCAATCAGAAAACGAGAAACTGCAGTTGTAAAATTCTCTTTTGTTTGTTCATTCATTTCCAGAAACTACCAAAAACTGTACGAGAACGAAAGTAATCACTTTGGGATGAAACATGTAGTATGTACCGATTTTTTTACAAATCCTCCCGAGGCCCGAGGGGAAATTTATTCGCTAATGTCATGCTCCACTTTGTAATACCATTATCACCGAGGAATGTTAGTTTTCTGTGCCTGAACCACAAGCAGAGGCGAATCCAGGTGCGAGTTCAGGCCACCTCCCCCCAATATGACTCACTGAACCCCCCTTCCACAAACTCCCGAACCGCTCTCCGGTCCTGATGACGTCACAGTTGAGTTGCTTTCGAAACTTCGTTATACTTGATTGAGAATGACCCTGGCTTCCCTTGGGGACGTGTGTTGTTTTTAAGAAGAATAACACTAGAATACGATTTAATTATGTGGATGACTAAATATTCAAGGAAGCATGCGAAAAGTTTAATTACGTCACATTTATGGTTTCTCCCACATGGAAGAAGCGGGTTTGAGAAATGTAGAGAACAGCTCTGTTGAGCCAACAACTGGTAGTGTAACACGTCATTTGTCCCTAGCAGGGCGCAATGCCTTCCACAACCCGCAATGCCTTCCACAACCCGGTGTGCCAAGGGACAGGCCAATCAGTGTCCCTCATCGGCATGCATGCCCTTCTAATTTTCCTCTCGTATGTCAATGAGGGAAAATTAGAACAAGTATACATACTGATCTTTTTATTTCTAACGGAACCTGAAGCAACCGTAGGGCCTACTGGAATTTAGCGTGTTGGTTTTTGTAGAGAGAGGAAAACAGTAGGATCCGGAGAAAAACCATCGGCGCAAGGGCGAGATACCAACAAACTCGACTTTCATACGGCGCCGCGTCCGGGAATCGAACCTGGATCACAGAGGTGAGAGGCGAAGTGCTTAACCACTGCACCACCCCGGCACCCCCAGATTAGTGAGTTTAGAGATTAAATGTCCCTGAACAAACAAAGAAAACCGAGGTGATCATAGTATTACCATAGGCAAACCACACTAATGAAGTGAAAACTATAATAAAACGTGTTTACATATTGTTTGTGAAGTGAAAACGAGAATAAAACGTGTTTTACGTACTTTTTGTGAATTTGTCATTTTTTACCCTCCCTCCCCTCCCCCCTACTTTTAAGACTGCTCAATTCAAATTCAAACTATAACGTTATAGTTCGTGAATTAGATGTATACATGAGTTAGAAGTACTGCAAATAATAGCAACAAAACCAGGGTTATGTAATAGCCAACTTTTGATATGCTTTACGTGTCGTGAAGCATATATCTTGTACTTCTCACTAGTATCCGCTGACCAAATGATTGAAGTCGCTGCGTCCGTGGACTGGAGACTGGGTACTCTGAACTCGGAGAAAGCATTTCAATATACAACTAGTCGAAAGTGTGGATCTCACAAAAGCAATCTTAAATAACGTTAAAGGAGAACTGAAGCCTAAAATCAACTTTAGCTCAATGAGTAGATCTAACCATGAAAAGACTCGTACCAAAATTTATTTGACTGTGTCTTGCGTCAAAGGAAAGAAAATCTGCAAATCTTCCTCCCAACGTATCGCCGCTAAGTACAGACGGCTCAATTCCTGTAATCTGTGACATGATGGGGAATAAATTAATTTTGTCATGTTGTTTTCGGCTTTGAATAGATGGACTAACGACTCATAATTGCGCACCATAGTAAGCTGTGGTTGTTTTCCTTGGTATGCATGACGTACCATACGGGGGGAAAAACACTGAATTGAGCCGCCACACAAACTAGCTTTATCAGCGGAGAATCTGCTATTTTCGACCTTCTAAACGTATTTCCTCTTTTTAGACGTGCACCACAAAGAAATAAAATGGCAGAACTTATTTCTCTTGAATACAGGTTTGTATAGTCGTCGGATTGATTTAGGGTTCAGTTCTCCTTTTAGTTAACCACTGTAATGAACTTAATTAATGTGAGTTCGTCAGGAAATAAAAAACTTGGTAAGAATCTGGCCTTTAAAATATACCCAAGAGTGTCAAAAGGTAAAGGTATTCATTTATTTAGCGCAAATTCTATATGAATATATTCAAATGCGCTTCATTGCGGACTGCAATGTGCTGCCGTGCAGTTTACAATCATGAGTTATTATTAGTACCTCGGAATACCTAGCTGTTGTGTCGGGAGACAATCCTCTACTCCGCTTTCTCGAAATAACGCAACAGGTTCTTTCACGTCCCCCTCGTATAGATTAGAAGAGGAAGGAGACAAGGCCAGCTACTTATACGTCCCTGCCCAAGGACGCGGCTGGTATTCGAACCCCCGACCTCTTACGTTTGACCGTGCTCTACCAACTGAGCTAACCAGTGAAGCGGTCGCTAACCATTGAGGCGGTGAGTGTCCCTTACGATATTTGCTAACTTTATCAATGATACTTGGCTAGAACATATCTGCGAATAGTCCAGTTACTCATTCCGCAAGATCATAGAATTACCAATGATGCGATGGGTATAGATGCTTATACTGAACGTTAGTCTCGTTCTGATCAAGTTGTAAGGGGTGGACCATTAGAAATCCTGGGAGGGGAGGTGGGTAGTCCAAAAAATAAATTCGTGCAGGGCTAAATGTCCCAAAAGAAAATTCCTGCAAAGCACTAAGGCACAAAAAAAAATCGTGCAAAGGAACCGATGCATTGTTCAAATTTTGTTTTGAAAAAATTCTAGCAATTCAGTTTTACCAATTCAAAATATAGTTCTAAAGATTACCCACACAGTCTGTAAGGCCAGATAAAAACAATACTTGGTTAGCGTCCCCTGCTCCTAGGCTCGGTTTCAGCCGTTGGGGTGTCGTTTCTCCAAAGCCTCCCCCCACTAACGGCTGGGCGCGCGGTCAACACACCGTGTCCGTGACGTCAGCTAATTAAAATCCAATATTATTCAATTTGCGTGTTTTGAAAAGAAAAGCCGTTTTCCTTTCACGACTGTAGCGTAGGCTCTAAACTTTCAAAACACACTGGACTCAGTAAACTAAAACTCCAAGTGTGAAATGAATTATCAAGAACAAGCACCATTTAAAATTATTGAGAAACTAGGCTAAATTATGTGTTACTCTGTAATATAATAGTGCCGCTCAAGACACCTCGCTGACAGACGATTAAAAGCCGAAATACGTGGATAAAGTTCAGATATTATCTCGGAACTATTCTGAGCTAGAGTCGAGTATTCCCGCTCAGTACTTGTGTAGAGTATGTTTTGGAGACCTTAAAAAATACATAGGACTTAAAGAATTGTAAAACTCGTTTGATGCAGCGACTTTCAAGTGAATTGTGATCGCAGAGTTAAACACGTAAACGTGGCCTGAGTCAGACGTGATTTCCTCTCTTATAACTCTTTTAATATGGAGTCGTTCATCTTTTCGTCTCCGATAAAGGCAGCACTAATTTTCTTCGAAGTAAGAATGGCTACCTGGTCTTGCATAGGCAAATAAATGACTGAACATTACGGATTTCGTGACCTTCGTTTCGAGCTTGGTACAAGTGACGGTTTCCCAAGTGACTTTCCAAACCCGGTGCGTACTGACACAGTGTCTTCACCCAAAACTAACTCTCTTACTGCTTCCTTGTTTGAATCCTTGAATTATTCGAAAGCAAACTTTTCCAAAGCAAATTTAAACGCTTTTTGGAACAGCGATTCAAAGCTTCTAGTCCGGTTTTGAAAAGTTTACAATATAAATTATGCAAATCAATTCAGTATTAACAGTTTTATTTGCCAACAAAAAATAATAATAAATGATTACAAAAGTAATTAACAAAATGGCGAGGAAGCCCAAAAAGAAACCAGAAGGCTTATGAAGCATTGGGCTGCCTCTTTACAATATATGTGTATATAGAACAAAGTGGGAGTGGCGCGAAAAGAAAAATAACAGAATGGAGAAAATCACACTATAAAGATAACAATTTATACAGTATTGAGGTAACACGTATATGAAAAAAATAATGAATAAATAATAAGCGATTTCAAAGACGGGAGAAGAGATACTTTTTCAGCTTGGATTGAAACGAGGAAACGGTCATGGCATCACGAATGTCTGCGTTCAGCGAGTTAAAAAATACTGGACCCTGATAATAAACAGAAAACTGTCTAATTTTGGTTCTACATAAAGGAATATAAAAAAGTTTAGAATGTCTAGTATTATAATTGTGAACTTGATAAATTCGTAGAAAAGATTTGTCAAAACTTCTAGGTAATAAATTATTTTTGAACAGGAACATGAACTTTCCTAAATTGAATAAGTAAATATCTTCAAATTTCAGAATCATATTTTTTTTGAATATAGGGTCAGTATGCGCATCAAATGCCTCATTATTAATAACTCGCACTACGCGTTTTTGAAGCAGAACAATACGATTAAGGTTGGATGGATAGGTAGAGCCCCAGACTGTGATACAATATTG
The DNA here is from genome assembly GCA_030867875.1 of Actinernus sp. WN-2022. Lineage (NCBI taxonomy): Eukaryota > Metazoa > Cnidaria > Anthozoa > Actiniaria > Actinernidae > Actinernus > Actinernus sp. WN-2022. The sequence goes on from JAOWCC010000019.1 coordinate 31,137,440, forward strand.
AAGATATGGATAAACTAAGGAATAGTATAAAGTACGTAATGCTGGCTTGGAAAGGCAAAAACTTTGTATATAATTCCTATTGATTTTGATATTTTACTGGCAAGATGGGAGATGTGAGACTTCCAAGTCATATTTTCGTCCAAGATCACCCCCAGGAATACGACCTCATTAACCTTGTCAATCCTAACATTGTTTATTTCTATCGCCAGATCAAATGTTTGCCTTCTCTGCCTTGGTCTAAAAATCATATAGTTGGATTTTTTTACATTCACCGATAACTTACTAGCCCTAAACCAATCCGATAGCCCAGCCATTTCTGTATTGACTGCATTCGACAGACAAGATAAATCATGAGAAAAAAATAAATTAGTGTCATCAGCAAATAAAACCAGATCAAAAACATTGGAGACGTTACAGAGATCATTGATGTATATTAAAAAGAACAGTGGACCTAGGATTGAACATTGTGGAATACCACACTTAATACCATTAAACGAAGAACAGGTACCATTATATTCAACGTATTGGAATCTATTAAAGAAGTAATTCTTTATCCATTCAAGGGCCAATCCGCGGATTCCATAGTGTTGAAGTTTATCAAACAGAATCTCATGGTTGACCGTATCAAATGCCTTGGAAAGGTCTAGAAAAATCCCCACTGTGAATTTTGTTTGGTCAATAGCAGATGTAATTTTGTTGAATAAATGAAGGAGAGCCAGGGAGGTTGAATGTTTTTTTCTAAAGCCGTACTGATTATGAAACAAAATATCATGTCTGTCTAAATACTGCAATAAGCGATTATAGAAGACCCTTTCGAGCAGTTTCGAGAAGATTGGTAAAACCGAGACTGGCCTATAATTAGGAAATAATCTATTTCAGCGACAGGATTTGAGTGGCAAGTTTTTGATTGGCTAAAAACCGACAATGCCTCAGCTCGCGCGCCCAGCCGTGAGTGGGGAGAGGATCGCGGGCTCACCGAAACCCCCACGGCTGGAAACCGAGCCTACCCTAGTCCCCGCCCGACCTGAGAAATGTCCCCGTTCTCTAATTTATTTTTATTTTTAATTTTTTATAAAAAAAACTTTAGAAAGTGTAAATGCGCCCGCGAACACCAATTCTTGAACCCAGACCCCTACATGTACCACTTAAAATATGCGCCGGTGCATTAAATATTTTAACATCGACGCCATTTTGTTTCTACAACACGAGGTGAGTCAGAATAATATCTAGTCAAGACAAAATAAACTTCACATAGAAAATAAATAAAATAAAAACCTCCCTCCCTACCTGGAAACATTGAAATGGGTGGACGCTAAACAAGTATTTTTTTATCTGGCCTAACTGATTTTCTCCCAAACCTCCCCAACCTTCATAACAATAGTTTAGTCACTGTTGTCATGGAAATATCAACTGGCCTTAATTCCCCCGATACCGGTAGCAAACCACAAGAATAAACACGCTCAAATGTTTGGCCAAGAGAGAAGTTTATTGCGGTCTAAAACACTAGACAAGCTAAAAATAGCTATATCATTGGCAAATAAAGGCTTCTCTGCAGTTACTGAAGCCTCAAATTATTCTCTGATGCCAGCAGTTTTTGCAACCGAGTTTAACGTCAGGTTTCATTGAGTAAACTTCAATGTCCACATTTTCAAAGATTACAGAGTCTGTGCCAGCAATTTAGAGCACATAGAAATATTTTCATGTATTGGCTTGTGTAAAACACCATGGACAATGAAATCTTGGGGTATGCATTTTTGATTTGGCCTGAATCGGAGCCAAGCAATGAAATTCCTCACATCACTGGGCTCGTTACAAAAAAACTGCGGCTCAAAGTAAATAAACAAGTCAAGGAATGTAAAGCAAATTACTATAAAGATCTGATTAGACAAAACAAAGAAATTCAGGTGCTCTATGGAAAGCTATAAATAATTGACTTGCCGTAATAAGATCTAATAAGGGGCCGACCATTTGACTTTTGAGGGGGGGGGGGGGGGGGGGGGGGGGGGTGGGTGTTCTTGTCTGTGCTCGATTTTTTTTTCTTTAGCAGTGATGTTGCACGAATTTTTTTTTGCGAAAAAAGCGGAGCCAGAACAAAGCTTTTCCGCTTGCAGGATATTTTTTTTCGCCATCGTTGGCTTGCAGGTTATTTTTTTTCAAAAACACCCCCCCCCCCCCCTCAAAAGTCAAATGGTCGGCCCCTAATGGCTCTCAGCCGACCTTTATCCAATCTGAATCTGATCATAGTTATAAATAGAGTGGAATGGTTATGAAACCCGGCAAACTTCAAAGGGGCTAACAAAGGCGCTGCGATTTATGTTGGAAGGGGGCAAGACAAAAGATTGTGCAGGGTCATAGTTCATTAGCGTCCCCTGAACGACTGAACTATTGGCAGATTGATTAACACATTGGAATTTCTATTGTGTTTTGTGCAGGGTCACGGTTGAAAAAAGCTAACAAAGACATATAACAAAGAAGGTCGCTGGGTTTCATAACCATTCCACTCTATTAACTATGATCTGATGGAGTACAGTTAACAGAGCCAGCGTCGATCGATCAGACCTTTGTTAGCAGCAAAGTTTCAATCTCTGGTCGGCGCCATTGACATCATTACTCCAGCTAGGACAAATAACAGTGAAATTGTCTTTCGCTTTTCGAACATTTCCGAGAGCTTTGTTTTTAAACAATTAAGAGGTTTGAAAACAAACAAAGCTATTGGTTTAGACCGAATCAGCTCGAGGCTACTAAATGACTCAGCTGTGTGTATGACTCCTGACCAGTTTTAACCAAACTGTTTAATCGTTCTCTGGACTCAAGTATTTCCCCAGCCATCTGGAAACAAGGAAAAGTTACCGCCCTGTTTAAATCCGGCGATCACTCTGATTTTAACAATTACAGGCCTATCACAATTATATTCTACCTGATGTATTAAAGTAAGATTCTTGAAAGGGCCGTGTACATCAACAACTCTACGGCTATCTCGTAAGAGAAAATCCTCACACCTAATCAGTTTGGTTTCCGCCCGAGGTTATCTACTGAAATTGGCTTAGCACACTTCACTGACAGCATTCTACGACACATGGACAATGGCAAGGTGCAGTACTTGAGTTTTGTGACCACAACCTTTTGCTGACAAAACTCAAGGCCATTGGTGCTTGCAGTGAAGTTGTAAATTGGTTTACCTCCTACCTTGATAACCGACACCAGATAACTGCAATAGGCGACTCTCAGTCCTCTTCGTGCTCAGTGGGAGTTGGCGTCAGTGCCACAGGAGTATTCTCGGTCCTCTCTTGTTCTTGGTTTACGTCAATGCCGACCTTCCTCTTACTGTAGATCATTGCCAAGTGACCATGCATGTACGCTGATGACACCGTGATATACTGTAGCCGTCCTTCTATCAATGACATCGAACATTGCTTAAATCATGACTTGGCAAAATTGGCCTCTTGGTTTCGTATACATCGCCTGACTTTGAATACTTCTAAATCTAAGTTTATGTTAAACTGAAATCTTGCTCTAGCATCGATATCATTATAGACAACGTGCCCCTCGAACGCTCTGACAATATCAAGTACCTCGGTATTATAATTAATAAGTATATGACTTCGCATGACCTGGTAGAGGCCTTATCTATTAAAGTAAACCAAAGGATTGGTCTGGCCAAGCGTATCAGGCACTTATTGCCCCTCGAGACACGCGCCTTACTTTGTATAATAGTTTAGTATGTCCACCTTTTGACTACCGCTGATGCGATTTGGGGTGACAAATACAACTCAACCCTCATAGACGATCTTCAGATTTTGCAAAATAAGCAGCCAAGATAATTCTTGAATTTACCTGGTTAAAGTTCTTCAGCACAAGCCTTGTCAAATCTCAATTGGCCTACTCGTTCCAAACGTCGTCTTGTACATCGTCATATTTTAATATATAAGTATGTTAATGGACTCATTGATTATGATTTTAATATCTTAAAGAACAGTGACATTCACATGTATAATACAAGAAGAAAGAACGATTTTAGACTTCCAATAATCAAGTTTAATTATGGCAAACAACGTTTATTGTACCAAGGTTTTAGTGAATGGAATACTTTAGATAATTCGTTGCGGGAAATCGAATCCCTAACTCTTTTTAAACAAAATGTCAAAAGACATGTTTTTGAATTGCCTCATAAATTTTAGCTCTAGTCACTCTATAAATGTATTTTTAGTCTAGTTTTTAACTCTAGATTATTAATGTATTTTTATTTTTGTTTCTTATTTATGTTATGCAGGGTTCTATTGAAAAAACTCTTCGGAGACATATTCTCTGCTATAAATAACATTATTATTATTATATTATATTATATTATGGTTGTATTCACAGGCTATAAATCTATATAGGATGTACACTGAAAAATCTCTATAGAATGTGCACTGAAAAAAAAAATCGTGCAGAGGTATCGCCTTAAAAAAAAAATTCCTGCAGAACTCACACTGCAAAAAAAATATCGTGCACAAAATGTTTTCCACCCCCCCTCCCAGGATTTCTAATGGTCCACCCCTAATATCTCAAAGCCAAGTCACTGTTTTAGACGTTGTTTCAAGCACGTGGCTTTGAAATGGCTTCTCACACATCACATATTCATGACAGGACAATTATATAAAAATAACAACTAATTAAACAATATTAACAGGAACAAAAATCGAAAGCGAGAATTCCACCGGATTTGTATATTCATATTCAAATTTGAGTTCGCTAGCGCGACGCTGACGAATAATCAAATCACAGTTCAGTGAGATTGGGAAGGCTTCGAAACGGCCGGATGAAGAGAAGTGAAAACTAACGGAAACGATTTAGAGAGGCCTAAACGGATGAAGACTGAACCCGTTACACTGTCAAATTAACTGTGCCAAGGATTACAGAGCATTAGTGATCGCTTGGGCGTGTCGGTAAATTGGAAGAATGGACGTTTGGACGGGAATTGGACGAGAAACGTTTGGAGATTCGTATAATGGCATGACGCCGGTAGAAAGCTTATCATTTCTGGGTTATGGAATTTTATACAAGCATTTGTAGACAAAAATGTAAGTAGACTTCTAGAAGCGTTAAAGTTTTTGTTACATGTTTCTGTTTCTTCATGATTTTTTTATGTAGTTATTGTGGACTGTTTTAAAACTGTAATCTAGAACTAGATTGGCATATTTCCTGAATTTGGAACCGTTTTCAAACTACATGTACAGCAAATATGCAAATTAGCTATTTTAACAAATTTGCATATTTACCATTTCCAAATACAGCTCTTATGCAAATTTGTCGTACTATCTCTGGTTTTCATGTATTAACACGTGACCTGAAACGAGACTCCTCATTGGCCGATGTGTCCTGAATATGTAATGTATGGAAGGGTTATTTTATTTCTCTTTGTTGCGCGTCCATAAAGAGCACATCAGAAAACCTAATTGCTTATCGAATGTAAAGTGATTCGTCATCAAAATTTCGAAGTTTGAAGGTATGCTAGATGAATATTCGCGCCCAAAATACCAAGTTATTCTATTCCCGTACCAATAACTCAACAACCACCTCTACCACTCCATTCCTGAAGTTCCGAAATCACAGATTACCTGGTTTGAAGTTACTTCCGTTTTGTTTATAGTAAATATTCTCATGCACAACTAGAGCATAACTTGGTATTTTAGGCACGAAAGTTCATCTACACCTTTGGACGACATGACTCTTGCAACACTAATCCTTTAATTGTTATGGACCAGAAGCAGCGCGCAGCCCTTAAGTTCTTCTCTCCCCCCTTCCACCCCCATTCAATGTTGGGGGGAAAAAGGTGACCAAACCATTATTGAAATGAGGGGGTGCGGGGGACGTGTTCCAACTATTCATGTCCAAAGCTGTAGTATGCCTACAAACTTCGAAATCACGTTATGTTTGGTACCCAATTAGAACATGCAAACGACGGTATTTGCAATTCACAATGACCACTCGACTGTATACAGATGGGATGAAGTCTTGTAATGTGTGACGTCATCAAGGTACAGGGAAACATTAGAGCAGATTTCGTATGAGTAGAACAAACTACGGCACTATAATAATAATATTCCCTTCCGCTTAAAGAAGTATCTTGCTGAAGTGTTGATCCTATCCATACTAGACTTTAATGACATTGTATTTCATCCTTTACCTGTCTATCTTGTGAAAAAGCTGCAGATGGTAATGAATGCTACTGCCAGTGTTGTGATAAATCGTTATGCCGATGTACATTCAGTCGTAGCACTCGGCTGGCTTCCAGTTATTGAACGGAGAGAATTGCATCTTGCCAGAATTGCACGCAATTCTTTAACAAACCCAAACTGGCCGTCTTATCTCTCGCTGAAGAAGTATGAACATCAGCGTAACTTGCGCTCCAGCAGTGCTCCTCAGCTCCTCAGCTTCTAGAGAAAAGAACACTGCAGGACTCTTGTTCTGCCATTTTTAACAAGCTGCCTGCCTATATCAGAAAATCAATTAATTCTAAAAACTTTATCAAGCAAACTAGAAAATATCTAATGGCAATGGCAAAGGAACGTCTCGGGCCGTAATTTTATTGTCGCAATTCCTAGTCTCGAATGAGTACGGGTTGGGACAGACATTAATTTTATTATCGTAACTTTAAGTCTTAAATGGGTTGGGTTAAGGTGGGGTGGTGGGTAATTTTAAACTGAAATTTTATTAGCTATCTTCATTAGGGATGTCTCGTTAGAAGATTTTATGATGATGTAAATATTATAATTTATACTTATATTTGTATAATAGTATAACTTTTTATTATTATCTATATCTACTTATTTTGTTATATCGTATTTATTTTTATCGTCACAGATGAAGAGCCATTCATTAGAATGGATAGGCTGTGAATAAATTATTATTATTTTATTTATCCATCTTAAGTAAAAAAAGTACAATGGATTTACAGAGTCTATTAATAAATATGGTGACTGCGTGGCAAGCGCAGGGGGGGGGGGGATGGGGAAGAAGGGAAAGAGGGGAGAGGGAATGAGGAGAGGGGAAGAGGAGGGGAGGGGAGGGGGAGGCTACGCTTACAGCTATACCAGGCTAACCCTCTTAGGACTCTTAGGCCAGGTTCAAACGTCGGACTTCTCATGTGCCGCATCTATATGTTTGTATTAAGCCATGATCTTTATTTAGACATGGTGTGGCTCATCAGGTTACATTTCGAGTAAAAGTTAAACTAACAAATGTATAATAATTCTGTGATATAAACTACTATTAACAATATAAAACTAACAATATTGGTATATTAAAATACTACTACTAAAATACAAAACAAAGGTAAAGGTATTCATTTATATAGCGCAAATTCTATATGAATATATTCAAATGCACTTCACAAGGCTATGTTTGTGATACGGACTGCTATTGTGGCGCAATGTGCTGCCGTGCACTCAGTTTACAATCATGAGTGATTGTTAGTACCTCAGAATACCTGGCTGTTGTGTCGGGAGACAATCCGGCCCTACTCTATCTCGAAATAACACAACAGGTTCTTTCACGTCTCCCTCGTATAGATTAGAAGAGAAAGGAGACAAAGCCAACGACTTATACGTCCCTGCCCAAGGGTCCCCAAGGTCGCGGCTGGGATTCATGAAATCAATCAATCTTTATTTAGACATGGACCTCCCCGACCTCCCGCACTCTAAACCGTGCTCTACCAACTGAGCTAACCAGTAACTAATACTCAGTGGTACACTAAAAATACTACTAGATAAAATAACTCTAATTCTATTCTAATTCTATTCCTGTTTTACATGAGCGCCGTGTAATCTACATTAATTACAATGGAGTTATTTGTGAAATCGTAGCAGTTAATTTTATTCTTGAAAGATGTTAGAGATTTTCCTCCCGTACTCACTTGGTAGGCTGTTCCATAGGGTTGCTCCACGATAGCTGACTGAGCTGCGCTTGCAGTAATTCGTGCGTGGATATGGAACAGCAAGTTTGAAGGAATAATCTCTAACAACGTAATTCAGTAATTAGTAAAGTCATTTCGAGCTATGAATTTAGAGCAAAGATATTCGGGAGCTAGACCATTATCGATAACGATGAGCAAGCCTCTCGAGTCTTCAGATTCTTCCAGCTCAACGTTTTGAATAATTCAGTGTTCAGCATTGGAGTCGTATGAAACGTTTAAAAGAACACGAGCATGCAGCACGGTTCTGGAGTTTTTGTAGTTTGTCATTTAGACCCTTGCTAAAAGTTCTCACACTTGATTACAATAGTCGAAGTGTAATTGGACCAATGCATTGTACACGCTTTTAATACGTTAAAAGGAACAAAGGGTCTGATACGTTTTATGGCTCCAATGCCGGAGGCAATTTTCTTAGACGTAATTTCAATGTGTTTTTTTCATTACAGGTTTCCAACAAATCTGCACGCCAAGTGATTTGGCCGTTTTGACGTGCTTGATTGCAATATTATTTATAGAAGGTATGACGGTTTGCGATAGCCGATAGCCGATAGAGTATATATCAGTGTAGTTTTTGTCTAGAACTAATAAGCATGGACTTTGTCTTACTAATCAGTATTTAATGTCGGCTTGTTATCAATTGTTAGTATTAAGCCACTCATGAATGCATGCTAGATCAGATACAATGTTTTGTTTAAAACATCAGTGTCTACTTGAGAAGGTATCGTCAGCATACATTCGTGGTGTAGAGTTTAAGTAATGTTTCATGTAAGAACGATAGCACCAACGCCAACGACAAAGGAATGCAGTGAGGTGTTAATTTTGTATCAGTTAAAACTCTTGATTTTATTGGTTTAAACAAAAAAATCGTTTAAACAAAATAATCGTCCAAAAAGTAAGAGAGAAGTATTATTTTCTCTGATTTTATTAAAGTTTAATGAAATGATTACATGGTGGTTCCATATGTCGTTTATAAAGGAAATCGTTTGCGAGGAACCTTATCCAATGTGCCAGTTTCGTAGCTCAGTTTTGTGTTCGGCAATTCCTATTGGTTGGAAAAGGATTTCCTCATTAAAATGGAATGAAACAATAAAGTTTCTACGAACTTTATTTCAGAATATTCATCCCTATCGCCCAGTGTATATCTATATGGTTCATTGCCGCAGAACAATTGATTCTGCTATAGTTCTTAGCTAAATCATTACTTAAAACGCAGTTAGGGAGATTATTAATGAATAATAAAAAACGACAATGGTCCAAGTATTGTTACTGGGGAACGCCATGAGTGAGATAGCGTTTTTCTGACAAAGACCCGTTTACAAAGCATTTCTGAGAGCGCTGATTTAAATAGGATGAAAACCAATCGTTGGCTAATCATTTGATACCGTAATACTCTAGTTTAGACAGTAAGATACTATGATTGACGGTATCAAAGGCCTTTTGAGGTCTAGAAAAACAACAGCGTTTATGATTCCCCGGTCAATATTTAGCGCCCATTCATCAGTCGCTTCCAAGCCTTCCAGCAAAGCCGTCAAAGTGGAATGTAAACATCTGAAACAGGATTGTTTGCTTGATAAAAGCTTGTTGTCGTTGATATAAGTAAACAGCTGGTTATATACAAGCCTTTCGAAAATATTAGCGACAATTGGAATGACTGATATGGGACGATAATTATAAGGGTCAATTTCTTATCAATCGGGGATACTTCCGAACACTGTAGTTCGGTTGGAAAAAACATCAGTAGCTATTGATCGATTAAACAACGACATATGAATCAATTAAGTTCGACTCGTCGTTTCGTGCGACTGGTCCAGTCAAATAAAACGATACACTGTAGTTCGACACTGATCAATTCAAACGCGGTCGAATAGCCTGCGTAGCCAAAAGCGTTTCTGTGGTTTTTCCGGGTTTTTCGCTTTTTTTGGCCGCGCGAGAGAAGGCGGATGGGCGCTTATTAGAAGGTGGGCGCTTATTACTCGGGCTGCCTGTGGCAGCACCGAGTCTTAAAATGCAAGTCGTTATTTTTAATTTAATTTTTTCATTCCGTGTAGCAAGATTTCTGCGCATGCGTTAAAGGTCAAATCCACACCAATCAGATTGCACTGTGCTGGTCACGCAACAATCGCCAGGTTAATTTATTTACATAATTGAATACAGTAAAGCAAGATGGCGGAGGACCCGCGAGCAACTTTCTCTCTAACTTGGAGTCTCATCTCTCAAATGTAAGCCAGTTTAATGTTTTATTTAACTTCACTCGTGCGAAAGCCTTCCTACAGGCTCAGGATATTTCAACTGGCGCTATTGTCGGAGCCGACGGACCGCGTTTTTTACCCAGATGGCCAGTGAATTTAAAAACGACACGTACGACGACCTGAAGCCAGTGAAGGGGCCAGGATCCGGAAAGCTAAAATTTGAAGAAATAGATATTGGAATCTATAAGCCATCGGCTCGCTGTGCTGCATTTAAAACATCCGAGGAGAACATCTTATTTTGGGTGAAGGCACTTCAAGACCAATATTAGGGGGCTCTTAAAAACTGTCAGAGATTTAAATTTACCGTAAGTTGGATCAGATAGTATTGAGATCAAGTTATTTCGTTCCAGCGAGGATATTGACCTAGCGGAAACGGTACAAGCTGTCGAAGGATTTTACTTATAATCATCCACGTCTACTTAACAACAGGAATAGTTATGTGCCAAGGCATGGGCAAAGATTGAGTTTCCCAGATAAGAAACAGAGGTCACGCGCGACATGCTTGAGAACATGAACATGTTCAACACTTTATGTTATACTAAGAAAACAAAACAAATTACAGAGCCTGCAAGTTCACAAGTCAATGAAAAACCCCAAGAGCCTGTAGTGTTGGATCAACATATCCTTGAAACTCCAAAAGCAACATACACATGAGTCAAATTCAAACCGGAAGAGACGGAATTCTTTAGATTCTTCACGAGGATTGTTAGCCTGCAATAAGAACTCTCTCGCTCAGTGCTTTAACGACCTTGATTTGTAACATGGAGGCTGACCTAACTGATATGCGTAATGAATTCTTACTCTCGTCACATCAAAACACGAATCAAGAAACCAAACTCAGTCATTTGGAACAAGATAATATATACAAGACCGAAATCAAGATGCTGTCATCACGAATATATTATTGACCTAGAAGTTGAAAATGGCGAGTTGAAAGCGGATATAATAAAGCTGAGATCCGACTTTCAAACTTTAAAAATAAAATCAAGAATACGAAAAAAAAAAAAAAGGAAAGACCAAGGTCTCCAGTGTTCCGAGACTACCCAACCTACTGAAGCTTATCAGTTTGTTCAAGAGCCATCTTTCTTACATCACAACCCGATCCCTATTCATCAGAATACATTTTCTGTGCTAAATGACGAGAGTTTACAATCACCTGACCGACAACCCACTACTAAAGAAAGGGACCATGAAGTACGGTAGTACGGTTAATTCTCGGGTTCAAAACAATGAATATATGCCTGCTCAAATGCAGCGTGTTAAACAAATAAGTAGTGTTTAAATTAAAAGGTCAACATACGAGAAAAAGAAAACTATTAAATTACATATATACTAGGGGAGCAGAGAATGAAAGTCACCGCGCTACCGGCCACTCCTAAAGACTGCTAAATTCAGCTAATAATTCTTCCCTTTGGTTATTACTAAGAGGATTTCAAATGAAAGTGTATTTCATCTTCAATCTCATGTGGCCCGAGTGAAAGCCCAGATGGGCTCTTGTTCGAATAAGTACGGTAAACCACCCCTTTGACCTGTATGTCACACCACTTGACGTCGCACTTTCAGCAGCAGCCCTAGTTTCCTAGCTGCTTTTCTGTTCAGTTCTTGCATGATTGTAACACATTCTGTACGTCTCAATAAAACGTTGCAATAGTGTGGTATTGTCATTTATATAATAATGTAAAATATGAATGTTTTCTATTCGGCTGAGCGAAGCGAAAGAGAATAGAATTAACAATAAATACCAAGTACACTTTTAGAATGAAGTAATCGATGAAGACACTCTAGAGTGTCATACTAAACGACATGAATCCTCATGTTCAAGCAGAAACAAATCACTCGTGTGCTACTGGAAATTACAATGACTTCCTCACTGAGTAAACGTGACGAAACGTTCATGGCAGCACAGGTAGCCCAATCTCGGGATTTGTGTATTTATACGCTTACAAATATCGCTTGAATAGTTCATATTATAAATCCTTCCAAAACATGTATGTTAGACAAATAAATACACGACTTCACCCTACAATGTTTCAGTTGTGGTTATTCATACGTCTGACCTATTCTAGGGTCGTTTCCGCTGGTTTTTTTCGAACCTCTTTCCGTAGAATAACCACAACTGAAACATTGTAGGGTTAAGTCGTGTATTTATTTGTCTAACATACATGTTTTGGAAGGATTTATAATATGAACTATTCAAGCGATATTTGTAAGCGTATAAATACACAAATCACGAGATTGGGCTGCCTGTGATGGCAGTTGCAGCATTTACAGGGGGGAACTCAAAGAAACAAATGGAAATCTGACAAAAGTGGGAAGAGTTTAACTTTCCTGGGAAAAATGAACTCTCAGCATTAATGTGAGATTGGTTTTGGCGAATTACCATTTGTCTCTTTTTTTCCCTGTGATCATTAGTCGTCGTCTTCTGTTTTCTTGAATAAGTTTTGAAAAGAAAAGCATCCTTTGGTTCACACAGTCAGTGCCTTTTGACTTCATGCGGTGAAACATTCAGTTAGCAATAGATTCGACCCCGTTAAATTCGACGTACGTCGAATTTGATTATTTGGGTCGATCCAAATAGTTCTACGTTTGAACTTGAACTGGGCCTTATTAAATACGGAGCGCAATCTGTTTTCAATAATTCTTGGATGCTTTTTTGCATATCGTCAACTCCTGAAATTTGACGCTTGCGTTTCTCGTGACAGTTCCCTTCAAGAAAACTCGTAACCTGATGCCTCCGTCGCGCTTCCGTTCCCCTTCCCCCAAAGAAAGGGAAAAGAGAAAGAAGTATATATCTTACTTAGCCTGGTCCAGGCTCACAGATAGTAGAGAAGTGGGCGGAAGAAAATGCGAGGCGAAAAGAAAGAAGATGAAGACCTATTTGAGTGCCTGGAACAGGCCCTATCAAGTTAAACATCTAGAGTTTACACTCTTGGGCTTCCTGTGCCAAACGCTACGTGTTATACTTGTCACGCTATATCCTACTGACAAGCGCGCCATTTACCAACTTTCATGTGTACGCAGCACGAACACTGTGGACTTAAAACGATCCCATATTTGTTCAGAACTCAACTACGGCATGATTAGAAGATTGAGCTATGTATGTGTCGCGGCTGTCGTATTTATAACATTCATAATGTTATGGAATGAGTATGGAGCTGTGAAAAAGCCCTTAAAGTTCAGACGGAGAGGACGAAAGAAAGGCAAGTTTGTATATAGATGTATTGAGGTTGAATATTTTGTTATGTTCGTGTTCGTCTGGTATGCTTGGATTAGAAAATATTGCCATTCAAAACTAACCACGGTCCAAGATTCGTGTCTCCATTTGATCATAGCACATTTGAGCTCTGAATATCTTGGGATTAAGCATGTCTATGCATTCAGCACCATTGAGATGTTTCAGCCCAAATTGGAAGACTGTAATTATAAACCATGCGAACATGATTTCGAATTGTTATTCTTTTATTCACATGGACTTCACCAAACCAAATTGGCAACAACTAGCGGTTGAAATTTCTCGCCAAGTTATTCAACGGCTAAGTTCTAGAATGTGTTCAATGGTATCAAATACCTAAAATGGCCGACCTTCTCAGTTTGTGTGATGTAATTCTACACCATTTCCTGCCGAGATATTGGTCTTTCATTTATTCACCCAGCAGCGAAGGCGTTTGTATGGGCTAGCGAGGCCGTATGTTTGTATCTGGCGGATTTGGCCGGCTCTGAATTCATTGAAACTGGATCAACAATTAACGCAAATAAAACTTAATGCAAATTGAGACCCTAAACCAATTTTCTCTATAATGGGGTCATTTCTGTTGCTAAATGCTATCACCGAGCCATTAGGCCGATCTGTAAAAACTCTAACCCTGAAAAACTCCGGACGTATCGCGAGCAGCTTGGCAAAGGTTTGCGGTTCACACACTTACACCACACCCGTGATAGCAGTTCCGTGTGTCATTGGGTGTGTACACCTGTTTTCAAATTTACACGACTTCTGGACAAAACAAAAACATTTCCACAAAGCTTGCGTAAATTTTGTTTGCGATTACTACGACGCATTTTATCGCCGCTCTTTCTTCCAGTCCCTCGATAAAATTTATATTTTCGATTAATTTCTGAATTCTCCGCGAAATTCAACTAAAATTGCTACATCTTATTGGGAAGACGTTTATCCCAGTATATTCAACAATGAATACGTATACGTACTACATAAGGCTATTAAACAAGAGCGAGGGAAAATACAAGGAAACACCCTTCAAAGGCCAGCTATTGTTTTGTCTGATGTTTATCACTTTGAAAACTGAGAGTGAAAAGTTCATTTGCGTGTTTTTGGTAAATGTCACGGTTATCAAATTCACCTTATTTATGTGCTAACAAGGACTGCTTAAGTTTCGTCTTTTGATGCGGAGCTCCTTTGACAAATTTTGGATGACTGCACGATACAATAGACTTAGAATGATATGGAAAATATAATTTAATCAAATGCATTTTCGGCTGACAACTACGAGACAGCTACGTGAAAGGGAATCTAATACGTCAAAGTAAAATGTGTAAATTATACTGTGACTTGCCGTTAATGAGAGAGGCCTAGACGAATTTGAAAAGAACTTAGCGCCATTTTCTCGACCTCAGAGTGAGGAACTACCGTTTCAGGCCTACACGTTTCAGCTTAGAGTGGATTTATTAGCCTGTAAATGGTAAAGTTACGGTTAAAAGTATATGTATGCCTTTCCTATTGTTCTTGTCTGTATGACCAATAACGGAACTGCAAGTTGCAAGTGATAGGGGTGATTGACCGTACCTTTTAGGGGTAGTCTCCGGCGCCCCCGTACCATTTAGTTGGTCCTTTGATGAAAGCAAGAGAAAATGATGCTAATTATGCAACACAAGTCCCGTGCCTTTTTAGGGATGTCATTTCATTTCTCAAACTGATTGACAATGCTTTTGGAAATCTTCATGAAAAAAGTGTTTGATGTAGTTAGATGTATTTTTACTGTGTGCTTGTGATTATATGGTCATACCTTTTAGGGGTCAAAAACAATTTGATTTTCTAGGCTTTTATTTTATTTATGCGTACCTTTTAGGGGTCATTTTTGAAGCTCCTGCCGATCACCCCTATCACTTCAAATAGGGAGTTTCTCCAGCTAAAGTCTTGCCGATATCTTGTATTATTAACATTTACTTAACGAAAAGTGCCCTCTCTCGAATAAGTGCCCCCTCGGCAATTATTGTTAATTCTGGATCGATTTGGACCAAGCTGATATCGCGGAGAGTGAAAACCTCGAGACTTTCCTGGTTTTATAAGTCGACATATATAGCTACTAAAAACGGATAAAGCGGTCGACAGAGCTTTGAAGTATTGATATATCTGTTCGACATGCAGTAATAATCTACTCAAGATGCAATCGTCTTTAGTTTTAATTATTGATTATCGCCGAGGAGATATGACTACAGTTTGTTCATTTATAGGGCCGGACGTGCACTCGCTTCATGTTTTTGATTGTCCAACAACAAGCCGACCAGTGTGAAAACCGCAAATAGTGATAGCGAGAAAATTATTTTCACATCACGAGAAACCACAAACTTTCAAAGATTTCAAAACATGATAATGGGTCAGTCCAGAGGATCAGGAATCGAAAGTAAAAACATACGGTACGTTCCATTATGCCTAATGTAAACAACATACGGAGATTTAGAAATTTCTAGACGGATTTATTGTCGAGTGAGAGAAACGAAGCTTTCTTTATCGAGACATCAGCAAAAGTGAAAAGGCATAACATTTCAAGTGCCTTGATAAATCTTAGCTTCTCAAACGCTTTTGGGCTCTCCACTGTTTGGGTTTCAAATTTGAATATGAAAGGCACCGAATTGTTTTGAACGAGCGATGTCACTAACGCACATTTTTGATAAGCTCCTCCACTCTTTATACAGCGGAAATTCGCAAAGAAGGGAGATTCGCCGGCGCTTGGTATGTCGGCGGGAGAAATAATCTCGGGCGACCATGTGAAAAGTTATTGAACTTCCAGGGAATATGATCAAAGTCTCTCTTTCTTCTCTTCCCTAACAAGGTTTCGTTGGTTTCCGCGTTTCCGGTGTACCAGCGATTTCGCCTCACCGTGAATTCGCCCACCGGGGGGAGTGAATTCCCCCCCCCCCCCCCCCCCCCCCCCCCCCCCCCTTCCTCGCCCCCCTCTAGCGATTTCGGTGGAGGTGGGGGTGAAGAAACCCTAGAACAGCCCCTGGAAGCTCATGCTCGAGGGTAGGTTACACAATAGTTTCGGCGGTGCATTTGTAATTCCATGTTTGTAGCGTATACGGCCGGGATGACGACATCGATGGTTTCGTCGTCCATCTCGCCTGTGCAACCGCGCCTTATTAGTTCCAGTCTCTCCGCGCATTTTATTTTATTAATTTTTTGTTCTCACCTGACCGACCGACCCAATTTTTGAAAACCCCACCGATGACAAACGGGAAAAAAAATAGGGATGACCTAATGAAGTTGACGTAATTATTGTGGTATGTAAGTTTTTATAACCTGTAATGCTCGCGTTGATCCATCTATTTTGAAAGAACTTTGCCGAATAAAGAAGCGTTACCGACTTGCGTGCTTTGTTCTATTTTCAATTGAGGTGCTTGTTAATTCGGTAATTAGATCAGTTCTAACGTTGCATCGTCGGTTACCATATAGACTGCTATATCAGACGTTTATTTTCACTCCTAAACTCGACATACGACATGCCGTGACATTGAAATGGTTTTCCAATTGTTTTGTCCTTCTGATCCAATCAAATTACAGAGATACGGTAAAGCAAAGTTACAGTGCAGTCGAGTCGGTTTCAGGGTGCGCCAAGGTCCAGGGTGCGCTAAGGATTATAATAGATGCTAAACTGGAAAGGAGAACTGAAATAACTCGTTTTTGCATCGAATTAACGCGTTTTTGCAGCAAATTAACTGTGTTTTCGCTGCTGTTAGTGATTAACATGTCTATGCTCAGCCAATCAGAATTGAGTATTTTTGTATCTGTATTATTAAAGTAGAAAATAGGAACACTTTCCCCGTATTTCCGAAGTATAGAGCAGATTATGTTACCCTGCGAGCAGAGCCTTTTTCGTGGAGTTGAATAAGGTTCTGCTGGGGATACTCCCATAGGATGGGGGTCGGGATTTCAGTTGACCTTCTAGGTCCTAGATGGGGTATATTTCTGTTCAATTTTGGAATGCAATATTTTGGCCCTATGAATCGAGATGGGGTATATTTCTGCTCAATGTTTTGGCTATTTTCTCTCTCTTAGTTTTGCCCCCAGTAGTGAGGTTCAGAAATCACGCGATGCATGCAGGTAATTAACAAAAAAGATTTATTACGGCGGAAAGCTTATCTTATCAAAAGGCTGTGCTACTTCAGCGCTGATAACGCGAAAGTATCAGGTCCTGTTATTGTTTTCGTGGAGACTTTTGAAAATGGTTCGGAAATTAATGTCAGCGATCAAGAGGAGCTTGTAATGAAAGGCTTCAACACTTACATACGCACTTGTCAGTATATAGTTCTCTTCGAATGCTGCAAAGATATGAAAACTTTACTTTCATTTCCGGTCTGAAATGGGGTACCAAATGTCACCCTTTAGTCTGAGATGGGGTAGGAAAAATAGATTTTTTTTAGGTCTGAAAAGGGGTAAGGGAGCGGTCATTAATTACTGGGGGGGGGGGGGGGGGGGGGGGGGTGGGGGGGTGGGGGTATGGCCGGTAAATTTAGGGGGAGGACTAAGATTTTTTGGGCTTCGATTTGGGGAGGGTCACAAATTTTTGGGCGTCTGTTTTAACGATGAAACTTTTACAATATGTTTAGGCTACTTCAATCGACCATTCAGCTCCACCTTGGAAATGTCCCTTAACCAGCAATCAGCGCGTGCTGGATGCTGCTAATGGGCAACGTTCGAGACCTCAAACATTCTGCTTAATAACGAGGTTTTCAGGAGTAAAACAAAATAAATGCTTTCCTCTTTTGTTAAAAAAGAGACGTCATTTTTTATGTTTTGGGAAGGGCCAAGAATGTTTGGGCTGATGTTTTGGGGAGGGCCAACATATTTTACCGGGCCTCCCCATATATTACTGAACTTGAATCGGTGGTTTATTTAGTTTCTTTAGTAAAACTATTTTTGTCCCACATAAAAAGTCTGTTTGTGTGAGATATAATTTAACGTTATTTGTCTTGTGATCACATTTCAGATGGCGTCGGACCGGGAAAAATATCAGTTATTGGTGGCAGTTCTCTTGCAAGCAACGCTGACTACGATGAAGTTAATACATTCGTAGTGTTTATTGGCTATCCAAGAAGTGGGCACACTCTAGTCAGCTCGCTTATCGATGCACATCCTCACGCTATCATTGCCAACGAATTTGACATCATTGGCAGATGGGTGAAATGGAAACCAGAACAGAGAAACAAGTATTTCCTGTTTGATCAGTTGTACAAAAACTCCCGTGAGGAGTCGAAGACAGGGTTTCGATCAACGACCGCTCATCACATGTATAGTTATGCCGTACCGAGCCAGTGGCAGGGAAGATTTAAGGACACGCTAAAGGTTAGTTATTTCCGCGGATAATTGCATAAGGGAGCAGGTCAAAACACATGCCCCAGATAGGGACCCATTTTTTTTCACTTAGACACAGCTGTCAGCGCAGGGTACCACCCCCATCCCCCATTTTTCACTATCTATTTCCATTCTGGGGGCGCCTAGGGATAACTTTAGTACAGCAAATGAAATGATAGCATAAGACAAAACATGCAGTGTATTTGTTTCGAGATTATGCCATTTAGCTTCGGAGATATTTAAGAACAATATTTTTATAATATCGAGTTTTTTCTCCAGAGGGGATGGCAGGCAGCAGCCCCCACCCCCCTACCCCAAAATGGATCCGTCTTGAGGGTATGTGTTTGACCTGCTCCCTAATTGCCTCAGTCCTGGTTAGCTCAGTGGTTAGTAAGCACCCGTCTCACGTGTGGGAGGTCGAGGACTCAAACCCTGAACCAAAAGTAAGAGTAAGAATAATTATTTATTGGCACCTTGAATTGAAACACAAGAAAGTGCTGCCATTTCTCGAACTGCAAATGGTTAAGTAATGCTCCGGATAAGAAGGAAAGGGCTGAACGGCAAGGAATGTAAAAAGGTGCTAATTTTTCTGTTTCTTTCTTGTAATTTCATTGGTTGATACTCATAAATTCAATAGAAGATCGAAGTAATGCACTTTCGTTAGATCTCATCATTGAAGTTTAAATTTATATTTGATTAAACTAACTATATATCATTTGATTTTGGAGAAATTCATGAATGCGGAATGTTATCAAATTTGTGATTCAATGATCTTATGGTGTTTGCTTTTCGTTCCAGTTCACAGTAAAAATGGTTAACAGCACAGTTTCCTACAATTTTCGCTTGTAACTTTGACTGTGGACATCTCAGACAGCAGTTCAGGCATATTCTAGCAAAGGGCGTTAAATCGTAAGCCCTTCAACGGCCTCAAATTATCAGTCATAAAGACTGTCATGATCACAAGTTACCGACAATAACTTGAAAATGAAACACTAATTAATATGACATTTTGTCATATTAATATTGTACTCGATTTTCACATCAGGAAAGTAGGATGCTTCCCTGGTGCGCTAGCGGTCCTTACCAGACCTCAACTCTTCGATTCCAAAGGGGGAGAGGGAGAGGGGGATCGATACCAAACTGACGGGGATGCTCGGCAAGAATTCTTAATTGAAGACCCTAAAGGACCTGATACGCTTTTACACCTCTCAGGCTAAAATTAAAAGTTTTGGTGCAACAGTTCTGCATGTTTTAAAAAAGACTCGACAATCAACGTAACTTACTGGTCAGTCTCGAACTACAAATGGTTAGAACTTCACGTCTTCTCGGATAAGTAAGTTAGCTCGTAGGCCCTTCATCGACCTCAAGCTTTCACATCCGTCTCCATAGGTAACTCAAACGAACAAGATCCCAAAGAGTTACTAAGACAGGATAGTTTGCCTCCTAATGAGGGCCAAGTATCCTATTTGTCAAATATAGCCGGGCACATCCCACAATCCCCGGCCCTCTCCTCCGATGACCTTGAGTGATTGTCGCCTTGTAGTGTTAGCAGGCGGCCTAACTACATACACCTTGTTCTGTGGGTAGGTCATAGGCGCCAAGAAAGGAGGAAAAACGACAAGACAACTCACAAAACAGAAAAGATCTGACATCATGGATTCCATCACCAAGGCTCTAAACGTGAAGTTCAGGTTCCTGCACGTGGTTCGTAATCCGTATGACAACATAGCAACCATGTTGCTAAGGACAAAGAAGAAGCGTATAGCCATCAAAAATAACGGCCGAAAGGTATGTGGGTGTTTACGCTCTACTTTATAGCCCCGGGAAGGCCTTCAGGAGTCCGAGTAGTTAGTTTCTCACCTTTCACCGTAAATACAGCTCGGGCTTCCTGTGGCTCAGGTTTATTTACATATAGCTCGGGCTTCCTGTGGCTCAAATACATGTATTTTTATGTAGTAAGCGAGACGAGCCGCACGCCAAATCAACACATACATGCAGAATCAAGTCAAAAGGTATTTTATTTCACAATTTGCTAAGAAATAATGGATTAACATGACAAATACACAAAATGAGAGGATGGTTAGCCTGTGCTCATATCAAACTTGGTGGTCTGACAGCTCTTCCAAATATGGAATATAGAATTTTCTTAATATGGAAGAGGCCGCGGGAAGTTCAAAACGATTCTTTTGCTTGTTATTTTATTGGTATGCAATATAAACTATACAGGATTTCGGCAGAGCTTTATTTTCTCAGTTATCGGAAAGAAGGCTCTGCTTGCAGGATAGAACCAATCATGCCTAAACCAGAAAGAGTACCCTCTGGAAAATCACTACGTTTATATAAACTCTCTCCCCTGTATAGATGGGGATAACAGCCTTGTTTGTTGGTGTGCTTTATGTGTGTTTATAAACAGCAACACAAGCAACTAGATAGTGAGGTCAGTAGCCGTTATATATTAGGTTAGACTTCACTGTTCTGTAGGTCGTATCCTATTGGACTTCACTGATAAAGAATCCCATTGTTTTAGGGTTTGGGGTTGTATTGTTTTAGGGGTAGGCTATTGTTTGGGTAACCAATAACATTTCGCGTTGCAAACGGTGAAGTCTTCCCCTATATATTGGCCAGCAAGACAGTTCACTTGATAGTTCTTTGGACTATCCGCTGAATACAAATTGAAATGAAATGAAATGGTATCTATCAGTTACATAGGATTCCGTCAAAACTCACTTCTCCTTTTTAAATTCATATTTATTTTATTTCTGTACAGTTCAATAACACCCAAGCCCTCGAGATTGAAATAATCAAGTACTTCGATTTGGCGACAAGAAACCAACTCCTAGCTGGGAAGTACAAAAACAGTGTACTCGAAGTACAAGGTACCAACCTCATACGAAAACCCAAAGAGACCCTGAAACGCGTATGCAAGTTTCTTGGCTTGTCTTGTAGTCAAAAATACTTAAAAGACTGTGCGAAGATCATATTCAAAAGTCCATCAAAAACGAGGCACAATGTAGTTTGGACGAGTGAGCAGAAGAAAAAGATTAAAGCGACCATGAAAAGGTATTCGTTTTTTAAGGATTACAGCTTTGAGACATGACATAGAATGTACGCAAGCCTCGACAATATGGATGACTGTGTATTCATAGTTCTACAGCTGTCAGTTAAAACACTTCACACCAATCAGAACGCGGTTATCTTCCAGGGAAAATACGGTCTCCGTTTGGTTCCACAAGCTCAACAGGAGGTTAAAACACAAGCTTGAGTTCTTCGAAAAGATTTTGAATATTTCAGCAAGGTGGGAATCGAGATGGCATTGGGAATGTTACGAGACCATCGCTCTGGGATAGATCCAGGATTCTGCAAGGTTTGAAGCATCAAAATCAATTGGCAACCTCTTTGTTGTCCTTCGGAAGCGAGCGAGCCCTACTTTTCCCGTCGGTCATGTTTGTTTTGAACTTGAGGCATAGCAACAGTCAGTACGTAACTAAGGATACGGAGTTATTTATGCCGCTGCACGTGGAGCTTTGAATCAGCGACCGCAGAGTAAACTGCGAAGCTTTTCTTTTCTATTTAAACATCAATTCTTTGTTTGCTCCAAGAGCGGGAGCACATCTAGGGCGGAGCTACAGTTTGTAAACTGGACTTTAAGAAAGAAAATGTAGGGGAAAAAACTCCGAACAAGCGTCGGTTACTGAACTTTGCTTGTAGCTAGCTTAATGTTTCAGACCAAGGGCTGCTAAAATTAATTCAGTTCTCACTGTAATATGCAGTTGAACATGTCTTTAGTTGTTTGATCATGGTATGCTGTTAGATGTAACCGAATACAAGATGTTGCTGTTCAAATAGTGAAGTTTTACTTTTAACCATAATGTTGTTACGTTTGGCTTTTTTAGCCAATCAGAGCGCGCGTTATATCGTGGCTATATCAAATTTTGGTAAGACTTTTTCTAGCCAATCAGAGCGCGTGCTCTGCCGTCCATGCTCTGCCGTCCATGCTCTGCCGTCCATGCCCTCGCGTAGCTGAAAACGGCGCGCGTGTATCTTCACGGATATGCGCAGTGTCGGGGCAGTGTGCAAAAAAAACAGGTCCCACATTGGAGAGACGGTCTGTATGCATCAAGACCGGTATTGTACCTTCACATTTTTTACCGTTTGGGGAAGTCCGTGATGAATCGTGAGTATTTGCCAACAGTACTTTGAAAGTCCTTGGACTTAGAAAAGGATTTCAAAGTACTAGAGAGAACTTCGATGGGATTTCAAAGTACTGCACGTGGTACAAATCGAAACCTCTGGTTGGCTACTTACCTCATGAATTATTAAGTAGTTTTTGAATTGTGTATAGAAACCATAGAAAGCCAGGCTCAACCTGGTCTGGACAAGTAAACAGAAGAGCTCAAGTCTTTTACGAGATGCAAGTTTGATGACCAGCACAAAAAAAACACGACCAGAAATGCAAACAAAAGCGTTGTATAGTGCTCACCGTTTTTTGGCAGACTGTTAATAGATTAATTTGTTGATGGCATGTTGTTTTATATACCCTGCAAAAAACGTCATTTTTTTTCTAGCTGAAAATGATGTGACATTGAAACATCTTTTGTTTTCAAGATGCAGCGAATTGCGCAAAGAACAAAGGGATTCCGCTGATATTTGGGTCTGAAAGGTAATAATAAACCAGGGCAATGCAACTCATCCCTCCCATTAGAAGAGGTCAGGCCGGTGCAAATCCGTCACGCGCATTTGCTATATATTGTCGGCGCGCGGCCCGAAAACTAAAATGAAACAACAGGCAAATGCCGTGATTTTTAAATTTCTGCTTAAAAGTATGCATTTATGAACTGTTTTGTCAAAAAATAAGAAAACTACTTAAAAGATAAGCCTAAGACTTTAACAGGTTGAAGTTTTCTTAATTTGTAATTCACTGTGAGTTTACTAAGTTATAAAATGATTTACTACCTCGGTAATTTGTATTTGATACCAGAGCCTTCGTTCTTTCAGCCAGCGGAGCATACCGTTTTGCCGGGGTGTGGTGCAAACCTATGCGAGAAATCGCTGCGAAAAGAATAGAGAAGGTGAAGTGGATGGAATTAGTTTCTTCCTCCCCCTCCAATCCCCTCTCCTCATCCCACCCCCTACACATCCCTCGCTTTTCCTATTCCTCTGTTTATAGAGGTTTTGCACCATCACGTGATGGCAGCCATGTTCATTGGTGGCAGGAACAATAGACGGAAGCCATGTTGGATGGCAGGAACAATAGAATGTTATTCCTCTGATATTAACCAAATCATTGTTCCTGCCACCACGTGATGGTGCAAAACCCCTATTGTCTGCACACTCGATCTCCCTCGAAACGCCTGCTTTGATTCCCACCCGAGCTGACTGTACGCAGATCTTAAATGAAAGCCTGTTGTACACTAGCGTCTGTCTCTTGAATTCAGGTACGATTCTCATAGATCACGTGCAAAACCAACTGCAGATCCTGGGATTGAATCATGAAAGCGAGGTCGGTCGGGCTGTTTTAGTCAAAGATTAAAAGATCGTTACCTTGACAAAAGCGCCACCTTACCATTTTGTTTTAAGAAATATTCCTTAACTTAAAAATGTCGGGAATAGCACGAAAACAGGTAAATTAACCATCCTCGACCGACCGACTTTGCTTTCATGATTCGACGGCCCCAGGACCCAGCAATGGGTTTTCCATGTTGTCTATTGATAGAGTAGGCATCTGTTTGCATATCAAATTCGACTAGTAATTTGACTGGATAATGTACATTAACTCTCGTTTACATTTACTGAAGTCAGACAGCCACAGTTGATATCCCAGCCCTCCCCCGACACCCTATAATTCATATATCCCTGCACGGTGGTTGCTCTTGTTGTCGAAATCCACGGCAAGACCGCATTGCTTCACAGGTGAGATCACACAGGAGCTGCGGGACACCTGAGGGGCGTTGGTGATCACGCGCATGCGTAGTGGGCCTCGTGGATACAGTTTTGTGCGAGTCATCAAAGCGAGGCTGTTCGTCTAGACGAGGCGCATGATGGGAAAGGCACGATGCGACGAAAACTCGAATACTGGGACGTTCTGTGAAGGGGAAGATAAACAGGGATGAATGTTAGAATGCCGGCGTGCAAGGCCATACTTGTAACTTGTAACGCAACGCCGGACTGAAAGCAATGCGTTGCAGTTGCACTAGGCAATCTTTCATGCACTGTCACGGTTAAAATGAGCATTTTTATTGGCTGGACACACAAACGTTGCGTGAAAGTTGCACGAGGGGTGTTACAGTGTTACCGCAATCGTTGCGAAAAGTAGAACTTGATTCTACTGTGTGAAAATCTTGCTGCAACAAAAATGTTGCGAGAAATCAACTGGCCACAAATGTTGAACCGTGTATCATACCATGTTGAATGAAGCGAGTTGATATGTTAAACGATGTCGCAGGAAATAGAGTCATGCTCTATTCCATCCAATAAGTTGCAGCATCTTTCAACATGGTGTGATGCACGGTTCAGCATTTGTTGCCAACGTCGTTCAGCATTTGTTGGCCACAAATGTTAAACCGTGTATCATACCATGTTGAATGTTAAACCGTGTATCATACCATGTTGAATGTTAAAGTCGCTGTGTCACGGTACTGCGCATGTCACAGTCTCCAGACATTGAATTGACAGCTGTATTGTGTAACATCCAATGAGAATCAATCAAAATAATTTGCAGGAAACTCCACACTGTTCGGGTATTCACAGATTGTAGTTATGCACAGTATATGGTGAGATTTACAAGAATTTTATTCTTCCTACATCCAAGGTAAACAGCATTGAGTAAAGAATGGTATCTATATTTCATTACTTGCTTGTATTTTTTGCTGTTCCAGTCGTAAACAGTCCGAATTTGACCAAAGTGAAACAAGCTGCTCGCGTCCGTAGATATATATTTCTTCGTTGTGCACTTTTGACATGAAATAATTCTCCCAATGGCACCATTGTTTTATTTCTACATGACTAATAACACAGTTCTCTGCTGTAAAAAATATAGAACATTCTACGGACGATTTCTTGTCTTAAAGTTTGGAAACGTAACACATACATTTGCGCTAAAAAGTTCAATACTTTCGGAAGTACGAGTGGCTGTTTACTAGTTTGCACTATCGGCTGTTATGGACTGGAAACTTACTTTCACAGCTTAATATTTATGTCGATTGGTCAGAAGGATATCTGGCTTAAGATTCTATGGTTCTTTCGGCATCAGGAAATTTTTAAACGGGAGTTTTCGTACAGTATTTCAAGCTATGCTGTAGCGCGAGTTTAGTACGTAGTCACAAATGTCCGTGAAACTAATAGCACGTTATCTTTTATTATTATCAGTTTGCTCTATGGGTTCTCATGTATTCAATAATCACTTCTGGAGCTTCATATGTATGTCAATTGCTCACAAGGCTATCGTGTTTGAGTTCATGAGGTTATTTTGCCAGCAAATAAAGGTTTTATCTAACTTTTCGTACAGTCTTTGTACTCCCGGTCGGCCTCGTTTCTAAGCCGTAGATATATATTTCTTCGTATCGCTGTTGAAAACTGCCATATCATTTATAATACGACTTGAAAAGTTGCCATGTGTTTCGTGAACTCTACTAGACATCCAAACCCTCTTCGCTTCTGGTTGGAATGCCAAAAAGTTTCCAATTTCTTGCGTTTTTCGGCTGCTGTATTCAGAGTACTCAGTGGCCGTTTGCATCACTTATGATTTTTTGTTATAGTTGTGTTGCAGTCCGCAACGACTAATTTTGAATAAACAAATAACTAAAACTTATTTAAGCACATCTTACATTTCCATAAATGACCAAAGGAGGAAGGATGAGTTCAAAAAGAACACTGATGGAAGTCGATTTAAAAATCGATATTTCACCCCTCTGAGAACTTCGTTCCGGGCCGGAACATAATTCAAAAATCATCAGATTTTCACACATGCGCAGTACCGTGACACAGCGACTTTAAACCGTGTATCATACCATGTTTAATGTTAAACCGTGTATCATACCATGTTGAATGTTAAACCGTGTATCATACCATGTTGAATGATGTTGCAACTCGTTGAATGGAACAGAGCATGTGTCTATTTCCTGCAACATCGTTCAACATGTTGACTCGCTTCTTTCAACATTTAACACTCAACATGGTATGATACACGGTTCAACATTATTTTGCTGCCAACATGTGAAACATTTGTTCGCAACAAATGTCGAATCGTGTATCACACCATGTTGAAAGAAGCGAGTCAACATGTTGAACGATGTTGCAGGAAATAGACACATGCTCTGTTCCATTCAACGAGTTGCAACATCATTCAACATGGTATGATACACGGTTTAACATTCAACATGGTATGATACACGGTTTAACATTCAACATGGTATGATACACGGTTTAACATTTGTGGCCAACAAATGCTGAACGACGTTGGCAACAAATGCTGAACCGTGCATCATCGGCTTTACGCTACGCAAATTCTAGTGCAATTGTGTTGCAACAAAATTGAGTCAAGTTGCACGAAACATTGCCTAGTTTAACAGCGCCTTACCATTGACTCCTGCTTGTGACCGCCAGCTGCCAGCTTCATCACCACCAGATTAGTCTTGGTTACTTTGAGGAGGATATTAACCTGTCCAAAACAGACTTGGTGAGTGACAATGAAAGGCTGCATTGTAGACTTCCAAGAGAATGACATAGCATACATTCCTACCTCTTCGTGTACGTTTGTGACGATATCGAAGATGCACTTAGCTTGGTGAAATGAGTTTGCAGCCAAGAGGTATAGATCGTTACCCTGAAAAACATTTATAGACTTCGTGTTAAGGCATACCGGTTATAAGTCCCCCCGGGTATCGGCCCATCAAGTCTGCTAACGCCGTAACAGCCCTCCCGGTTATAAGCCCCCCCCCCCACTGTCATCACCTTTGTAAGTTGACTGAAACAACAGTTTATTATCATGTTTCGTGTATGAATACAAAAGCGAAGACTTATCGTGAACAAATAAGAAGATTGTCAGTCATTCCGGTTATAATCCCCTCACAACCCTTATGAAGTTGTATAAACCCCAGGGCTTTTAAGCTGGATTCTACTGTAGAACTAAGGTGATTTTCCGTGCAACAGCTGCTGCCAACAATGTGTCACACGGGAAGACTCCAGTCTAACAATACTTAAAACAAGAGGCCAAGAGAATGGAAAATGGTCTCTTGCCTCGGGTGAAACTGTTGCACGGAAACTCGTCGGAGAAAACGCCCCCTGCTCCCGTGCACCTTCAGGCACGTTTACTGCCGGATTTCCAATAGAGTTCCGTCAGCCTTAGATTATTTAACTCAATTCGTCTAACGTTATAGCTGGGCTCAATAGGTGATTATAGAAATGTAATTAAATAGTTATTGTAGATTATGGCATTCGTAAATGCATCCTTAAAACTAGTAAAAATTGCCACTGATTTGTCAAAAGTCTCCAGGTCACGTTTCCTTGCAAGGGACTTAAATTTCCCTGTGCTATGTACTGGTGTTATCGGCTCTCATGGCCTAAAAAAAAGGACGATAGGAATCAGATGATGTAAAAAATAGGAATAAAATATAATGTTCTTTTATAACCATCGAATATTTTCTCTCGCGCGTGATTGGTTGATGGTTGAAAGCGTCACGTGACCCGATATTTTCTCTCCGCGAGCGGGAAATATCAGCGAATACACCCCCTGTGATCGTATAAGCGCACGTCAAAGAAAATATTTGAAGGATGATAACAACAATAACCTACATTGTGGCGTCAAAATATGCCCTTATATTAGTCCTTGGACATTATCTGATCCTCTTGGGAACTGTTCTCTCCTCGGATCAGATACTGTCTGCGGACGAAATATCAGGGCATATTTCGAGGCCACAAATAGGTTATTGTATTTATACTTACATGTATTGTACATATCCAATACCAAAAAGTTTGTCATACGCAAATATACAAAACTAAGAAATATTATCACATTACGCGTTGGTACTTTATGTATCCTGCATTATATGTGCCCCAATGTAACATGCATGACATATCTACCCTCTATATACCATTTCTGGCGATGTAGTATACCAACCTTAGCCGCGCTTGACTTGGACATATCGGTGAACTCTCTGTAGTGTGCGTAGTACATGGGTTGAGGTGTGTCCACTGCTTGGAATGGCATAAAACGACGTTCAAAACGAATCTGGCAGAGAGAAAAAGGGAGAACTAAGATCCGGTAACCTTTTCCTCTAGTCTAACGGAATGTCGGCTGAAAAATAGTCTTGTTTTGGACGCTGTTTTATCTGGTACGAGTTCCTCGGCAGGGAATCCAAATATTAACAGACATGAGACGATAGTATTTCAGGGTTCACACAGGAAAGTCAATGAAATTCCATGACTTTTCCATGACTAAATTAAAAAATCAAGGACTCAAATTAGGTTCTGGAGGAGACAAGAAAAACTAGAAAACGTCATTTAACTGGGCCTGTCTACCCACTTTAATATTGCTTGAAAACCTTTACAACTTTTACAAAGGAAGGAATACTACCAATGGAGCACATCCTTATTTCAACGTAACATATTATCTTTAATAGCATGTAGCCAGGACTCCGCCGCCGGTTTTAAAACAACCAAGTTAAAATCACCAAGTAGCAGATGGATAATGATTAAGAGTGCTGAAAGAAAACCTAGGAAAGTCAAGCATCAAAACATTCCAATGGTCGATGATAAAATTCCAAGACTTTTGACATTTGTGCAAATTTCCATGACTTTTCCAGACCTGGAAAATTATTTTTGAAATTCCATGACTGTGTGAACCCTGTACTTATTTGACTCTAATGTTTCAGTACTCTAGCGACATTTGTGTAGCGCTAGCCTGGGTGCCTGAGGCTCGAAGGAATAAGAGAGGAGAGAGAACAAGAAGAGCATGTGGTGTTATCCGCTGAGAATCTCACTTACATGCGCTGAGTATCAAATCAAGAAAACACGTTAAACCGATTTTGCTGGGCCATTGGTAAGGCAGCTAAAAAACTGGTAAGGCAATCAACCACTCACGGTTGCACCTGGTAATGAGTATAATATATGTATATATACATAGGTAAGCCTATAGGCAGAGCTTCAATTATTTCTGATCACAGTAGAGTGGCTGATTTCTAGGAATTGTCGTTTATTGACTAGCTGGGAGATACTTCGTACATAGTTTTTCGTTCGATCACTTTGAAAGGCTGTGATATTTTTTGATTATTAAAATTATAATTTGCTAAGAAAGAAAACTATCAGAATGAGGAAACGAGATCCAGTAAAAAAAAAGGTGTAATTTTCGACTCGAACCCCCGACCCCATAAACCCTAAGCGCGCGCTCTGCCGTCTGAGCTATCAACGCATAATCCAACTTTGTAGATGGGAAATTTGCTACAAATATTAGAAGTGGGGGGCGAGAGGGATTCGGTCAGTCGAATGCACGTGCAACAATTTTTTTTCGATCACTCGCTTTGTGTATGGTTATCCAATCAGGGACGAGGTTCAAATTGTGAACCTATGTTCGCATGGAAGTGAGATTCTCAACGGGTAACACCAGAGCGGAGTCTTCTTGTTCTTCTCTATAGCCTCTTGCTCTCGTCTTTTATTTCTTCAAACCTCTGGCATCAAGGGTACAGTTTATACAGAGAAAATAACCTTATCTGACCTTACCCGCTCTGACCCAAACTCAAAGTTAGGCTTCTTAAGCTTCCCTTCTAGTTCAAAACCTTCAAAAGCCTGCAAAATAAAACTGCATCTTAAAATTAAGTGTTTATGGAAAATGTTCAAGGAAAATCATTCGCAAGAGCTATGTCATGGTACTGCGCATGTATCGAGTAATCGCTCGTTTAGTGGCTGTTAATTGAATACAAACAGTTAAACTTCCATCCCTCAATGCTTGATTGAAAGGATTTTCAATATTCTCCCTGAAGACTGTTTATATTCACTGTTTGTTAGTCATTTTTGCATATTTGCTTTCATTTTAAAGTGCATATAAGCCCTAGCCAGTTATCTTTGATATCGATTGTACATGAATTGGATATCCAACGGTAGAATATTTCTTGATTTGGGCGTTGCAATTATGAGATATAAAGGTTTATATTTCCAATATGCTAATAATGTGATGTCATCACCGACATTTGCTGAATTTCTTTGTGCTTGTAAATTAAGCTATTTTCTAATTTAGAATTTTTTTTTTGTAAAATTACTTTGATAAGCTTCAAATATAACTTAGAATTTAAAAATAGGTAATTTGTCTCTACCAGCATGCTTTTGTATAATAAGTGATGTCGGTGAGGACATCACATCATTAGCATATTGGAAATATAAACCTTTATATCTCGTAGACGCAACACCCAAATCAAGAAATATTCTACCGTTGTACTATCCACTTCATGTACAATCGATATCAAAGATAACTGGCTAGGGCTTATATGCACTTTAAGCATCCCACATGGTCGAGAGGTTCGAAAAAACGAATGTAAAGTCTTACCGTGACACAGCCCCTTTAACGCTTTTATCATACACTGGTATCTGATATTATACTTCCTCCGTTCCATCATTTTAACGAGCTCAAAAAGTTACATAGCGTTTGGTATTTCAATGGTTTTGGATTTTCCATGTCAGGTTAGTCAATCAGATATTAAGGATACAAGTGAAAGTTTAACGTTTAGTTCCTGTAATAACTACAGGGCTAAAAATAACGGCCGGTCATCGGACAATGTCCAGCCAGAATTGGAACTTGTCTGGTCAAACCTTTGTCTTGCCAGTCATTTTGACCGGTCAATGTTACTACAGTTTCAACCAAATACTGATCTTGACCGGCGACTGACCGGCCGTTATTTTTAGCCCTGCACTATAGTGTAGGTCTGCATCGGCTGGTATAATCAACTTAGTGTCAATTAAAGGGTTACAACAACAACAACAACCATTTATTTAATACCACATAGATTACAGGAGTTTAATGATAAATGAACTTAATTAAAACAAGAGTTGTGTATAAGCTACCTAGAATAACCATGAAGCTAATTAGCTAGGTAGCTACAAATATTTGATTATAGTGAATGGATAATAGGGTCACAACAGACGAAAACACATAATTACTAAGGCAAGACAAAACAAATTGTGAAAGCAAAAAAAGCTATAGGAGAGAAAAATATAAATACAGTTGTTATAGTAGAAGTAACTAACCGTAACGAGAAAACAACAAGAACAGAGCCGATTAATGAAGTTCTTAAGAATGTGAGAAGACTAGAACGGTTTAAATTGGGTTCTTGATAAGATGCGATAGCTTTACTTTTGATCTCTCTTTTAAATGCATTTAAATTAAGCTGTTTGGTATTTTCATTAATATCATTCCAAATCACTGCACCTGTAAAACGAATGTTGAATTTACCATAATTGGTGCGATCAGAAGATAAGAAGTAAGACGATTTGGCTGCTAGCCGAGTATTATAGTGATGTTTCGAGGATAATATAGCTTGAAAAAATTGTTAAAAGCAGATGGGAGCATAAATGCAGTTTTGGTAATAAATAACATCAGCAAACTTTAAGTGGTCCAGTTCTTTAAAAATAGGGGAATTAAGTGTGTTGATCACATTTAGAAGATGTTACAATTCTTACAGCTTTCTTCTGAAGCAAAAAGATAGGTTTAAGAGATGGTGGTAGGTATTTCCCCATACAATCAGTCCATATGTGAGAAAAGGATAAACCAAAAAATAATACAACTGAATTAGTGTGTTTTGGGGGACAAAGTGCCGCAGTTTGGATAACAAACCAACACCTCTAGATATCATTTTGCTAATTTGGCAAATGTGTTCCGGCCTTCCAATTTAAATTAGTATCCATAATAATACCAAGGTATTTGATACAATCTTTCTGTTTAATTGCCTTCTTGTCTATTTTAAGGCTGATAGAATTAGGGATTTTCTTCTGAGATGGTTATTAACTCTCTCCAAGGATCTTAGTGATATAGATTCCGAGGGTGCATCGGCTATATCACTAAGATCCGAGGAGCAAACATACAACTGACTCAGTACCATTTGTGCATATCCAGAGGTTTTCTCAGCGCAGGTATAAGATGTGAGGCAGATTTAGTTGAAGAGGTTGTCTATACATACAGACAACCCGCTACCGGGTTGTCTATAAAGTGTTTATAGACGATGGATACTTTAGTAGTTATGAATACCCAACGAGGACAAAGAAAACCGAATCAAATGGATATTTAACAATTATTCACCGAAGTGGAGGTGAATAGTGGCGGATATTTACCGAGCCGCTTCGGCGAGGACACTGAGGTGAATAATTGTTTTAGTATATACCACACTGCAGATGAATAGCCAGCACCAAATAGTTATTTTATTTTCTGTCAAATGGGCAAAAACTCGCGCGAAGTGATCGCTGCTTCGCTCGGAGGTGAATATGAAATCATATTCACTGTTTGAGTAGCCAATCAGAGCGCGCGAAAAGTGATATTCACTGGTGTGGTATATACTAATAACGTATACTACTCGCTTTCCACGGCAGTTAGCTGTCAATCAAATTAAACCTTCAAGTTTCAAAACTACAAAAACAACATCCTGAGCAGCAGAAAAATACCATGTGAATGTCCTGGTATGCTTTTCAAACTTTTTCTATTGGTGGATTACTTTTGTTTTGTTTTTCATCATTCACCGAGATTGGGCTCTAATGGTGGTGGAGTTGGCGTTGTGTTAAGGAGTCACTATAAAATCGAGCGGGAGCATCGGGCTAATTACCGTTCTTTTGAACACATAGAACTACTAATTAAATCTTCAGGTTCTACTTTTCGTCTGATTGTAATATACCGTCCTCCAAACCTGAATTTTAACGACTTTATAAGTGATTTTTCTGACTATCTGGAACAATTGGTTACTGCACCTGGACTTCTTCTCCTAACTGGTGACTTCAATCTTCATATAGACGTTACTGATGATCGGAACACTGGTCGCTTCCTTGGGCTATTACACTCATTTAACCTGATGCAGAATGTGTCCTCTGTGACTCACGTGGGGGGTCATGTACTCGATCTGGTTATCACAAGAAGTGAGGAAGACTTTACATCTAACTACACTGTATCAAACCCAGGTTTGTCTGATCACTTTGCTGTCAGGTGTGATCTTCTATTAAAGAAGCGTCAACCTGATCGTAAGTGGGTCTCATATCGTAAATTACGTGCCATGGATATAGACGGATTTTGCTCTGATCTGGAAAACTCCAACCTACTTACATCACCGCCGGAATGTTTATCTAAACTGATTTCCAGCTACAACTCCACCCTGACGTCGCTGTTGGATGCGTATGCACCAGTGAAACGACGTTTAATCTCGACACGCCCCCATAAGCCCTGGTTTACTGCGGACATATTGGAAGCAAAAAGGGCCCGTAGAAAGCTGGAGCGCAAATGGAGAGCCTCTAATTCCGATGAGGATCACTGCTTGTATACTGAACAATGCCTTATAGTGAATGATATGGTGAGGAATGCTAAAGAAAGCTATTTCTCGTCTGTTATTGACTGTAACAAAGGAAATCAGCAAACGCTCTTTCGAATAGTTGATAACCTTTTGAATCGTAAGCCTGAAGCTTGTTTCCCATCTTGTAACTCCGATAAAGAACTCGTTAATCGATTTAATGCATTCTTTATTGATAAGATTCATATGATACGAGCAAGTGTATTAGCTGCCAATCCAAGTTCCTTGCAAGATGAATCTAACCTAAGATGCCAGCTATCATCCTTCGAAAGTGTTAATCCTAGACAAGTGGCAGATCTGATCAGCTCATCTAAAATCAAGTCCTGTGACCTTGATCCTGTTCCAGCTTCTGTCCTGAAGCAGTGCTTTCCTCAATTATTACCTGCTATCACCAACATTGTCAATGTCTCTCTAGAGTCTGCTACTATGCCAGACGCTTTAAAGGTCGCACAGATTGGCCCCTTGTTGAAGAAGTTTGGCTTGAGTCACGAGGAATTTAAGAACTTCCGACCAGTATCTAATCTTACATTCATCTCTAAGGTTATTGAAAAGGTTGTGGCATCCCAAATGATTGACTATGTCGATGATAATAACCTTGGTGAAGTTTTTCAGTCAGCCTATAAAAGACGGCATAGCACTGAGACTGCTTTGCTGAGGGTCCAGAACGACATTTTAAGAGCCATAGACCAACATCGAACGGTGGCCTTGGTGTTACTGGACCTTTCATCGGCATTTGACACCGTTGATCATGAAATTCTGCTTGGGCGTCTGACTGCCTGCTTTGGAATAACAGGGCATGCTCTAGCGTGGATTCGTTCATACCTGCTTGGTCGTAAACAGTATGTGTGTATCCGAGGAGAAAAGTCAGCACCTGTTCATCTGCTATATGGGGTGCCTCAAGGGTCGGTCCTAGGACCGTTACTTTATCTTATGTACACTTCTCCTTTGGGTGACCTCATTAGAAGCCATGATATGATGTGCCATTTCTACGCAGACGACACTCAAATTTACCTCTCATTTGACTCTCAAGCACCGGAATCTTTAGTTGCAGCCAAGATCGAAGCTTGTATCAATGACATTACCACCTGGATGTCTTTAAATAATTTAAAACTGAACACTGATAAAACTGAACTACTAATAATAGGATCTCAGTTTCGACCTAAAATCCAACTTCCGCCACTTAATATAGGCAATGATCTTATTATTTCTTCTAAGTCTGCTCGCAATATCGGCATAGTATTTGATGATTCTTTGAATTTGGAATCCCAAGTGGCTTCTATTTGCAAGGCTTCATTCTTTCACATTCGTAACATTGCACGTATTAGGAACTACTTATCTGCTGAGAATACCAAGACGCTAGTACATGCATTTATTACTTGTAAGCTTGATCATTGTAATTCTCTCCTTTATGGCCTTCCGCAAACTCTTGTTCAGAAACTTCAATTAGTTCACAACTGTGCTGCCCGATTAATCATGCATAAGAGAAAATTCGATCATGTAACTCATATACTCATAGAACTTCATTGGCTTCCTGTAACTCAACGCATTATGTTTAAAATCTTGCTACTTACTTTTAAGGCACTCAACGCGCTTGCACCGATTTATCTTAGCAACTTGTTAGAAAAATATGTGCCCACCAGACAACTACGTTCCAAAAGCAAATTTCTTCTAAAAATTCCAAGTGGTAAAACAACAAAAACATATGGCGATAGAGCTTTCTCTGTGGCAGCGCCCAGGCTGTGGAACACTTTACCAGATAACATTAAACTATCACCATCATTGAACACTTTTAAATCTCGTCTTAAGACATTTTTGTTTCAACAGGCCTATGATATCTAGTTTTCGAACATGTTTAGTCAAAATCATGTTTAACTTAGTTGCTTGGTTTTTATAATATTTAGTTTCTTCTCATATTTAACTATTTTTTAGTTTGTAATTCTTTGTGAAGCGCCTTTGAATTTAAGAAAAGTGCGCTATATAAGTTTAGATTATTATTATTATTATTATTACAGAAGCTTATTAAAAAAAAATATTTCGTTTACAGTTTCTAGAACCGACTTTCAAGTTGTTCAAAACTACAAAAACAACATCCTGAGCAGCAGAAAAATACCATGTGAATGTCCTGGTATGCTTTTCAAACTTTTTCTATTGGTGGATTACAGAAGCTTATTCAAAAAAAAAATTTCGTTTACAGTTTCTAGAACCGACTTTCAAGTTGCTCTATATTTCTCTTAAAAGCAGTATTTTTCATCCACTCGAATCTTTGACATCCTTCATTATAATTGTCTCAAATTTTCTCCAGTATACCTGTAAAGCATACTCTGCTAATCTGAGTTAATAATTTTTGTCTTTCGTCATGAGAAAGTTTATCATCTTTAATTGACTCTTAGCTGATTATACCAGTGTTTAACTAGATACATTGTATATCCTTGACATAGATGTCTCATTCCATGGTACAAGTATCGCATTCCTTACCCTAAGATATCCTTGACATAGATGTCTCATTCCCTGGTACAAGTGTCGCATTCCTTGGTGCTCGTGGATAGCTCTCTCACTCGCTGAAAGTAACAACAGAAAAGGCTGAATAAAAGGCTTATTATATGGCAAAGTAATTTCGCGAGGTATGACTGGTCAATTTGCGGTCCATACTTCTCGTGCGGACCTGAAAATGGGACAAAGCTGGCTGTGTGTACAGAAGCGCTAGCCATATAATAAGTAAATAACCTCGTTTGCTCGGTCCGTACAGTAAGTTATGTGTTAAGTGTTATTTCCTTTCAGTAAGTTACACGTAAGTGGTATTTCCTCAGCAGTAATCATGCACTCAACACTATGCTTGCCGCAATTTCCTTTGATCCCAACTTGATCCGAGTACTTGTTTCCTCAGCGGTAATCATGCTCTCAACACATTATAGGCCGTCTCCCCACCCACAATTCCCTCTTTTGCTCTGACGAAGGGTTAGCGCTCGAAACGTCAGCCTTTCGACCTTACAGGTCCTCTTCTAGCATAGATTAATGGCAGCAATACAGTGACACAAATTATAATAAATTATAATAAATTATAATAAATTATAATAAACTATAATAAATTATAAATTACATGATGGGGTAGGACTATGAGATCCACCGTTTTGAGACCCTTGGGTTCGCCCGTCTGCAACCTATTCTTCCAGACCGTTTCTAGTTCGCATACCATCCCGGTTATAAGCCCTGGGCTTATACAACTTCGTAAGGGTTTTGGGTGGTTTTTAGGTGGTTTTGGTTTTGGCTTATAACCGGGAGGGCTTATAACCGGGATTCTACGGTAGCTTTTCCTGATACCATATAAATTGGAAAGAACTACCAGAGTATGTAAATGGCACATAATGGCAGACTCTCTACTGATCGTTTTTAGTTACGAAAAGAAGTGCTAGTGTTCCAGACTAGAAAGCCCATAGGTGTTTCTTTTTCAGGTCCATCGCACTCTATTCTTTCCGTATTTATAATAATGTTGTAAATTATATAAGATTTTACGACAACTGCTCAGTTTCTCGCTTTCTGATTGGTTGATTACCATTGGAAATAAGAGGACATACCACAGATTGCGTCATTGTTTGTTGTCGGTAAAACACAAATTTACTCGGCCAGCTGCGATGACGAAAAACGCAGCAAATA
Source organism: Actinernus sp. WN-2022 (assembly GCA_030867875.1). NCBI lineage: Eukaryota > Metazoa > Cnidaria > Anthozoa > Actiniaria > Actinernidae > Actinernus > Actinernus sp. WN-2022. Next base: position 31,175,405 of record JAOWCC010000019.1, read on the forward strand.
CGAGGACGTATCACGGTAAACTATCGTAAATGTGTTAATTACCATCAAAGAGTAAATGAAAAGTTGTCGTTATTCGCGCACTTGAAACTTTACTGATCACTCATTTGACAAAGAAACAAGGGCCCAGTTGTACGAAGCCCGATTAGTGATAATCCTGGATTAAGTCTTAACCCATGGTTTTGGCTCTCTCGGTAGAACGTATTTGTTTCCAAATCTAGCAAGACAAGTACTTGTTATTTCTCCTCTAGGAATAGGTTTTTAACCTCGAATATGTATTTCACAAGTTAGCAAATCGAACTAAAGATTGCCTTTAATCTTGGATTAGCTTAATCGGGCTTTGAACAACTGGGCCCTGCAGTATTTCATTTATTATGATTACTGTATGTACCTTTTTTCTTCTTCTTGTTCTTCTTCCCACTTTTTCCACTCTTTTGTTCTAAAAAATAAACAATGGTTTCGTTCACTTAGTAGTAGGAAAAACTCAGTCTATCTGAGTACGAACCTCGCACTCGAGGTATCAATGTTATATTTCTTCCCTACCCCGGAAGGAAATCTGAATGGCTACATTCCATCAAAAAGCACTTGAAGACTATTGATAATTGAAGTAATTCGTACCTACAGCTGCGTCTTGTGCTTGGAGTAGCTTTTCCGCTCTGTTTAAACAGGTCATGTGCCAACCAAACAAGAAATCTAGATACCTGGACAAGACAGAAAAACATGAACATAAGAATTCACTGTAGGTATGAAAGAACAACAACAACAACAACAACAACAACAACGACTTATTCACATTCTGTATACATGCTAAATATTTTACAGTGAATTAGAATTGACAAGATAGAGTGCTGGGATGCCAGAAGTAGCTTGGATAAAACAAATCGAGTCTGGCACCCCAAAAATGTAGAAGTTTATATATGAAATTAATGGTCAGACAAGAAAACACGAACAAACGAACAGACAAAATTTACAGTGGGTATAATGAGTAACTATTTACATCTCTATTATACAAGTCAGAGGGGGAAAAGGATACACATACAAGCTGACAGGAAGATCCGGCGAGAATTGTAGTTCGCTTACGAGAAGACTAATATTGAGTCACAATCTGTTTTTTAAGATTTCTTTTATATAAATTTCTATTATTTTCTTGATACATGTATGTTCCAGATCATAACACCTTTGTACTGTATGCTAAATTTGCCATAATTTGTGCGAATATTTGGAGTATAATAAGTAGATTTGGCGGCTAGTCTAGTGTTGAAACTAATTAATTGTAAAAGTCAAACATGGAAAGAGCAGTATGTAGATATACTAGATCATGCAATTTTAAGATCTTCAGCTTTTTAAAAGAAAGGTACAACATTGAGAAAGTAATTGTACATTTGTATGTTTACCAAACAATTAACAACAATTAGCCAACCACTTTCCGGCCACTTACCAACCACTTACCGGCCACTTACCAACCACTAAGGGATCATTTACCAACCACGCTATCATTTATCAACCAATTACTGTCCGGTTATAATCGCCTCCCGGTTATCTCAGTGGTTAAACTCCGCTCTGAGCGGGAGGTCGGTAGTTCAAACCCCCGCGTCTTCTCCGATAAGGACGTAAGCCTCAAGTTTATCGGTCTCGCCAGACTGTCACGAGTTACCGACGTTAAATAAAGTTGCTTTACTTTACTTACAAAACACTTACCGACCACTTAGCGATCATTTACCCAATTACCGCCCACTTAGCAATCATTCACCAACCAATTACCATCTACTTTAACAACTATTTACACTCAACTTACTGACCGCCAATTATAGATTAGATTGTTCACTTTAGCCGAGTATTTACTGTCACGTACCAGTAGATGTAGTGATATTCGTGTGGACTGTATAACTCGAGCTCAAAGCCTGACATCAGATATTGAATCATGATATTCAGCGTGTGGTACAAGACCCAAGAACCAAAACAGGCAAAGTGTTGACGCTGAAAATAAAAAGAAACAAAACTAAGGGAAATGGTGGTAAATAGAGTACTTGACAAGATACTGTACAAAGACATTTACAGAATTTGAAGAACTATGTAAAACGTGTATAAAATGTTTGTAAAGTGCCAGTGAATGTACAAATGTACAAAACAAAATTGTACAGAGTAGAAACATTTTACAGAATAGAAAAACATATAGAGGATATTACACGGTGGTGAGAAGATATGAAGTTTATCCTTGAGAGGATAAACTTCATATCTTCAAACCACCGTGTAATTTTCTTTTTATTATATGGACAATTAAACTGCTCTAAGAACTCTTATCTACTCATTTTACTTACTATCAGTACAAACTTCTTCGTGATCTTTCTTAGCTGTTCTTGGAAGTTTCATCGGGTTTTCTTGTCTCTTCGTTGCAGTCGAGAAAATCTTTAGAGAATTTTAGATCGTATTTGGCTTTTTGTGCTCGGAATATTCATTGACACGCAGCTCATTTAAGCTGTTTACATCTTCCACTGTGATTTTCACAAACCTGTCGCCATCTTTGTAGTTCAAAAGGCAGCAAACGTGACGTCATCGATATTTTCACTAGTGAGGATATGGAAAATACGCTACTCAGTACCCGGATGTAGTTTCGTACGAGTTCTATGAGTGGTTTATTTCTCATGAAAACACTACCGTCCATATAATAATAAGGTCTATACTGCTATTACAGTGTAAAATATTTGTAAAAATGTCTAAATTTGTACATTCAGACATTTTACAGTCTGTACACGTCTTTATCAAACTCATTCATAATTCATGAAGCAAAAACAAAGGAAATCACTGAACGATAAGTGATCTGTAAATCTGATACAGATTTCGTTCTGATTTGCATACACTTTTGCTTCTATTTTCTCGGCCAAAATAAGTTGTATCGCCAAAATAACTGGGGAAAAAAACATGACTCTATACAGCTAGACGTTTAATAAGTCAGATACATAATTCGTGTCCGTGCTTTATGGGATTTACAAACTCTCGCTTTCAGTTCGAGTTTGTAAATCCCACAAAGCACGGGTACTCTTTCTGTATCTATTACGTAAAATCAGGGTCCGAAATTGCGCCTTATTTGGCTATTTTGAGTGTTGGCGACCAAAATTTCATAGTTAGTCGCCAATGTTTCACAATGATCCGAAGTCACACGATGTTCTAAGTAAATTCAGCTAATAAAACATGCCAGCAAATGTTCTTTGTCGCATGTCGCTGAAACTGAAATGTGGCGACCACAATTGGTCTTTTGGTGACTAAAATATGTTGGCTAGTCGCCAGTTAGCGCCTACGCGAAAAAGTTAATTTCGGACCCTGAAAATGCTCACATTTTACACACATTTTACACACATTTTACACACATTTTACACACATTTTACACACATTTTACACACATTTTACATACTTTTTACATCACACCATCTTCTGTCACAATGTGATCAAAAAGTTCTTGAAAATCTGTAAATGGTTCGATCTTTCCAGTGCATGCCATAGCCAACAGCTCGATTAACTTCTAAGTTATTCTGGGTGACTATTACCTTAGAGTTGTAAAATTAATTATATATTCTAATTTTAAATGTATTTATGTCTCATTTTATGGTGATAAAGTTGCTGTTGTGGGAATGTCTCTAGTGCAGATACCTGAGGCTCAAACTTGGTTAACAGTGTGTGCAACTCTGCATCAGTCTTGTCCGCCTGAAAAAGTAAAGCAAAAACAGATTGACAACAGCCAGATGCATGTATGTCAACAGCTTACTAACTAACAGAAAAAGGAAGGAAAAACTTTTTTTGGACTAACATCACACCACCAATGTAGAGTACATTGATCACTGCTAAGAGTTTCCCCTGCTTTCATCTTGAGAGGGGGATGGAATATCTTTCGTGCTAATAGTTTTGCAAGTACAATACTCGTAAAATGACAAATGAGCACAGACCAATTAATGACTGGCCACGAAGAAGTGAGACGGGGTCGAGGGGAACATCAAGGATCAAAGGGAAACAAAACTCACCGATTCCCGAGGAGCCAGTCATTAAGTGATCTGTTATATAGCAACAATTATAAAATTCTTTTTTGCCTGAGTTCTGGTAAACAAATATTTATTTTCCCGCCTTTAGCGACAATCGTGGTCAAAAGTGTTTGGACATTTTTTGGAGAATTTGCGACTTTTCAGATTCTTTATCCCCCTCCCCCAATTTATCCCAACATTGTCTGGGGGATGGGGGCATATTGTGACAACGTACTACTCGAATATTATAGGCAATTGGTCATCACTACGTTAGAAGTAGTGTCCCACAAAGACATTTGACCAGGATTGTAGCCAATGGCACATGCGAAATATCACACCATCTTATATCATAATGTGATACATTTGAATTGTATCCAGCTTGGGGTACAATACATTTTGACTACTGTCACGTAACCACGGATCAACCAATGACAACGTGAGTTACATCTCACAAAATCCTTGCAATGTAACACTAGATTTTATTTCTATATTCTTGGTACATGTGCATAATATATGCATAATACATACAAGTCAGTAGGGCTTAATAAGAAAAATCTTAAGACCTATCTTTTTTCTATGTTTATAACTTAGTAGTAATTCTGTTTTTGTGTTTTTTTTTTGCGATTTTTAATAGATTCGTAATTAGTCATTCTTAATTACCGTATTCACTCACGGATAAGCCGCACCTTTTTACCCGAAATCTTCGTTTAAAATCTGGGGTGCGACTTATCTGCAAGAACATCTACCGAACATAAGGTCCGGAAATTTCCATAAATTAACATTTAAAAGAATACTAAGCTATACTAGTGAATACTACACCAAAACAAACTAAAGTAAGCACTGGCCATTGCTTTTGCAAGTTTGGTGGCTCCTAACAGATCCGTTTATGTTGTGAATATTTGTTCCTCCGCAAGCAATTAAATACCACGCTAAATGGCACAATGTTTCTTTGCAGCTTTGCACTTTAACAGAAAATTTGTCGAACAGATCTTCAACCTCTCTTTGAGTAACAAGTTTTTGTCCAATAGATGGCTTCCGGATAACCTTTTAGGCATGATAGCAACAGACAGCTGGTGAAAAAGCAAACTACTCCAGTTTGAAAGTCCGATGAAGGTTTATACAATATACATGTACGTTTGATATTCTTCCAAAAAAAAAAATTTCCCTGAATCAAGCTTCTGAACGTGGGGTGCGGCTTATCCGCGAGTGCGGCTTATCCGCGAGTGCGGCTTATCCGTGAGTGAATACGGTATTTAGTTATTTCACATTTTATGATTGTGAAGAGCCACAGATAATTAGTGGATGTGTGCGCTATAGAAATCCAATATTTTTTTATTATTATTATTATTATTATATATATATACATAATATCTACATACAAATAAGAAAAATCTTAAGACCTATCTTTTTTCTATGTTTATAACTTAGTAGTAATTCTGTTTTATGTTGTTGCGATTTTTAATAGATTTGTTATTAGTCATTCTTAATTATTTAGTTATTTCACATTTTATGATTGTGAAGAGCCACAGATAATTAGTGGATGTGTGCGCTATAGAAATCCATTTTTTTTTTTTTAATTATTATTATTATTATATATATACATAATATATACATACAAATATATACATACAAATATCTACATATAAATATATACATATAAACATACATAATATATACATAGGCAAGCCCATGGGCGGAGCCCCAGTTATATCTGGTCATGGCTAGTGAAATGGGAAATAATTGAGGTTAAATTTGATCTATTGTGATGCAAATCAATTTCATTTGGAGAAAATGGGCTACAAATAGTAGAGGTGGGATGGATGGTCAGATGGACGGACGAAAATATAGCATTATTTTTGCTTGCTGGCTATGTGGATGGTGCTCATCTCGGGCAGGAGTTTCGCTATAAATTCTAGCTATGCACACTCACCTCATCCTGCAAGGTTGCGAATTCTTCCAACAAATTCCCCAACTTGTCCCTCTGTCTAGCACGGTTGTGGCCAAGTGTATGAATAACAGACTTGATAGACTAAAACAGAGAACAGTTGCGACTATGTGAGCATTTGACAAACATTTGATAAACTTTGTAAAATGTTTGCACAATGATTGCGAAAGTACAAATTTACAGGGTATATTTACAAACATTAGGGACCTTAAGCAACCAGGACGACGAGACGTAACAAAGTGTTTTCCTCCAAAATTTGGTGTTTACTATCTCCTTTATTTGCCTTACAGGCACATTTTACAACCAGATTTTGGCCGAACATCAATCGGTGTTTATTTACTTTCTTACCTTCGCGTTCTCTTTTGAACATTAAATTTGTTGATTTCGCATTCTGTTTTTGAAGAGAACGGTCAAAATGTAAGTGCCTGCGTGCATTTTCACATCCAGTTATTGTATTTCGTTTATTGTTTTATTCCATCGTCGTGGTTGCTTAAAAGGTCCCTATTTTGGTGCACACAAGTACAACTTAAACTATGACAATGTATAGTGGTAGCTGGTTAGGTTTAAATTTAGTAGGCCTCATATAAATTTAGTTAGCTACAGGTAAGTAGTATTCTAAAATTCATGAATAATTAATAAGGGCACTAGCCAATCATGTGTGCTGAATGACACCACATGATGGCCTCTTTATACCCCAGTATAGACCTGATTAACAAAACATTGGTATCTTTATATCAGTGATGTAAAACTCATGTTATATTAATCAGTTTTATATACTTTATACCTTTTTTTCATAAATTCAGTTTTTGGTTGGGGCAAACAAAGTTTTGTGGTAGACCCTCTCTAATTGTAATGGGTCAAGTTTCCAACCGTGGCGAATAATTTAGTAAGCTAGTTGGTGCACAACTATTTTGAATTTTGTGCATGATGACTGTTTTTTGTTTAGCCCTCCCAATAGAGGTAATCGGCTAATGCTGTTGCCACCCAAATCAGATCATGTGATGTAAACAGATGCTACTCTGGGGAATTATTCCTTTTTCATTCTAATCATAATGCAGTCATGCCTATCTGAATAAAATTAATGTTCAAAGAGTCAGTTCTCCAGAGTAATGTGCGTTTACATCACATAGTCTGAATTGGGTGGCAACAGAGTTAGCCAATTACCTCTACTGGGATAGATTTGATGAAAGGAGGGCTATGCAGGCATTTCTAGTTGTTGTTTTTTGGCTCGAGAAGAGCACGAGTAAGAATGGGGTGAGTACAAAATTGCAAGAGGAGGGGTGAGGGGAAAGGAGCTGCTGGCAGACCCTGTTATTTTGAAAAACCTGTTTGCCCACAAATGGGGTTTCTGATTGGTGCAGTACTGACAATATTTGATTGGCACCAGTGATTCGTTCATCCATATCACATATCGGGCAAAGAAGACTTTGAATATTACTTATGGCAGGGTAATTTTCCTTTGCTCTAAAGAAGAAAGGGAAAGAAGGTTTGCGACAACTTGTCGGCTTTGGGTAGGAAGAATGAGGAGTAAGTCTCAGCTCCCGGGTTTTGAAAACAGTTTGATTTTCCAACTTCTTGTTTGTAAAGGAAAACTGATGACTGATGAAAACTGCCCTCCCCCTACTTCCTTTTTGTCCTTGCCGCATTCTTCCCTCCTTAAAATACATTGTGGTTTCCCAAACAGAAATAGAAAGCCTGTCTTGCAGGCTATAATTGGCTCTGAGAATAAGCCTAGCCACCATGTTTTGGAATTGTAAACCTCAATAATTCACCAACTGAAGTTATTACTATAATCAAGGTTAATTTTCTAGATAAACAATCTATCTGTCTGTCTGTATGTCTATCTATCTATCTATCTACTTATAAATGTAATTATATGTCATGCTTATTACTGACATCACACAATCTGATTGGCTAATACTAATTACTCTAGTAGTACATGTATGTAATGTGCTGTAAACTGCAACAAACCAGTTCCTGATTGCCTAATACTAATTACTGTTATTAGTAGTAGACAGTACATGGGCTAAAGTGAACAATCTGCACCGTAAAAAAGTGGTTGGTAAGTGGTTGGTAAGTGGTCGGTAAGTGGTCGGTAAGTGGTCGGTAAGTGGTTGGTAAAACTGTGTCGGTAAGAAGTGGTCGGTAAGTGGTTGGTAAGTGGTCGGTAACTTCAGAGGCCTCCCAGAACTTGGAACACTTGGACATTAAAAACCTAAAATAAACCCAAATCACATCAATCCTGAAGTGGTTGGTAAGTGGTCGGTAAGTGGTCGGTAAGTGGTCGGCTGACCACTTACCGACCACTTTGTTACGGTGCAGATTGTTCACTTTAGCCCAGTACATGTATGTAACATGCTGTAAAGTGCTACAAACCAGTTCCTGATTGGCTAATACTAATTACTGTAGTAGTACATGTATGTAATGTGCTGCCAGTTTCCGTGCTGAACTAATTCACCTTCTTTTCCTCTTGATTATCTGCCTTTACAGAGTTATATATTATTATATACATGTACATGTAAAATAGAAAACTGATATAAAGAAAACAATACGGTAATGTTGATTCACTGGGAACTCACTCGGACAGCTCTGTTAATGAATGCATCAGATAACTCTTTGGCTTTGGCACTGTTACTCAGAGAGGACCTGATCAAAGAATATTTTAAAATAATTGCTGGAATTAGAAAAACATATCAAAGATTGAAGCTCTGAAGTATAAAAAACATTTTGGAACTACCTGATATATGAATAAGGGGACTGCACATGTTCATTTATTTCTCTTAGTTACTTGTGTTATTTTGATATTGAAAAAGATAACAAACCATGGCGAAAAATTGTCATTGGATGTTTAAAGGCCTCTTTAAGTAGTGCATTGCATGGGACGGTACAGATTGTTAGGGTCCGGAAAAGGGTAATAAATCATATATTTTGGTCTGAGTTTTGAGAGCCATGTGGCACACCCACGCAAGTCTGGGAAATAGTCATGTACTCTCCAGGAGAACCGTACAGTTACATGACATGTACAACTGTAGAGACAGAGTTATGAAATACTTTTGATAGTTTTCCACTTAATGGAACATTCATTTGTCTAAAGTGGTCCTGTGGTTACTCAATATTTACTGGTAGTAACTCACTTTTCAGCAATTGAAGGAGGACTATTAAATGCCTTGATTGCATCTCGGATAACTTCTGACCCCGGAACCTTGCCAAACAACTTGTTGCTTTGCCAGATAAGTAACTACAATGTACAACAACAAAGAATGGAACAATTCAATCAGCAACACTGCACATCTGTTAAAATTTACTTGCCATAATGATTACAGCTGGAGAACCATGTGTCATCTGATTACAAATTAATAGATAACATAATAAAATAGAAAAAATAGAAGTACATTGTATAAGTTTCTGAGGGCTTAAACATTTTAAGTATATAATTTTCTAACTTAGTAAACTCACAGTGAATTACAAATTAAGAAAACTTCAACCTGTTGAAGTCTTAGGCTTAGATTTAAAGTACCGCAAACACCGGCAGATAAGCCGCACTCGCAGATAAGGAGCACCCCAAGTTTAGAAGCTCAAATTTTGGGGGAAATATTGAAAGGAATATCAAGATTAGAAATCTGCATCACCTTCCTTGCCCCACCGAACTTTCAACGAGATTATACTCCGTAGTATATAGTTGAAGTTACTGACAAATGGCAACACTGCAGAAAACTTTGCGGTGGAATGAAGATTCCGTGTCTGGTGATATTTAGTTGTTTGAGAAAAGCGACTGTTAAAAGATCTTTTAACGAAGAAGATTTAACAGAAGGATCTGGAACAAGAAACAGACAATACAAATGGCTCTTTTAGGAGCCACCAAGCTTGCGAAAGTGATGATTAGTGCTTCCTTTCTTTTTGTTTTGTGTAGTTTTAATCAGTCTGATTTATTTTTTTATGTTAATTTATGGAAATTTATTGAACTTTAATGGATGTTCTCCCCCGATTTGCAACAAAGATTTTGGGTAAATTGGCAAAACATTGGGCGGGAAACTGGTGGGACACGCACATGCTGGGCTCATCAAAAGTGCATGCGTGTGACGTTTTGTTGCAGTGTGGTGTTGAACAGGCCTCAAAGTTTAAAACAATAATCAATCGGCAAGTGGCCAATACATTTTTAGGAAAAAATCTAGTCCCCAGCCAGCAAATGGTAGTAGCAGAGTTGGCTCTGAAAATAACTGTTCAATTGAACAGTTGTGTGCAAAAAAGGCTGTAAGTGACTTTTGATCACATTCTAAATTCTCCCTTGGAAAACAAAGAAATCGAAGGAGAATTTGGAATGTGATCAGGACAGACTGCCCTTTTTGCACACACCCTTCAAATGCTTTGTTTTCGTTGGGCAATGTGATTGGTTCTCGTTGTCTAAGTGGCCCTAGTTACAGTAGTTGCATAGTAATTATCCCATAATTGAACCCTGAGTGTATAAACACTTACCTGTAAACTGGATCTTGTTAGGACACATGGATGCTGTTTGCTGAATTCTGATACAAAGTCCTGGTGCCAGGAAAATAACAACAATTGGCCACTTTAGAAACGAAAAAAGGACTGGGTCGAGTTTGCAATGTCAATTTCATTATAATTTAATCAAAAATTGAACTCCATCACAAGAAAGAGCACTGTCACATTAGTAAGTTTGATGAGTTTGGTGAAATTTTGTTCGATATTTACCCTGTGGTGAGCTTTTAAAAATCGCAAAAATAAGAGACGTTTGTATGGATTGGAGGGACAAGCAATAGGACGTTTGCATGATGGCGTCACATACTACAACTACCAGAACTCTTTGCACAGATTCTTTTGTTCCTTTAATTTGGACCGTTGTCTTGGAATTCTCAAAGGAGTTGATAAATTTGAATGAGAAAAAGAATTTGAAAAGGATTATGGTACGTAGTTGTAGTAAAATCACGCCATAATGAAAATGTCCTATTAAAAAAATCACTTTCAAATTTTAATTTGTGGTCTCTTAACTACACTGCTGATAATTATAAAATTGTAGTACTTTCTTGACACATGATAGCCCAATTAAATTATATTCCTACATCACAGCAATAATCAGCAATTATTGGCTGAGGTTGAACATAATATAGTGAAAATTATCATGACCAAAGTCTGTGTTATTAGCCAAAGCCAGAAGCCTTGATAATTTTGCTCTTGTGTGAAAACCGAATCCAATAATATTACCGGCATTGTTTTTTTTATTTTATTATATTTTTTTAATGTTTTGCAGATATACCAGCTGAATATTAAGCAATAAGACAATTCACTGACTCCTGCAAAATGATTATCTTTAGCCTGTATGCAGAGCCTACAAATAATTCCTACAGATAATAAGCAATTTAAAATTAGAGGAGGCTGAGCAAAATATCATGGTTTGTTCATGGCGAACTGTCAGTTATTTGCCGATGCCAAAGCAAATAACTGATAGCAAGACATGGACAGATCATGATATTTTTCAATAGCTGAATTCAATAATAGTTTTATCATTCGACAAAATATAATTTACCTCTTAGAGTTTCCAAACTGGAAATTTGAGCTTCTGGCAGCTTTGCAAATCAAGCCGCAATGTTTACAAAACGGATCGGTCAGTAGTGCGCATGCTCAGAACATTATTTGCAGGTGAATCAACCAATCAGAAATCGGGACAGGAGTGAGTCAAATGAAGGGCTGTGTGCAAAAAGTGATCATTTGAAAACTCTTGATAGCCAACTTCGCTTTTTGATTAAGAAAACCTGTAATTTCTAATCTACATGTAGAATGTTAGGATATCACTTGAAATCTCAAATAAATGAAAGAATAAACAAATTAAGCAAGCCATCGAGTCATTTCTACAGCGAAAAGAGTTATTGTTTTGCTATAATTCTAATACATGTAGGTGAGGCGGGAGAAAAACAAAATTGTCACGCCCATGCTTATTTGTTGTATATTGGAAATTGCTAACCATTCGAACAGATTTTCGCTAGCCGCCAAGCTGGAGAGATGGTTCAAACCAGTGGATTTGAGGTTCTTGTTGGAATGGTGGACTAATATTTGGAAAGAGTGACTCTGTGTAAAGTGTTGTTGGACATCGTCAAGTCGCCGGCTTAACTCATGGTTGAACGAAGAACTGTTTGACTAAAAGGTGGTTTGTTATTAGCCGGTAACAAAACGAGCGGGGGACTGGAACCGAGTCAGTAAAACTAATTCAATTAACAACTAGTCAAAGTGAGCATTATTTTCCAAAAGAACAGAATGATCAAACTTACCTAGTCTGGAAAGTTTGGTAAACTTTGGCTCAATATTGACGATGCTAGAAGGCATCAAATATGTAAATTTTCCCATACAAACTCTCTTATTTTTAACGTTGTCCCTCCAAACCATACATTCATTGTAAAATTTTGGAGGGACGAAGAAATTTAAATTGCTTATAATTCAGTCAAGATTCACTTGTATCACGTCAAACTTGGCACACATGCTAATTTCAACATGCTCTATCAATTGTCATGAACTTCATTTTAGAATTAGAGTAATTCTGATAAACTCGGTCCCAGTCTCCTGCTCGTTTTTGTTACTGGCCAATTGCTGGAGATTTACATAGAGTCACGTCTTCAGGCGAATCAAACTGTGAATATTTTGGAACTAAGAAGTCCATTTTGGTAAGTTTCATGGTCTGAGCTTTCCAAAGATAGTCGTGTCGGGCCTGGTCTGTGCTTCGCCTGGGGACTTCTAAAAGATTCTTCAGATGAAACCGTATAGAGTTTTCCTGTCAAAATGTTTGCTGTGTACCCATAATTCCTTTCGCCCCGTGTTGAGTCCGAAGGGTCTAATACTTGTCATGCCCGAAATATATATATTTTTTCAAATCTTTTTTTTACCATGATCGGCATTTCCACATACACGAACTTCATAAAATTCGACTTCATTCTGCGTGAGAAAACGTAAACACGACCGTAAAAGTAAAAACGAAATCGAGCGACTCAAATCGTCATCTTCCTTTCGGCCTGTGTTAAGTCCGAAGGGGAGCCAACAGGTCTCGGGTCTAATCCTTGTCATGCCCGAAATTTTTTTCTTTAAAATCTTTTTTTTTCCATGATCAGCATTTTCGCATACATGAACTTCGTAAAATTCAACTTCATTCTGCATGAAAAATCATAAACGTGACCGTAAAAGTAAAAACGAAATCGAGCGACTCAAATTGTCACTTGATCACTTTTTGCACTGAGCTCTTCAAATGATAATACGATTTAGATAATACTATTATCTGTAGGTATATGTATTATCTGTTGACTGAACACACAGCCTGCAGATAATACCTTGCATGCAATGCTATCATAAATTTGAGGGTAACTTCCAGCCAATCAGAATTAAGGTCGTGACTAAAATGAGTAATAATCATTATGATAATGATGATGATGATACGTTATTGCTCTTGAGACATTCCACTATTTGAGTAGATAAGTACTTGCAAATATGCAACTCATCAGTACAGCATTACTGACAATAAATTGTAGGAACAAAGATGTTAAATTATTGTACTCACAATAATAATATGAAGGGGTGTGTACTCCACAACACTACAAACATGAATAAGCCTCTCCACAATACACCGTAAGTATTCCATAGCCTGGTGAGATAATGGAGCAACTGATGGTAACTACATGATTTAACAAGCTGAAAAACTTATGAAAACCAAGGCAGTGAATCTTTATAGAGAAGATTTTGTATGAGTGGTCAAGTTATGGCAGTTAGCCATGGCAGGTTGCTGTATCACATCCGTGACATTGAAATGGTTTCCCTATTGTTTTTGTCCTTTGATACAATCAAATTACAGTTATGGTACAGTAAGTTACAATACATTACAGTAAGGCTACGGACATGCCATAGTTTTGTCCCACGCATACAAAATCTGCTCTAACGACCCTTAACTGTAACAGGAATACCTATAGAGACTCTTGCAGTCAGTCTCAGTTTGTAAAGACTCAGGATTAATCTTTATGTAGGGAGGTCTCACAATGGATCACTGACGTCCCCTGCCTCGTGGCATAATAATAATAACCCGCAGGGTAAAACTCATGTACAGTATTGTGCAAAAGTCATGCAAACGTATTTCGACGAATTTTGCTCTTTGTTCCTACTACTTTTCGTTCGAAATTTCGACGAAGAATCGATGATACGCGAAAATTCGAATGCCAAGGCAAAATATTGCCAACCTGCAAACAACATTTCGACGACATTTCGTTTATTGTCAAACGAAAATTCGGACCAGGTTATCGAAATATCGTGATCCGAAATATTGCAAGCGTACATGTTCATTGCACAATTTTTAACATTTCTCAGTTCACCAGGATTAACGCATGACAAATTCCAATTCATGACAAACCGGGTTCAAAGCATCAGATTTCTATTCTTAGCGGAGCCATTCTTAGCCTGATTATACTGACTGAACTGAAGTAAATTCTACAGTTGTCCTCCTGTACCGTTCGAAAGTGAGCCGTAAAGTTCAGTTAGTCAAAGTCCGAATAAAGTTTACAACTCAGGTTGGTCGAATTGACCGAGTGAGCCGGAAAAAGTAACTTCATCCTTGACGGACAAGGATCGAAATTTCGAAGGATCAAAATTTCGAAGAAGCAAAGTTTTGTGTGAATGTTCGCAGAGTACCAAACGAAATTTCGCACAATATTTCGTAAAGTGCAGCAAATTTTCGTGCTAACCTGTCGCAGAGCACTGCGAAATGTTGTGCAGATTAAACAAAATGCTTAACGAATTTTGTCGAAATAGTCGAAATTTCGGGTCGTGAAAATGTTCGTTCATTTTCGCCGTAAAGCCACGAAAAGCCACAAAATTCGCCGAAAGGTGTTTGCAAGACTTTTGCACAATTGCTGGCTTTCACTCAATCCCCAGAGATTCCAATGACAAAGGGCATGGCGGCCATGTTGGTGTACCTAACAAAAGAAGCTAACGAGGAATCTATTGTTAGAGGTACACCAACATGGCGGCCATGACGTCACGTGAAAGCCAGCAATACTGTATTGATGCATAGAGACTGTCTCACCATTATGGGACCTGCTTTTGGTGACACTGCAGTGATGTAAACTATAATTATATCTGCCAACTCTAATTTTATGCTTTTCATCAAGATTTCAGAATTTTTTTATATTTTTGAAAGCATCATTTTTGAAACCATTCCATAAACTCATGAAGTAAGTGTTTTCTCACGTCTAAAAACACTACACTGCACATCATGTTTTTAAACCTGATAAACCACTACTGCTCATTTATTACACAACACTATACCTGTTCTCTTCCAAACATGACCACATAGCGAGGGAAAGATGGAGGGAGTAATCGCTGATTTGCCAGTGGCTCAAAGCCCATCATGCACCCTGTAGATAAAAATATGGCTACCTGATAACACATTCGTAAATTAAGTTTAATGATAGCTGTGATTTACTTCATGTAGTGCTATAGATAAAAATGTACATGGAAGAAAATGTTTCAATGTTAAGTGTTTGAATACTTGACAGGAATACTTAACAAACTAGAGAGATTTTACTTAACCTGTTAAATATACAATCCATACTGTCTGACTATTAGATTTTGTTTCATGGGTCTTGACTAGCAGCAAGGGTTAAGTGTTTTAGCATTGACAACTTGTAATGCTTACACATACAATGTAATTGTAGCAGGCAGTTATATACATTATTTTGTAGCTCATTTGGTGACAGCTCCTACATTAATTTTTAACAGGGAAAATGTTTTTTTTAATGAGTTCATCTTCTTAATTGCACAGTTATAAAGGTACATTATTTTGTTTAAAAAAATACTTAGGTAAAGGAAGTTACATGCATTTACACTCAGTTAGCTCAGTGGTTAAAGTGCCTATCACCCTTTTGCAATTTTGATAGCTTATGAACCTCCAAAAAGTTTTGAGTACTTCTGTGAAGAACGTTTTGGTTTAGAATATTGAATATTATTTTTATGTTCTACGCTCGTTTGAATCATGTAAATGTGACCTTTCCGGACCCATGACCGCGTAAGTAAAAGCCTGGGTTGAAACCTGGGTAGACGTCATCTTAACGTCATATAATTAATTCGGCTTTGCAATCATTTGAAGAAATACTGAACATGTTGACAAAAATGACTTTTTCCTTTACTAACAACTCAAAAACTGCGTATATTTTCTATGCATCGATGTTGTTGTGATAAAAAGGCGCCAAGGAGAATAATGCATTAATGAGATGACGTCTACCCAGGTTTCGACCCAGGCTTTCACTTACGCGGCCATGGGTCAGGAAAGGTCACATTTACACGATTTCAAACAAGCGTAGAATATAAAGTATTCACTTTAAACCAAAACTTTCTTCACAGAAGTACTCAAAACTTTTCGGAGGTTCATAAGCTATCACAATTGCAAAAGGGTGATAGGCAGGGGTTTCAATAACTTTTTAGGCAACTGGCGGTCCTGACATTAGAGGCGGTGGTTTACCTAGTAAACTTTACTCAACACTTAACAAAAAAACACAACGATCATGTGAAGTAGCCGGCGGTAAGAAGCAAAGTAACCGGCAGTTTATCGCCGGTAGCCGCCTTCTATTGAAACCCCTGGATAGGCACTTTAAGCACCAGTCTGTGGTGCAGGAGGTCGCGGGTTCAAACCCTGGGCGGACCAACACTTGGGGTCTTAAAACAACTGAGGATTAGACCTCCACGTCTTCTCGGATAAGGATGTTATAATGAAAACCCATCAGTGGATAAAGAGTCACCGCATGGATATGCCACTGATTAATCCCATTATTATTATAATTATTATTATTAGATTTGAGGATTATCAATTCTCTAGATTATACATGTACCAGCTAATTACTGAGATCAATTCAATTCTGAGCTATACAATGTGCATAATTTATGCATGTACACTGTATATGACTGTAAGATTTTAGCATCTTGCTCAAGGATGTGATGGTTGGCTGATTTACTGGGTAACAATCTCCTTCTCTTCATGAATAGCACAAGTTATTTATAATTACCATCCCTCATTTATAAAGAGAAAGTGTTGAGAGACGAGGCCAATAATTTTTACCTCCCTGCCCAAGGCATGGCTGGGATTTGAACCCAGGACCTCCCACAATGATGACCAGCACTCTACCACCTCTGCTATTTGACCGTTTGGTTTTTACACACCTAATTCCACATTTCCCTTCAGTCCCAATGCTGTGGTTTTTGTGATGGGTTCCACCAGGCTCAATGCAGTATTAAGGAGCTGCTTCGCTGTAACCACACCATTGCACTTCAATTAATGAAATAAACCAGTAACATTAGACAAACGCATTAATTTTGTCATGTATTGTATTATGACACAATAATATGACCTATTCTTTATTTAAGTTTTGCATATACAGTACCGCCAAGAAACATATGTACATTTATCGCGATTTGCTCGCGAGCAGATCGCGATCACTAAGTGCGATCTGCTCGCGATCTGCTCGCACCATGCTCGCGATCTGCTTGCACCCTGCTCGCGATCTGCTCGCATCGTGCTCGCAATATGCTCACGATCACATCGCAAAATGATCGCGATCAACTGGTGATCGCGGTCACAGAATCGATTCTCAACAGAAAAAACTTAATGTATCTGACTGCAATTTCTGACCGTTTAGCAAAATTTTTACTTCGAAGCAGTTGGATTCGTTTGTTGACGGCGGTGTTGAGTAAGAAAGACAACGCATCGAGTGTGAACGAGAATAAAATATTTTTAGTCAAAGATTGTTCTTAAAGAATATTAATACTTCGAAGCAGTTGGCTTTGTTTGTTAATAAGAACACGAACCACGGTGTTGAGTATTAAAGAAAGACGACTCATCGAGTGTGAACGAGAATAAAAGTTTATTCGAAGATTGTTAGCGGGCCGCCTGTCTTAAAGATTAAAGAATGTTTACTTCGAAGCAGTTTGCTTCGTTTGTTAATAAGAACGCGAACGGCGGTGTTGAGCAAGAAAGACATTACTCTAGTTGAACGGAATATGCTAATTTCGCACCAGTTGTTGTCAATGTTGTAACGGAAGCTAAAATAATTCAAGTATAGATGTTTTGCGCGTCTTTCATTAGAAACGTGGCTTTAGAAACCTGGCTTCAAAACTCACTTCAAATCTCACTTCAAAACTTCACGTTCCCATTTTGACAGGCCTGTCAAAAATCGAGACTAACACGCCTGACTGATTGCACGTGGGAATTCAGACTCCGAGAAGTTGAGATTTTAATTTCGAAAACATGCCTTAGCACTGCAAACATTTGCAATGATTTTAACCGAAAACTCTAACAACACAAAGATTGAAATTACAGAAGCAAAAGTTTATTTGGTGTTTTGCTTTGCGCTTTAAGCGGGCCCCGCACCGCTGTTCGGGGAACTAATTAATATAAGCGAGCGGCCGTAAATGTTTTGTGAATATTTTGTTTCGCTAGTTCAGGATTACATATTTTATGCTAGTTCTAGATTATTTGGTATAGATTTTCAGTAAGGTTATCAGAAGAATTGCAAGGACACATTACAAGCAAGCTGTGAAGCAGGACAAACAAACCGACAAACAAACTGCACTGTTGAATAAAAAACACAACTCTTCCAAGTGTGAAATGATCGAAAATACACTTTTTCCGAATTCTGGACGGATGTCTCGACAACTGTCTCGAGAAGTTTTAATTTTCGAAAGCGCTCGTGTCTTAGTCAACCGTAATACACGAACAGTGGTGGGACTCAATAAAGAACAAAACTCAAGCGCCTGAGTGTTTGCGAAATGATTGGGCTTGATTTCTAATATACATTTGTAAGATGTGAAATAAGCGATATTCCATTGGCATTGCTGTATAAAGTGAAATTTCACTTTTACAAATGTAGACCTTAACGGAGACGTTAATATTTATTTGGTGAAAGACAGGCACTATATGAAGCTGTATTCTCACAAGATCATATACAAAGTTATGGTTAAGCAACGTGGAATCAGAATTGCTTCGTTTTCTGCTCAACTTACCATGTTTCATACACTTCTTATTCTTACACATGTAAAGGTAGAAAGAAAAATATTTTACCGCGACTTTTGCTTGCGGACGTTTGCTCGCGATCAGCTTGTGATCGCAAGCAAATCGCGAGCAAGGTGCGAGCGGATCGCGGGCAAGGTGCAAGCAGATCGCGGGCAAGGTGCGAGCAGATCGCGAGCAAGGTGCAAGCAGATCGCGAGCAAGGTGCGAGCAGATCGCGAGCAAAGTGCGAGCAGATCGCACTTCGTGATCGCGATCTGCTCGCGATCTGCTCGCGATCAAATGTACATATGTTTCTTGGCGGTACTGTAATGTAATAGACATGTAACATGGAGTCTGTATACATGTACATGTATATTTACCTTAGTCTTGTCCAGAGCTACAACAGCACAGTAAAATGCCTTCAGAAACTTCAATCTTGCTAACAGAGCCTCATACGTCTTGACTTCAAGCTACAGATACATGACATTGTGCAATCAGTTGTTTACCAAATTTACGATTGTTTACCATGGTATATGTCCTCTTATTTACCACATTAATATTTTTCTATCATTGCATGGTGAAAATTGTTTTGGATTTCCTTGTGGCGATCAGCCAATCAGAAAATGAGAATATAAGCAGTTGATATAAAAGAGTATTTGGTATTCTATTAAAGGTTATTTACAGTAATGTCCTTCTTGCAGCTCTTTGCATGCCGATATAATGACTACCTACATGAATTGTATAACCATTCTCAAAATGACACAATAACTTATAATTTAATTGATACACAAATTTTGGAATACCTGTTGATTGGCAGGATTAGAGCCATTCTCTGATTTAAGAGACATCCTGACTTGCTGCAAATAAAATAAGGATCCATTACATCACATGTACATTGAATCTAATCAAACTGGGCCAAAATCAAAGAGTGTCTGCCTACCTTAATTTTCCTTCCAATTTCTTCCTCTGCCTCTTTTAACATCCCTAATAGCAATATAATTATTTTTTAAACAACTGGCTTTAAGCTTTCCAAAGTATCCATATCCATATATTAGGGAGTTTAAGCATTGAGGACGGCAACGTCAACAACAACGACGCAATGTAAAAAAGTGCTTTCTCGTCAAATTGTTTGTTTATTATTTCTTTCATTCGTATTGCGTTGCTTTTCACATCCAGATTTTTGAAAAATTGGATGCACAAAAAGTTTTGTTCTTGAGGTTTTTGCGTTGTGATTTTAATGAAGATGGCAAAAATGTGTGTTACTGCATGCATTTTCACGTGCAGTTATTGTTCTTGGTAATTAAGCCTATTGTTTTGTACCTTTGTTGTTGACATTGCCGTCCTCGTTGCTTAAACTCCCTATTATGTAGATAGAAGATAACAGTATTTGAAGGCTCACAATAACAATTATAGACCTTAGTAATTTGTCAGCCTCTATGTTGTTTCATTACAGATCATTTGATTATAGGCCTTTTGCAACAGATGGTCACGTGACTTGTTGACCCATAGCAACGCTATACATGTACTGGGTTGCAAGCTAACCAGCTCTCCCTTGACAACCAACAGAGCTTGACTGACCCATGGTATCGTAGCAGGACTTTGAAGCGTTTTTCTTTCTTTCTTACTAAATTCATCTCGAAATAAGTCTGATACAGAACAATAGTAAAGGTTTTTCTTTACTTTTGATCCGGTATTTTGTCAAACAAGTCTCAAACGAATTCACCTCGAATCTCATGCATTTGGCAAACATGGCGGCCGCTACCTAAACATAACTTTGTCTTTTGTGAACTCTTTCGATTGCTTGTTTTAATGCTAGTGAATAATCGGTCAAATACATTAAGCTTTTGCTCAGGACTCAAAATATTGGAATAAATACGTTTACTCTAGGTGCTCGTACTAAAAGAAATCGTGGTGGAACATGTTGTATTATTTAAATGTTCGCTTCCTTTGTAGATTTATTAAAAGTGTTTTCCTTAGTAAAGTTAAGCTAAAGAGAAGCTAATCAGACAACGAATGGAGAGGATTACGATTATGAATCTTGAAAAAGTTAGGCTAACGTTTTCAAGTTTTAACCCTTTCCCTCCTGCACCGCCTGTAACCGCCCAATATGAAGCATGTACCTGGAGAAAATTATTGCATCAAACCTAGACACGCTGGAAATACGATGTTGCAATAATATTTCAAGGGATGAATGACTTCAAAGCCACAGCTATAACTGGGATCGCTTGACTCTCCCACTTTGGAGAAAAACTCATTTGTTTTGGTGATCGTTTTTCGTTTCTCCGATTTTCACCAATTTTGAGGAGCTGAAAATCGACCTCCAAAATCCTTCCCATTCGCCCTTGAAATCAAAAGCAAACACAAAATCAGCACTCAGTCGTTACAGTACCTTCTTTAATCTTTCGAACCACCAGGTTTGTTTGCACAAAACACACATTGCGACTGTGAAGCGTGCTATTCTTAATGCTGCACTTCTCTCCACCATGTTTTCCTGCTCCCACCTCCAATTGCATGCTGGGTAATAAAAAAAATTCACAAGGAGACCCACCCCCCCCCCCCACTGGGACTCCGGTAGGATTTTTTTTATAAGTCTTTTACCCCTACAACCAAGAGCGGTGATTTGGACTCAAGCCGTTGCTTTAAAGTGACAAAAACACATCCTAATAGGTTGAGCAGGGGTAAAAGACAGCCAACTGCAGGATTGCAAGGATTTCAGTGAAGAATTATTTCATGTGTCTCAAAGCAGAAACACAACAGAAAAACCATGTGAAACCCCTCACAAGGCCTAATAAAAGCAAACCAAGTACTTTTAAGCCATCATCAGACTTAATGATGTCCTCAAGCTCTCTGACAGTGGCTTATTTGTCCAAAATTAGAGCACATTTCATTGTAAACCCTACCGAAGCAGCCATACCTACCGTCAACGAGTGCACAGAATTCTCCCAAATGGCATTGTGGGAAAGGTTTGAGTCCTCAGCTTAAAAAGTCAGCAGTATTTAAGTGCCCCGGGCTAGCCAAACTTGAACTGAGGGGGGAGGGTTGAGTTAGCACTCAGGATTTCACCAACTGAGCCAAACATGTCCAGTAGGGAAAGGGTTAAACTATTATCTTTGATATTAGCTAATGTTTCTACTCTAGCTTGCCGTCTCTTCGAAAATTTACATAGTTTCGTATCACTTAGTGTATAGTGAGTATTTTTCTTATAATCAAAATATTCTACATTATTATTTGACAGAAAATCAGAAAAATCCTGGTGACATAGTCCATTTAAATGCTTACCTGAAAATAACCTGTGGGAGTTACATATCCAGTTTTGAAGCAAAGAAAAATATCAGGTTTGATAAGATTTGTGACCATGTGCACACAGGAAAACGTACACAAACGATTATCCGTTGCACGGGCAAATTTAAACGGTTAGCAAACGCTTTTGCAGATCGTTTAAATGCTTTGCCAGATCATTCAAACGGGCAAGCAAAAATTTCTAACGATCTGCCAAACCGTTTAAACAGTTTGGGTTGAAGAGCAAACGCTTTGCCAGATCGTTTAAATGGGCAAGCAAAGATTTCTAATGATCTGCCAACCGTTTAAATGGTTTTCAAAATCGTTTAAACGGATAGCAAACGCTTTAGATCGTTTAACGGCTAATCGTTAGTGTACGTTTTCCCGTGTGTGGTCACATTTATATCGATCCCTACTTAGTCATTGGAGAGAATGTTATATATTATTTTGTTTCTGATTTTGCTATTAGCCAGTAACAGGCATACATTATCAATCACTCACTAGTAAAAATTTAATATTATTAAAGGAACAATGATATTATTATTATAATTTGGTTGCAGGGTGTTATTTTTGTAGTTTTGTTTTAAAGAAACTTGAAGATTCAATTCCAATAACAGTGCCCCTTTGACATCCACTAGACCATGTAAAAAAATGATACTAGATTAATAAACACTATCACACCTTAATTCCTTATTGTTTTGGTTTTATATGCCAAACCAATTTTTGTTGTTAAATGCTGCTTCCTAAAAATACCGGATCAAAAGTAAAGAAAAACCTTTACTATTGTTCTGTATCAGACTTATTTCGAGATGAATTTAGTAAGAAAGAAAGAAAAACGCTTCAAAGTCCTGCTACGATACCATGGGTCAGTCAATCTCTGTTGGTTGTCAAGGGAGAGCTGGTTAGCTTGCAACCCAGCATGGCGTTGCTATGGGCCAACAAGTCACGTGACCATCTGTTGCAAAAGGCCTATTCTCTTGAGCATCATTTCTTTTATTATTTATTAACGCATGAGAAAATAGCCGAGTGTTATGGATACTGAAATACGTCAGACAAAGACTCAAATTCCCAAAAGACCTGTTATGGGAAAACATCAAGGCCAACAAATTAGGTCTATTGACTACTGGGCAAATTTATTATTATTGAGTTGAATCTTGGAAGAAAAATGAATTTGTTTGTTTACTAGATGTTTTGTGTTTCTGTGATTTCCACCAGTTACTGGTTAACAAAAATTATTGATCAGTGTTATACATGTACATTGTACAACAACAATAACAACAACATATTTATTTCTACAGTATGTTAACATTATGTTAGATTATAAAATGGTAAATGAAAACGGTAAGTACTGTTCACTGTCCATGTAGTTCATTTACTGTCAATGAGTTAAGGATGACAAAAGTGCTATACGTATTTAATTATTTATAGCCCAACACTCAATTCACCATAATAATAATAATAAGCCATATTTATATAGCACCATATACCACAGTCTCATGGCGTTTTACATTTTACTGACATATCCCGTCAGTGAATTTTTCCGACAGCTAATTACGACGCCAATGGCTGCCACACAGTTTACGATGTTGAGTGTGTGGTTAGTGCAATGGCCAGGCCGCTGTACTGGGTGACAATCCCCTTCTCTTTTCCGAGTAGTACAACAGGTTCTTTCATGTCCCCTTCAAATACTGATTAGAAGTAGGAGGAGACAAGGCCGATGGCTTATAGATGTCCCTGCCCAAGGACGCGGCCGGGTTCGAACTGGCCATACAAAAAAGATAGTGGCTTGTACTTTTACCCACTATGCTTTGCACATGAAAAACTTTATAATTATTCATTATACAATAATTATTTGTGGTATAGGTTTTAAAATCTTAAAACAAGCCAGTAAAAGTGCTGTTGCCAATACACTGTCATGTAATTAGAGAACAGAGGATTTCTAATTGTTATTTTGACTACATGTATATGTTCGCAAGGGTTTGTGAAGGGATTGTGGTCAAATGTACAGCCACCAACTTTTGAAATCCATATTGTTGATTTTTTAACCTGTCAAGCAAGGATCACTAAATATGTCGAAGGATTTAAAAGAAAAATATATAAAGTATATTGGCAGCATGGGCAACATGTTCCTTGCCATTAAAACTGCCTACATGTACATGGTGAGGCTTCAGTCTATTGGTATTGCACCTGCAGCTCTTGTTTCTGTCACTTGACTTCCCATCTTGAAACCATATGTCATGGATTGAAAATCTTCCTGTAAGCCAACAGAAGCAACACATTATCTCAACAATCACTGTGTTATCATGTTATCATGCACTCGAGTTTGCATGCATGCACTTTCAGTATGCATGCATGCAAATTTGTATACTTTGTATGCATGCAAATCAGCTACTGCATACATACACACATACATGCATTTTCTTGTGCATCCTGCAGCAGGCATGCTGCATGCATGCTCTTGTTGGAAGAGAATGCATGTATAAACTGTACATCAATAAATTTGAGTTACAATTGTAACGAAAATATGTAGTACATTGTACATTCATTTCTAATATGCAGACATCTAAAATATAAATTGAAGTTTTAATTACATCAAACTACTTTATTTACCTCCTCAAAGACCTGAGCCTTGTTCACCGCTATTCTGATAAAGTCACAGCACTTTAAAATTGCTATACAAAATGCCTGAAAAAGTAGACATTAAGTCAAACAAATACAATAGGTAAAAACTTTGCAAATCACACCAAGTTAGGGACTGGTCACTAATTACAAGGGGGAGGGGCTGGTGGAAAAAGGGTTTTCATGCAGCAAATTAGGGGGGCCATAGTAAGCGAGAGGGGAAATTGGGGGAGGGGTCATCAAAAATTGAGCATGGCATTTTTCATTTTTTCATTTTTTTATTAATTCAAAAATATTTGTTTCAAATGAATATAAGTATTACATGTACTGAGTTGTGATTACACACACTGTACCTTGAGGCAAGGATCTTCTATTAGAAATGGATCATGCATATAAAGACAGATAAAGACAGTCTGTACAAGGGAGTGACCATCTAACCAGGTAACCTGTAGGCAAAACATGTCCAAGAATTCAAATAATTGCGATGTAAACATTTAACACGTCATGTCAATCCATAAACTTGTCATTTTCTTGATAGTGAATTTTGTGTGACCACACCTATAGTGTACGTATGGTGTACATATCAAAATCGTAATGACTTTTTAAACTTTGCTAATTTATGCATATATACATGTACTTTTAGTGGTCATTTGCAAAATCCCCCTTCAAGCACCCCTCACCAATTTGATACCAGAATTTATCCTCCCCCACAGCCTGAAGGATTTGCATCAATGTTATAGTTGACATCTGTAGACATGTATATTGTTTGGACTACTTTGGGTGTAAGGTATGTTCCACCCCTTTTTAACACCCTTTTTAATAACATGCAACTTTGCAGTTCAGTTCTTATTGACAGTAAACTGTATGAAGTCCCCATTTGATTCTTACCAAGCAAGCCATTAGTTCATCCATTATTCCCAGCAGTTCTTCTGGAGTGAGGTCCTTGATCTTTATTGTCCCTGCCTTGGCCAATGTTTAATAATTTAAGATGTGTCAGATACAGGTATTTAGTGTATTACCAATTAGCCACTCAACAAACTTGCCTATGCAGGCACTCTATCGATCCATTGACAGCAATTTTGAAGAACAAACATGTGTAGACAAAATGCCCTTACATGTAGTAGAAAATTGCTTAATATTTTTCAATGTTTTTCACAGGTTTTCTTGATATTAATCTACAGCTAAGTTGGAAAAAGCCTTGGAAAGAAGCTTGGTTATGAGAAAACAATTAGACATCTCACTCTTGATTTCTATCAAGTTTGATAATTATTGACTCTGGGCTTCACCTCTTGCCAACTTTTAATCAGCCAATACCAACCTCAAGCTTGCAGTGTAAATTGTTAAATAATTAATATAATTATAGTAAACATAAATTTCATGTACACTCAGGTAGAGATACCTGAATGGCTTGTTCCAGCTGAAGAACTTTCCTTGTCTTGTTACACAGCATACCAGCATCCATCTTGGGGTCCATCATCTCAATGGCTGACATGGCCTCAAACAGGCCAAACCTACAAAAAAAAAATCTCTGAATTTCTAACTGGACCTGGAACAAGCAAAGCCAGGACCAGGCTAAACCACAGATCAAATTGAAATTTAGCATGTTGTTTTTTTTGGAGGGAGGAAAACCGAAGGACCCAAAGAAAAACCCTCAAAGCAAGGGCGAGACACCAACAAACTCAACTCATGCACATATGGTACCACGTCCGGGGATCGAACCTGGGCCACAGAGGTAAGAGGTGAAGCGCTTAACCACTGCGCCAACCCGGCTCCTCCTACACCATCATTTAGGTTCACAAAATATCTGTAAATAACCACATACCGTATTTACCCGTGTATAAGCCGCACCTTTTCACCAAAAAAAAATCGTTAAAAATCGGGGGTGCGGCTTATCTACGGGAACACCTAGAAAGGAGACCCAACATTAACATATATTTACATACATGTATCATGAACCTGAATGAAGCTTTTATTATGCGACGGTGCATATATTACAATCAGGTTCAAATCGCATCCGATCGTGTAATATAGCAATTTAAGCATAATCATTGGGGGGAAAACACGCACTTTCAAAGAGTTAAAGCAAAAACTCTTCTAAGACCCACCTTAGACCTAATATATTAGAATTTCGTGAATATTTAAACGTGATTAAGCTTATTTACCTTCCAAAACAGGCTGATTCGCAGCGGTTGTCAAAGCATGCATCTAAACAACCAGGCATTCTTTGCAATTTTACATGTGGGAGATTGGCACTAGTTAATGAAAATCCAAGATGGCGGACCTGACCTACTCGTGCAAGTATTGTTTCGCCAGAAAACCTTTCTTGCTCTAGCGATTAAAGGAAAGCGGTTCCTTGGAATTGTTGTTAGTTAATTGGGGAATAAATGCAGAATAATTCTGGAGTGATTTAAAGACTGCAGGTTAAAATATACACAAGAAATGACAAGGCAAGTTGAACCATATTCGATCGAATTAAAGTTGTGATTATTTATTTATGACAATCTGATGAAGTTTTGCTTCAAGTACAATGTACGAGTGTTTATGAACTCCAACAAAAGATTATTCTTTTTTTGAAGAAGTTTGGCATCAAGTACAAGCGTTTATGAACTCGGACAAAAGATTTTCTAATTTTGTTTTGTATTTTTCAAAAAAAGTTTTTTTCTAAATTCAAGCTTCAAAACTTGGGGTGCGGCTTATCTACGGATGCGGCTTATACACGGGTAAATACGGTATTGGCCGGACATTTTTATTTTTAGAAAAACAAGGGTCAAAGTTGGGAGTGCTGCTTACATGTATATGCAGGTACAAGCAAGAAAACACTAACCCCGGCCCCTCCTTACAAATAATCCAAGGTAGTAGACCACAGACTCGGACATGGGCACATATTAGTTCCACCAAAAAACCTTGCTATCTCTTGTACTTAAAGAAAATGAGGTCCCTTCAAAATGTTGTTAGTTAATGGGGGAATAAAAGCAGATCAAGTCTGAAGTGCACGTTGGCAAAGTGAATACCAAACTGTGAAAAATTTTCCACCCTAAAATGTACCTCACAGTCTAAAAATCACCCTGAAAAATGGATTTCACTTGGACAACCCCTAAAAAATACTATTACATCGCCGATTTCAAACCCTAAAAAATATAACAATCACCCCTACCAGCCCAATATAGGAAGAAACCCCTGGGGGTAAAACACTTGCCTCTCACCGCTGCTGTCCTGGGTTCGATTACTGGCTTGGGCACCATATGTGAGTTAGGTTTGTTGTTGATTTCTTATCTGTATTCAAGGGTTTTTCTCCGGTTTTCCTCCCTCCGTAAAAATCAACCGTGGGTCGAGCGTAGTGTGTTCAAAACAGTTAATGTACTGGGGATCGGAGTGTGTGAGGTCGAGTAAAGCACTGGCCCCCACGAGCTGTAAGCTGTAATACTCAGCCTGCTATATAACAAATAAAATATTTATTTTTATTTATTTATTTAAGTGATGTAAAAGACCCTGTAGCAGGTTAAAATACACAAGTTTATTTGGTGTTATGCTTTGCGCTCAGTGAGAGAGTCAAGCTTTAAAGCGGGCCACGCAGCCGTAATGTTTTGTTTATTTTACGGCTCACAACATTTCGATAACTGCATGGTCCGAATTTACTTGAAAACATTATGCAATGACTTTTACAAAGATCTGGAAGTCTGACGGATCTGAATATTATTGTGGATATACGGATAACGTTTACAAAATTGAACACTTCCAAAGTTGGGACATGCGATTAGTAACGCAATGTTCCTTTCGTTTATTAGCCTTCCGGCCTTCGATTCAGGGTTCAAAAGATCAGATTTCTATTCTTAGCCTGATTATATATACTGACTGAACTGACGTGAACTCTGCAGTTGTGCATGTCCTCCTGTACCGTTCGAAAGTGAGTTGTAAAGTTCAGTTACTCAAAGTCCGAATAAAGTTTACAACTCAGGTTTGTCGAATTGACCGAGTGAGCCGGAAAAAGTAACTTGATCTTGGATGGGCATCAAAATTTCGAAGGATCGACATTTCGAAGAAGCGAAGTTTCGTGCGAATATTCGCAGAGTACCAAACGAAATTTTTGGAGAAATTTCGCAGAGTGCAGCAAATTTTCATGCTAACCTGTCACAGAGCACTGTAAACGTTTTAGAAAGCCGTTTGCTTTTTTCGGCTATCTTTCCAACCCATGTACACGACTTCCCGACTCGTTTACACGGCTTCCCAACTCGTTTACACAGCTTTCCAACTCGTTTACACGGCCTAGAAAGTCGTATTTTATAAACGACTTGAAAACCCGTTTGTTAGTCATTTATTTTACCTGTTTAAACGGAAAGTCGTTATTGTACGTTTTCTGGTGTAAGGTCACAAATGTCAAACATTTTAGAATAAGAAAACTCAATGTGATTTTCCTATCACCTGATGCATGCAAGTCTTTGAACTATCTTCCCCCTTGTCATCAAGAGTGGTCGCCATCTTGGGCCCATTTTTGTGAATATTTGGGCCCAGCTGGGCAAATTCTGCTAGGCCTTCTGGTTAACAGTTAGTGACGTCACAACCATTACAAACCACAGGGATCCCATTAACCCACTCAGACAAAATACCAGCCAGAAAGCCTAGGGACTAGGCTGATATGTATGTACAATTTTAACAATTGACGTCAAATATTTGACCCAACCCAAATTAACCTACATGTAGGTTAGCGAGTCAAATTGACCTACAACATATACATGTAGCTAAAATAAGCACATGCAAGCCTCAAAATTTATTTCTTGGAAGCAAATGTAAATTAATTATTATGGTACTTACGTATTATCATGTACAAGTTCTCCATGTTTAAGTTCTAAATGGCAAACAAAAACCATTACTTAGCCATGTAACACTGATAAATTCATGTATTTGCACATTGTAAAAGTGAAATGATACATGTATTTGCATCAGATTTTTTAGCAGGTTGACTAAGTGGTTAATGCTGTACTGTGACTCCCGTTTTATTTGCTTATTATATTTTAACAAATATACAATGTATTTGCCAAAGTTAATAAATAAACAGGGAAATAGAGAAATACAATGTAGCTAAATTTATAAATACATGTACATGTAGTTAACTAGATAAAACAAGAGCCCATCTGGGCTTTCACTCGGGCCACATGAGATTGAAGATGAAATACACTTTCATTTGAAATCCTCTTAGTAATAACCAAAGGGAAGAATTATTAGCAGTCTTTAGGAGTGGCCGGTAGTGCGGTGACTTTCATTCTCTGCTCCCCTAGTATATATATACATGTATGTAATTTAATATTTTTGTTTTCTCGTATGTAAATTAAAGTAGTTGATCTTTTATTGAAAACACTACTTATTCATGTGTGTATGTATGTTCAGACTACTATCGTGCAGCTAGCTAGAGTCTTGAGATATCTGTCAGCAACTCGCAGCTAGTTAATAAATTAGTACTGTTCAGACCTAGTAACTTAGTAGGTTTTACTTTTTGTTTTTCCCTCTTATGGTTTGTTTCTATCTCTAAAGAGGGCATGAATGGGGTTAACTGACTACTGACAAACAGCCTTAAAAATAACTGACAAATGACAAATGACGATTTTTTTACTGACAACTGACAACCGAAAAAAACTGACAACTGACAAATTTGGTTTTTGTGGGTCAAACATTGTAAATTTTCTCTAGTAATGATTAACTAGGGCTAACTGACAACTGACAAATGGCCAAAATTTTAACTGACATGTAGACCCCCCCATTCAGACCCTCTCTAAAAGATAGAAATTTGGTCTATAACTGCCCTTGGCGCAAGTGTTTCGTAATCGCAAATAATTGACCGCCAAAGTGCTCAATTGAAATTTCAACCAAAATATTAAGTAATGGTCCAGATAAGAGCTGTAGTAGAATCCATTGTTCTGCGGCAATGAGCCTCCCCCACATACGATTTTGCTTGAATATGCCTTAAGTGCTTTAGGAGGTATCTACTGTCCAAACTACATCTCGAAAATAAAGTATTTGTTATGCTATTGGCTCTTTTTTCTGTGAAAACGCAGAGAAGCCACCGTCCAGCCAATCGGATATAAAGAAAACAAAGGATTTTTCAATCGCAAATTTGAGAACTTTCCCCACACATGATATTCTTCGAAATTAAACTATAGTTAGTTTAATCAAAAATAAATACAAACCACAAAAAAATATCGAATGAAAATGCATTA
Source organism: Actinernus sp. WN-2022 (assembly GCA_030867875.1). Classification (NCBI taxonomy): domain Eukaryota; kingdom Metazoa; phylum Cnidaria; class Anthozoa; order Actiniaria; family Actinernidae; genus Actinernus; species Actinernus sp. WN-2022. The sequence goes on from JAOWCC010000019.1 coordinate 31,206,485, forward strand.
TTTCGATGGGTTTCTATTGAATTTATAAGTATCAACCAATGAAATTACGAGAAAGAATAATAGAAAATTAACACCTTTTAACATTCCTTGCCGTAGACACTACAGTTCTTATCTGGACCATTACTTAAAACTGTGCGAAAAACTGCTACTGACTGGTGTTTGCCTATCCTCATTATCCATGATGGCTCAATTGATGTACAATACACCCGGTAGTTGTCGTGGTATAAAGAGAAATTACCTTGGAGCGAGTAGTGAACGTGGTCGTAGCGAGAGCTAGAAGTCGGCTAGATCGGATGATAACACTGACTTGACATTTGTGTACATTTCAAAACCTTAAAATAACTAAAATCTGTCATCGATGGGCTTTTAGCGCACTAGATTCTATTCAAGCTACCTCGCTAGGTAGCTTGGAACTTCAAAGTATTCCACCGACCACTAGCTAGCTAATCACCAGAGCAGAAAAACTGTTCAGACTAAAGAAGCTTGCTACCTCCTGTGGTTAGCTAGCTAGATTTACTAGCCTGAACACGGCCACATGTTTACAATTTAGTCTGCAGGTCCGATAAAACTGCAGGTTCCAGTCGTAAACAGTCCGAGTTTGACCAATGAAAGTGAAACGATCGAGCTGCTCGCGTCCGTAGATATATATTTCTTCGTTTGCACTTTTGACATGATATAATTCTTCAAATGGCACCATTGTTTTATTTCTTATGTTTAATAATACATTTCTCAGCTGTAAAAAAAATAGAACATTCTATGGAAGATTTCTTGTCCTAAAGTTTGGAAACGTAACACATGCATTTGACGCTAGAAAGTTCAGTACTCGCGGAAGTACGCAAGGTCAATTTACTAGTGGCAGTTTACTAGTTTGCACTATCGGCTGTTATGGAATGGAAACATACTTTCACAGCTTAATATGTATGTCGATTGGTCAGAAGGATATCTTGTTTAAATGCTACGGTCCTTTCGGCATCAGGAAATTTTTAAACGGGAGTTTTCGTACAGTATTTCAAGCTATGCTGTAGTGCGAGTTCAGTTACGCCACAAATGTCGGTGAAACTAATACCGTGTTCATTATTATCGGTTTTCTCTATGGGTTCTCATGTATTCAATAATTACTTCTGGAGCTTCATATTTATGTCGATTGGTCACAATGATTTCCTCTTTCAGTTTTTCCCTTTAGTTTGGACATTAGGGATATATCCTTGGAGATTTCGTACAGTTTAGCGACCGTTGTGTCGAAAGTAGAAACGTTCGTTTGTCATGAAAGTGCGCAAACAAACTGTCACAAGCGGTTTCATAGCAGCTCGATGTTTGACTCCCATATAGTCGATGATAACTTATATAGCTTCATATGTACGTCGATTTCTCACAAGGATTTCCTCTTTCAGTTTTTCCCGTTAGTTTGGACATTAGGGATTTATTCTTGGAGATTTCGTACAGTTTAGCGACTGTGTGTTGAAAGTAGAAAAGAGCCCATCTGGCCTTTCACTCGGGCCACATGAGATAATTTGAAGATGAAATACACTTTCATTTGAATTTGATTGAAAATAGATCAAAAACTCGGGGGAATGTCCGGCTAAAACTGTATGAATAAATGTGAAATGAAACATAAATTTCATAGCAAGAAAAACATGTAATTCCTAATTAGAAAGCTCTTCTAAGTCCGCTTCTCAAATTCACAGACTGTTTTACAAAAACATTTGGGCTTATCGACACAAGAGTTCAGATGACCTTTCAAATAATTTATTCTGAGGTACGCATACTCTAAATCACAGAGATGTTAAATAAAGCGATAATTAGAAGAAAAAGTACATTAACAGACAAACTGAGAGGAAATGTATTCAAATCTAAAAGAGTTTACTTACAGTACTTACGTAACTGAATCTTTCGTTTTGGTTCTATTGTTAGTGTTGTTGAAAGCATTCCACCTTCGTGCACATATGCACTGAATCGGAATGAAAGTCGAAGCCTACCTCGAACTTAACTTTCAGCTAACCTGTTTCCTTTCATTTCACAATGAATAATAATCTCATAAAGTAAGCCCGTAGCTTTCAATAAATTTGCCAGTGTCTGAATGAAACAGCTAGATCTTTTCCAATTTCTCTCACGAGTCACGGCAGAAGACAGTCTCAAAGAACTTGAATTTTGAACCTCTTCACAGTAACGTAATTTAACATCTCCGATCAATTCCTCTCTCTTTGCTGGCAGTTCATGCTTCTTGTTCGTGTAGTTGCCCCACTGAGCCGTAACCACAAAACGAGCACAGCATTTCAGTTGGCATACACTGCGTACATCTGCTTAACTAATTAGATTTGTAAAAATCTTAGCGGATCATGTAAATATTCCGCTTGGCTCAAATATGAGGGTTTCTGCCGTCAAAGTTCATTTTTTGTTTCAGTTTTCCCCATATTAGCAGACTTGTATAATGTCTCGAGCTCTCCGAATCCAGTAGAAAGACTCTGGTTATTCTGTCGTAAAACATGGACCTGACCCAAATTTAGGTTGTATTGCATAATTGCCCACGATGGAATAGATTTCTGACAATGACTATTTGAAATTGATATCTCCTTGTCTCGCCTAGTCTGAGCTTGGAAAATCTAACCTTTGTTTGCGTGACCAGCACAGTGCAATCTGATTGGTTCGAATTTGACCTTTAACGCATGCGCAGAAGCCGTCTGACATGATTATAATTATTTTTTTAAATAACGACTTGCATTTTAAGACTCGGCGCTGCCACAGGCAGCCCGAGTAATAATGCCAGCTCCAAGAACGCAAGGTACATGTTGCAGTTGAAATTGACTATTCAATTCAATTTGACCATGAGTCAAAACAAACTAGTTCAATTTGACCATCGGTCATATTCAACTAGCTCAATTTGACCTGGTCAAACCAACCTAGGTCAAATTGACCCGGGTCAATTCAACCTAGGTCAAATTGACCCAGGTTTCGCTATAAATGATTCTAAAAAATTCCCTCTCCCCTCCCTTCCTTCCCTCCTCTCTCTCCCCTCCCATATACTTACACTTACCTTTCATTCAGACGTAATTACACAGAGACTACACACTGTGATGGCAGAAAAATCAACACCACGTACTGAACTCAGAGGGATTTGAACTCAGCAGCTCTGCCTTGACACACCCAGTTTTCCTCTGACTTAACACACTGCGCCACACAAGCGCTTGTTGATTTGGAAGCAACATTTATTATATAAGTAACTTAAACCAGAACCCAGATCCTCTCGGGTCAACAAGTCAACACTTACATGAAGTAGTAACCCACATGGAATCTGTCATGAAACTCCAATATATTTTTTTGCTTTAGTTTGCTTCAAACAATAAATAATCATGTGAACTAATCCAAATCCTACCCCTACATTTAAAAAAAACCTAACCGTCAACAATGTGTGCTCACTAATTTGTTTGAGTCAAATTAAACTAGTTTGTTTTGACCATGGTCAATTTGAACTAGTTTGTTTTGACCGGGTCAAATTGAACTAGTTTGTTTTGACCCATGGTCAAATTGAACTGAATGGTCAATTTCAACTACAACATACACATGTACTGTATTTACTTTGGTGGAAATAATAAATTTGATTATTAGTAATAATCAAACAACACATGCAAACTACAGGGCGCAAACAGTTAATTCTTATGACAACTGCTGTATGTAGCAAGATAACATACAGTGCCGTGCAAAAAGATTTCAACGGGGGAAGTGATATATCCCCTGAAAAAGAGATATATCCCCTGAAAAAAAGATAATTTATTTCCCTTTTTGGGGAAGTTTTAGGGGATATATCCCTTTCTTCAAAAGAGATAAATCCCTTAGGGGATATTTCTTCAAAAGGGACATTTCCTTTTTGAAAAAGGATATATCTCTTTTGAAAACAGATATTTCCCTTAGAAGATATTTCTTCAAAAGAGATATTTCCCTTTTGATGAAGTGAAGTGAAATGTACCCTAACGGAAATAGGGTATCCGGTATCGTAACACAGCCGTTTAATGAAACCTTCAAGAAGTTAAACTTCCAACACAAGCTGTTCTTGTTTCGCCTTTGCAACGGCCGTTAATAAAAGCTTCGAGAGTTTATCCTACCACGGCCGGTGATAAAAGCTTCGAGAGTTTATCCTACCACGGCCGATAATAAAAGCTTCGAGAGTTTATCCTACCACGGCCGTTTATAAAAGCTTCGAGAGTTTATCCTACCACGGCCGTTCATAAAAGCTTCGAGAGCCGGTTTATCCTTAACACAATCCTTAACACAGTCGTTGATAAAAGCTTCGAGAGTTTATCCTACCACGGCCATTGATAAAAGCTTCGAGAGCCGGTTTATCCTTAACACAGCCATTTATGAAAGCTTCGAGAGCCGGTTTATCCTACCACAGTCGTTTATAAAAGCTTTGAGAGTTTATCCTACCGCTGTCTTTAATAAAAGCTTCGAGACTTTATCCTACCACAGCCGTTGATAAAAGCTTCGAGAGTTTATCCTACTACCGACGGCCATTGATAAAACGCTTTGAGAGTTTATCCTAACACAGCCATTTATACAAACTTCGAGAGTTTATCCTACCACGGCCGTTGATAAAAGCTTCAAGAATTTGTCAATATTTAGCGTATTCTTACTACGTTGTAGATAGTTGGATATTGATGAAAACAGTGTACTCAATAATCTGCCTTTTCTTCTTTGCAGCATATTCTCGATTCAACTCCGTAAATTAGTGAACCCGCGCCATCTTGGATTCCCACGTGATATCACGTGTTCTTTAACTGCGGCAAACTGCGGCAAATCTATTATTTTAGAATCCTGACTTTTTTACGCCTCTGGCACGCAGGGTATTTACCAAAACCATCTCACTGTACGTTTGTAAAACTGTTTGTCATGAATTCGAATTCGCGTTGGCATTCGTAGGAACATTAAGAGCGAAATTTGTCGTAATATGTTTGCATGACTTTAGCACAATACTGTAGTTATCTGTTAATTTGCCGTGAGATCGCACTGTATCAAAGCTCAAAGCTTTTATAAATGGCTGTGTTAGGATAAACCGGCTCTTGAAGCTTTTATAAACGGCTGTGTTAAGGATAAACCGGCTCTCAAAGCTTTTTCAATGGCTGTGTTAGGATAAACCGGCTCTCAAAGCTTTTATTAACGGCCGTGGTAGGATAAACTCTCGAAGCTTTCATAAACGGCTGTGTTAAGGATAAACCGGCTCTCGAAGCTTTTATCAATGGACGTGGTAGGATAAACTCTCGAAGCTTTTATCAACGGCCGTGGTAGGATAAACTCTTGAAGCTTTTATTAACGACCGTGGTAGGATAAACTCTCGAAGCTTTTATAAACGGCTGTGTTAGGATAAACTCTCAAAGCTTTTATTAACGGCCATGGTAGGATAAACTCTCTAAGCTTTTATCAACGGCCGTGGTAGGATAAACTCTCGAAGCTTTTATCAACGGCCGTGGTAGGATAAACTCTCAAAGCTTTTATAAAGGACTGTGTTAAGGATAAACCGGCTCTCAAAGCTTTTATTAACGGCCGTGGTAGGATAAACTCTCGAAGCTTTTATCAACGGCCGTGGTAAGATAAACTCTCGAAGCTTTTATAAACGACTGTGCTAAGGATAAACCGGCTCTCAAAGCTTTTATTAACGGCCGTAGTAGGATAAACTCTCGAAGCTTTTAAAGACGACTGTTATAAACGACTGTGTTAAGGATAAACCGGCTCTCAAAGCTTTTATTAACGGCCGTGCTAGGATAAACTCTTGAAGCTTTTATAAATGGCCGTGGTAGGATAAACTCTTGAAGCTTTTATCAATGGGCGTGGTAGGATAAACTCGTGAAGCTTTTATTAACGACCGTTGTAGGATAAACTCTCGAAGCTTTTATAAACGACTGTGTTAAGGATAAACCGGCTCTCAAAGCTTTTATTAATGGCCGTGGTAGGATAAACTCTCGAAGCTTTTAAAGACGACTGTTATAAACGACTGTGTTAAGGATAAACCGGCTCTCGAAGCTTTTATTAACGGCCGTGCTAAGATAAACTCTTGAAGCTTTTATAAATGGCCGTGGTAGGATAAACTCTCTAAGCTTTTATCAATGGGCGTGGTAGGATAAACTCTCGAAGCTTTTATTAACGACCGTGGTAGGATACACTCTCGAAGCTTTTATAAACGGCTGTGTTAAGGATAAACTCTCCGTTGCAAAGGCCAAACAACAACAGCTTGTGTTGACTTCTTGAAGCTTTATTACACGGCTGTGTTACGATAAATTCTCGAAGCATTTATTAATGGCCCTGTCAGGATAAATTCTCGAAGCTTTTATAAATTATCGAAGCTTTCATTAATGGCCGTGCTAGGATAAACTCTCGAAGCTTTCACAAGGGATATTTCCCCAAAGAGATATATCCCTTTTCAAAAGGGAAATTTCACTTCACGAAAAAGGATATATATCCCTTTTGAAAAGGGAAATTTCACTTCACGAAAAAGGATATATATCCCTTTTGAAAAGGGAAATTTCACTTCACGAAAAAAGGATATATCTCTTTTAAAGGATATATCTCTTTTAAAGGATATATCTCTTTTAAAGGATATATCCCAGGGATATATCCCCAATTAGCGTTGAAATCTTTTTGCACGGCACTGTACATTGTGTACTATTTGAAGGGCTGTGTGCCACAAGGGACCCCTTTTCAGGATGTTTGCAATTGGTATTTTTAATTGAAATTTTGAAGAAGAAATGTCCTGAAAAGGGCACTTGGTCCCTTGTGGCACACAGCCCTTCATTTGTAACATCCCTCACATTATTGCATGACATACACAATGTACAATGACTAAGAAATTTAACAGTTTCACACAACAAAGTTTGAAGCTTGAGAGAAGCTTTCAGTTAGCATCTACTATCTTTCATCAGCTCATGAAGGTTGGGTTAGTGTCAGCCGTGCATGTACATGTACACTTGACATATTAATGCTGGATGCATTGCTGCTGTCACGTAACTGGATGAGTGAATCATAGTCAGTGGCGCCCTTGGTCACGGTTCAGAGCTCTAGGGGAATCTCGACCTGATGTGGATGGGCTCCCGGACTCCCCTCTTAAACCATCTACTCTCGCAGTCGAGAAAAATGTAACAAGAAAAATCTTGATTTACTGGAAAGATGTTGATGAGCCCATGAGAATACAGAAAATTGCATTTTTTTTTATTTAATAAAATGATGAAATTTCTTGAAATTATAATTATTGCATAATAGTCTTGATATCATGTTGAAGCTCTTTTCCATTATTTTGTAACTTACCTGCACATGCCTCAAGAAACTTGCCAGTAATGTTTACCCAGTTGTATTGAGGTTCTGTCCCACCTGCATGTACAATACAACAACATTATACATGTACATGTATGTAATATTTACAACCTTTATACAATGTAGTTCAGCATACATGTATACTTCTTCAGTTTGCTAATTTACAATTAATAGAGTCCTTAGTGTAAGCTAAGCTAATTTACAATTGGTAAGAAATTAAAGATAAAATTGATACATTATGTACAACTAGTGCATCTAATAATCTCATATAAATGTTTTATGACTGAGTACTAAGTCTGCATGACTTCATCATAAAAGAATTCACATATCCATGTCTTAAATTTATTGTTATTGTATCAGTAGGTATTTATGATACATCAACATGATTCATGCAAGTTGACCTCATTTACAGACACAGAGGGTGGTCACTCCCAGATATTTGTTTGTATCCTCAGTGGTTCAGTTTAATGGAGACAGGACTGCCATTACGACATAGCCATGAGAAATTCACAGTCCCCAATGTAGAGAGCCAGGTTGTTTACATTTTGAGAAGAATCATGTACTGCCTTGATTGGGGTACGAACTCTGGTCTTCAACATGACAAGCCGATGTATTAACCACTACACCTTGGGTGTTTAACAGTTCTGATGCTCAAAACATTGGCACCAAATAAACTGCTTTAGAAGGCCAAAAAGCCACCCAAATAGCTTCATTAACTAGCACTATTTTATTTCTGAATACTTGTTTTATAGGTACTGGGAAAGAGAATTCCCAGACGGTGAATATATAAACTCTACTGAGTTCACTTATAATGGACATGGTGATAAATGCCTTGTGCAGGTAACCTGGTAGGGTAATATTATGTTCTCAATCCCAGGCTCATCCCAGGCTCGGCCACATGTTCATCGGCTTCTCTGTCCATACTTTTTCTGGCAACGGATAAAATGGTGTTCTTCGGAGTGGATTTGTTGTACTTGGAGGAGGCTGATGACTCGGGAAACGCGGCTGGTTCAGATTGATTGGGATATTTACATCATAAATTTATCACTTCGATGCCCCATGAATGCAAATGGTGATTAGATGCATTTTTCCAAGACGAAATCACCCCGAATTGGAGTAGTTTGAAGGTAAGTTTAGTGGTCTTGCCTCCTGCTTTGTCTTTCCTTTATATGGGGTAGGGTTTTAAGTAAAAATTGTGTTGAGAATCATTCACTGTAATGTGACACAGACATACATTGTAGTTAAGCTAGGATATGAAGACACTGTATAGGTTTTGTCGATTTTTATTCAAGATTTATGTTGTACGTGGAAAACTAAAAAATCCCATAAAAATGCTGTTAAATATTATACAGATCCCAAAACTTGGGCTACCTGTGGTTGAAGAAGGCGCACGTTCTGCTCGAGAGTATGCTAATGTTTGTCCTCCAATTTCGTTCCCAGAAGTGTTTTGGTCTTAATGCCCCACACTATCGTCCACGCCTGGACCTCCACCCCCCTATATGTCCAGTTGACGTGAAGAGGGGCACTAAGCATAATTATGTCAACGGTCTCCATATTAAAACAGTGGCCAGAAAGAAAAGTATCGACAGAAAATTTACCTGGGTTTCCGAGGATAGGCTTTTTAAAGAGGGCTGAAACACTAAACACCCACGTGTACAGTACTGCCCTAATATTCATATACGGACACACATGTATCTATGACAACATCTCAACTCACCAAGTTTTGACAAGATCCTTGTGACTGACTCCACGTTCTCACGTTCACAGCAATCAGCATTCTCTGTGCTGGATAAAAATACACACGTTTCCCTAAACAATCCAATTTATGTTCAGTTAACATTAAAGTGTATAATCCTTACCTTGGGTTGCCGTTCAATATTTCCTCTGAGTCGATACATGGCTGTTCATCCGGCGTTTTTGTTGCCGTTTCTTCTTCGTCGACGTCCGCCATGTTGGACTGTAGGTCCGCAAAGGCTAACGGGACGATCTCCAGAAGTCATTTCACGCTCAGCTGCGCTGCTGGTGACGTATTTTGGCTCAATCAACTACCCATCTACCACAACAACAACAACAACAACAACAGCTTTATTTCACTCAGATGGAAAATAATACAAGGAACAATATAATTTTTATATAAAATGAGAGTAGGTAGGACCTGAAAAAAACTTGAAGGTTATCTAGTCAGGAACACCTAAGCGGGATATAACTTACGAACACGTACCACGAGTAACACGAAGCGGTGACTCCTATTGGGAATATGTTACTATCTATATTGAAGGTTATCTAGTCAGGACCACCTAAGCGGGATATAACTTACGAACACGTAACACGAGTAAAAGTGAAAAAGGGAACAAATACAATTAAAGTGTTACCAAAAAAACCTCCCAGCCTTCTTGTCAATCATAAACTTTGGCTTAGAGAGGGCAGTAGAACCTCTGGCACCCAGGGTACTACCCATCCACCCCTCCCTTGGATATACATCGTTCTATTAATGATTAACCAATAATTAAAGGTTAGGGTGATGTGTGGGGGAGGGGTGGGGGTTTCCCAGACACCGTGACTGATCCCGTATTTTTCACTCTCATCAAGTCTGCATTGCAGTCTACGCTGCAGGCTGCGCCCCGCAAAATAGCTGGATTCTAATTGAACGATAACGAATGCATAAAATGGTTATAGAGTGCACAGAACTAGTCCGCATCACAAAAATAACCTTGTGAAGCGCATTTGAAATTTGAATATATAATTTGCGCTATATAAATGAATACCTTTACAGTCGCACGCTCTCAGCAAATGTTTGCTCAGCATATTATAAAACCGAAAAAAATCGCATCGACTGCTTGTGCTCTACTTGGTTTATAGGCACTGAATGATATTTTGAAAGTTCTCAAATTAAAGGCTCGTGAAATTATCAGAACTTTCAGCCTATAAATCCCGTATAGCACGAGCAGTTCATGCGATGTTTTGTTTATAATATGCTGAGAAAACATTTGTAGAGAGCATGCAACTGTGCACTCTTTTCCTTTTTATGCACTCGTTATTAACCAATCAGAATCCAGATATTTTGTTGAGTATATTGTAGGTTGTGTTAGTTATGGTGTATTATGTGCTGTATGTGGTTATCGGGCTGGGCCCGATTGTTCAAAGGGTGGATAACTTTATCCAGCGGATAAATCCTTATGTAGTAGATAAAATAAGCTAGTTTGGTTACTACTTATCCACTGGATAAGGATTTATCCGCTGGATAAAGTTACCACCCTTTGAACAACCGGGCCCTGCTGTAAAGCAATATTAGCGAGTTTTCGTTGTATCCTTCTAAATGTTAAGATTCGCGTAATATTAAGCTTAATTGAGCAGTTTAACCGGAAGTCCGTTCCGGATCGGATTCCAGAGCCCTATTTTTTCATCGAGCTTGCGCAGTAAGAAACAAATGGGGTCTGGGTACGAGATCAGAGAAGGGGCTGCGTCAAACTCAAGCATGCGCACAAGATGCTGTTATCTTGACAACCACGCCTGCTTTGCCCATGCCTCGCGCGTACCTTCGAGATTGTGACGTCACTAATCAGTTTCAACTTGTTCCCAGAGTACGGAAATTCATTTGGTGGTCTATCCGCAGAATAACAATTAACTTTGAAAAGCTACACTAGTAACTAGTGCAGCTTCCCAAAGCGAATTGTTATTCTGCGGAGGTTTTGACGTTTTTATGTTTATCTTTTTTACGAGAGATGGGTATAGGCCTTTCCAATGACCTTCAGTTTAAAGAGATGCTGAAAAGTAGGCCTAGACTGGAATAGAGCCGTACCTTGCTTCACAAATATCGAAGCGGAAGGCGCCAAATACCAGGTAAGAGCAATTTTACTGAGATCAGTTCTGTCGGCAGTTTCCTCGCGCGGATATATTACAAAGTTATTCGTCTTACAAAGTTCAAGTTCCTGACATGTACTGCAATTAAACCAGCACAAAAGGATACCACTAAAGGATAGGGAATTTCTCTGGGATAAGTGTAATGTGCTACGTGTCATCCGGAGCAAGAAGCCATTCACTCTGATGACTACATCTTGAATGGCAAAACCCTTAAACAGCTGGATTCAGTTAAGTACCTTGGTGTCACCATCCACCACAAGCTTTCCTGGAATGAGCACATCAGCAATATAATCAAGAAAGCTAACTCCTCAGTAGGCTTTCTTAGGCGCAATCTCCAAATTTCCCAGAAACATATCAAGGCAAATGCATACAAGACCGCAAGTCGAATATGCTCCCGTCGTCTGGGATCCGTTTACGCAGGCAAACCAAGATAACATAGAGATGGTACAAAAACTACAACCGTGAAGCCAGTGTGACCGCCATGATTGCTGACCTTGGCTGGCGCAGGGCTGACAGTAGGCTTATAACGCTCTACGAGATAGTAAACGGCCTCGTCGTAGTAGACTTCTCAAATGAACTCATTCCAGTTACTAGATATACAAGATACCTGCACCCTAAATCCTTCCTTCTACCCTCGGAGGAAAAAACTTATATCCGCTATAGCTTTATCCCTAGGACTATTAAACAGTGGAACAATTTGCCCGCCGAGTTAGCCACAGCCGCCACTCTCGAATCTTTCCGGAGGGTGTCTGCGCAATATATCATTAAGATCTTATTTGCTGACATTAAGATCTAGCCGCTGTCCGGTCACATAAGCCTCGAAGAGAGGGCGTACCCTAATCTGGTAGATGTAGATGTAGATAAACATTTTAGTTTGTTCACTCCTTCCACATGGAAATGAAATATATGGCAAATACGGAAGCGCTTTACGAAGGCTGTCCTATAGCTGTTCTGTATGGATTCTTCTGAGAGGATTTTCGTTTTCCTGAAAAATGAAAACTGCCAACAACAATTCCACTAAATCTCTGGTGAATCTCTTAGATCTAGGATCCTTTTATTGGTTTCTTTTAATGAAAAAAATCACGTGAATGAAAATACGTTGCAAATAACCTGCCTTTTAAAACTGTCTTGAGTAGATGTTCTCGTATTAGAATTAGCAAGTTTATTGCAATATTTTGTGTCCACTAATTGGCTTTTTTTTATACTTTCGCTAGTAAAACATCATTTTCAAGAACTAACTTATCCATTTAATTAATAAAATATAGCCGCTAATTTGTCAAAGCTGTTGACTAAGGCGCAAGAAGGAGTAAGGGAAGAGAGAGAGAGCTGAAGGAAGCTGTCATCGTCATCGATCGTCGAGGGCTAAGGAGACAGCAGAAGATCGAGCAGCTAATGCAAGAGGCCGCATAAAGCTGGTTAGCGATACTGTGTCAAACGACCAAGACATTGTAAGACTGAGAAGAGATGGCGCTGATGGACCTCCCGGTTAGCTCAGCGGAAGAGGAGCTGCTGCAAGAAGCCCGGCCTCAGTCGTCAAAGCTGTTTACCGCCTCCCGGTTAGCTCAGTGGTTAAGCTCCATGCAGTCTGTCGAGCGGGAGGTCGCGGGTTCAAACCCCGGCCTGACCAACACTCAGGGTCTTAAAATAACTGAGTAGAAGGTGCTGCCTTTACATAATACAGCCGTAAACGGTTAGACCTTCACGTCTTCTCGGATAAGGACGTAAAATCGTAGGACTAGTATCCCCAATTAGCTGCAAAGCTAAATACATTGACACTTAAATAAAGTCACTTACTTACTTACTGACATTGCTGAAGACGTAATATCAAAGGTTAAGAAGACAGTGCATGGAAGAGGAGCTGCTGCAAGAGGTCACATCAAAGCTGATTAGTGATGCTTTGTCAAAGGTGCAAGACGTTCGTTGTAAGAGAAAAGAGATGGCGCTGAAGGGAACTGTCACTGACATCGTTGAAGATGTAATGTCAAAGGTTAAGGAGACAGCGAAAGAGGAGCTGATGCAAGAAGCCCGGCCTTATCAAAGCTGTTTAGCGGTGCTTTGTTAAATGACCAAGACGTTAATTGTAAGAGAAAAAAGATGGCGCTGAAGGAAGTTGTCACTTACATCGTTGAAGATGTAATGGCACTTTTTTATGGCTGGCTTATAATCATAAACCTTAATAATCTAGCGTTCTAACAGGAGTGGACTGATATGCTCACTGCTCTGATATGCTCACTGCTCTGAATTGAATTTCAAATTCGCAAAGTCCTATTATTTCACCGAACATGCGCAGTAAGAAACAAATGGGGTCTGGGTACGAGATTGGAGAAGGGCTGCGTCAAAATCAAGCATGCGCACTACAAGATGCGGTTTCCTTGACAACCACATTGTCCTGCGTAGCCTGCCTCGCGCGCACGTTCATGATTGTGACGTCACTAATCAGTTCCAACTTTTTTTCAGAGTACGGAAATTCATTTGGTGATCTATCCGCAGAATAACAATAAACTTTGGTAAGCTACTCTAGTTACTGGTGTAGCTTCCAAAGTTAATTGTTATTCTGCGGAGGTTTTGACGTTTTTATATATCTATTACGAGTTAAGTGAAACCACTTCATTGTGCTACGTTTACTCTAAGTTATATTAATAATCTATCTGTTGTTATTTGAAGTACTATAATATTTATTTATTATTGATGTATTTATTTTGCCATCGATCGCTTTTAATATCCTGCATATAATGTTATACTAAAAGGATTAATAAATATGAGATGTAATGAGACGAGTGATGGGTATCCCGAGCCGATCAAGTACAGTCCAGGCATTCCTTTCGGCCTTTCCAATGACATTCAGTTTAAAGAGATGCTAAAAAGAAGGCCGAGACTGAAATAGAGCCGTACCTTGCTTCGAATTCACAAATATCGAAGCGGAAGGTGCCCATTACCAGGTAAGAGCACTTTTATTGAGATCATTTCTGTCGGCAGTTTCCTCGCGCGGATATATTACAAAGTTATTCGTCTTACAAAGTTCAAGTTCTGACATGTACTGCAATTCTAACCAGCACAAGCATTTTAGTTTGTTCACTCCTTCCAACTTAATTAATTCATGGCTAGGAATATGTACGTTGGATGACAAGAACATGAAATGAAATATGTAGCAAATACGGAAGCGCTTTTTGTGCTATAGCTGTTCTGTGCGGGTTCTTCTAAGAGGATTTTCATTTCCCTGCAAACTTCCAACGACAAATTCACTAAAGGACCAATACGCTGTTAGGGAAGAGATGGTGCTGAAGGAACTGACATCATTGAAGATGTAATGTGAAAGGCAATTAAGGCTAAGGAGACAACTCAAGAGCAGCTGCTACTATTACTTATCAGATTCCTAATGTCAAGACCCTGTGTTACCAAAATAGTTATTTTATAAGAGCTTCCCGAACTTGGAATACACTTCCACACGAACTGCGTAAATCAGATATCTCTTTACCTAAGTTTAGATCATTACTATTTAAATATTACGTGTCTGCCATCACTTCTGTATTTGACATCGAGAACCCTAGGTCTTGGAAGTCTGTATGTCTGAAATGTCACCAGGCAAGACAGTTACTCCCGGCGCACCTCTCAAATGCTGCTTTTAGGTTGTAATAAGTATTGTAATTAGATCATTTACTGTAATTTTATTTTTCATAGGAAACCAACGTAATTGGCTAACGCTGTGTTGGTTCTCCTGGCCTCTATGTTTTGTTTGTTGTATATTTTACTTTATTCTATTTTGTATCTTCTATTATGGCCGAAGTAAGTTAAAATAAATAAATAAATAAAGAGGCCGGCATCAAAGTGTGTTTGCGATCGGCTTTGTCAAAGGTCCAAGACGTTGGAAGGGAAGATATGGCTCTGAAGGAAGCTGTCACTGTACTGACATCGTTGAGGATATGACAAAGGCTAATTAAGGAGACAGCTCAAGAGGAGCAGCTGCAAGGGGGCGCATGAAGCTAGTTACGATGCTTTGTCAAAGGTCCAAGAGGTTGTAAGAGAAGAGATGGTACTGATCATGAAGGAACTGGCATCGTTGAAGACGTAATGTCAAAAGCTAATGAGACGACATAATTAGTAGCTGTTCCAAGAGGCCGCATCAAAGCTGATTAGCCGTGCACGTAGTACAAGTGCACTACCAAGAAGCCGTTCAGCACATCGAGTCGAATCCCAACACCAACGTGATGTTCGCCGCCTATCACGACCGCCCATGCTCGCCTGAAATTGTTTTCTTACCTGCATCCCTTGAAGGCACGGGTCGTTGTAAGAGAAGAGATGGTGCTGAAGGAAGTTGTCCGTGACATTTTGGAAGGCTGTACCTCAAAAACTAAGGAGACATCGGAAGAGCAGCAACGCGATAAGGTAGCAATGACGCGGATATTTCAAGGAACGAATTAATGTGATTTTCTATAGGCCGTCATTCTTTGTTTCAGAACATGTCGCTTCAAATTAAAGACGCGAACTTTTCCATGTATGCAGACGATCATCATTTGTGCACAATAACGGGACAAAACACAGAATACGTCGAGAGCAAGCTGAAAAAAGTGGCTGACTTGACGTGTTCGTGGTACAAGAACAACCCAATCCTGAAAAATAACATATTCTTGCACTAAATCCAACAGCACAAGACACCAAAAGTAACAAAACAGCTATCAATCTTAGTATAGATGGATGTACGATCAAATCCTCACCATGCCCCAAGTTACTTGGAGTAAACATTGACGATGCATTGAACTTCAGTGAACACATAAGTAAGTTCTGTAAAACATCCAGCCAGAAAAGTAGGCGTGATAATGAGACTTCGCAATCTTGAGATTATAGCTTTTATCTTTTGATTTAAAACTTTATAGTATATGAGGAGGACTAAGTCTATTTTATACTATTTGATACTTTGCTTTGTTAAGTAGCTTATTGTCTGAATGGGGTTAACTGACAACATCTGACTGACAAACGGCCTTAAAAATAACTGTTAACTGACAAATTAATAATTTTTTAACTGTTTACTGACAAATAAAATATTACTGTCAGCTGACAAATTGTGTTTTTGTGGGTCAAACATTGTAAATTTTCCCTAGTAATGATTAACTTAGGGCTAACTGACAAATGACCAACATTTTAACTGACAACTGATGTAGATCCCCCCATTCTGACCCTCATGGTAGACACTGGGCCGTATTTATGTTCAAAACATAGGACATACAAATGACCAACCTCAAAAGCTTTACACGATCCATTAGAGTTAAAGAATTGCCCCATCTACAGCTATTAGAAAGTGTCTAGACGTATTCTTTTGAAAACACGAAGTGGTCATTCTTAATTTACACCAGACATTTAGTAATTTAGATAGCTATTGACTTTGATAATTCCGTAGTAGGCTTGCTACTCCTACAATCAGAACTAAGACTACATTGGGAGATAGGGCATTTGTTATTGCTGCGCCTAGATTGTGGAACTCTTTACCTAACTACGCATGATTGAAAATATTAATACTTTTAAGAGCCATCTGAAGACCTATCTTTTTAAATTAGCTTACTAGTATTTTATCAACTTTCATTGTAATGATAAGTTTTAAAATTTTAAATTGGTCATTTTTATTATATTGTCACGTTAGATTTTTATATTGGATTATAGCTTTACATAATACAGCCGTAAACGGTTAGACCTTCACGTCTTCTCGGATAAGGACGTAAAATCGTAGGACTAGTATCCCCAATTAGCTGCAAAGCTAAATACATTGACACTTCAATAAAGTCACTTACTTACTTACTGACATTGCTGAAGACGTAATATCAAAGGTTAAGAAGACAGTGCATGGAAGAGGAGCTGCTGCAAGAGGGTCACATCAAAGCTGATTAGTGATGCTTTGTCAAAGGTGCAAGACGTTCGTTGTAAGAGAAAAGAGATGGTGCTGAAGGAAACTCTCATTGACATCGTTGAAGATGTAATGTCAAAGATTAAGGAGACAGCGGAAGAGGAGCTGCTGCAAGAAGCCCGGCCTTATCAAAGCTGTTTAGCGGTGCTTTGTTAAATGACCAAGACGTTAATTGTAAGAGAAAAAAGATGGCGCTGAAGGAAGTTGTCACTTACATCGTTGAAGATGTAATGGTAAAGGCTAAGGAGACAGCGGAAGATGGTCTTTTATTAGAGGCGGCCGCATCAAAGCTGGTTAGCCATGCTTTGGCAAAGGCGCAAGTTACAATAAGAGAATAAATGGTGCCGAATGAAGTTTTTCCGTTACCTCAAAAGCTAAGGAGACAGCAGAAGAGCAGCAACGCCATAAGGCAGCAACGCTGTTGATTAGTGTTTACAATGACGATATTTCAAGGGAAGAATTAAGGCAGCTGATGACACTGGACAAAGGGACAGGGGAACGGGGAGTGTTTCCGATTCCCTGAGTTCAGCTCTAAATTTCCTCTCGGTGTAACAAACAACACATTCAGTAAAAGTCCAAGAGACTCACCAGAGCACCTAAATGACTGTGGTTTTTCTCCACATTTGCCTCAGCGTTCATTCGAAAACCTGTCTGAAATTAATGTCCATTGTTCGAGCTGACGGTCGGTTGGGCATATACTACTGACTAATTAATTACCGTTATATTCTAGGTCTTGACTGGCACTGCCTTAATACTTAAACAAGATCAGAACCTGCGGGTCATGATCAGGCCATTGACACCTTCGATCTACACTAAGCCCTTTGTGGAGTGAACATTTCAGTTTGATGCTCCGCTCGAGTGCTCGCTTTTAATTGCTTTTCGCGCGAAATTCAAATCAAATACAAAATAATGTGAAACTACATAGAAAGGGCTACTGAGTTTGTTAACATTGGCAGTC
Source organism: Actinernus sp. WN-2022 (assembly GCA_030867875.1). Lineage (NCBI taxonomy): Eukaryota > Metazoa > Cnidaria > Anthozoa > Actiniaria > Actinernidae > Actinernus > Actinernus sp. WN-2022. The sequence continues at coordinate 31,224,490 of JAOWCC010000019.1, forward strand.
CTTTGTTCACTTTTTTATGGCTGGCTTATAATCATAAACCTTAATAATCCAGCGTTCTAACAGGAGTGGACTGATATGCTCACTGCTCTGACATTTGAGTTGAATTTCAAATTCGCAACGTCCTATTATTTCACCGAACATGCGCAGTAAGAAACAAATGGGGTCTGGGTACGAGATTGGAGAAGGGCTGCGTCAAAATCAAGCATGCGCACTACAAGATGCGGCTTCCTTGACAACCACATTGTCCTGCGTAGCCTGCCTCGCGCGCACGTTCATGATTGTGACGTCACTAATCAGTTTCAACTTGTTCCCAGAGTACGGAAATTCATTTGGTGATCTATCCACAGAATAACAATAAACTTTGGTAAGGTACTCTAGTTACTGGTGTAGCTTCCAAAGTTAATTGTTATTCTGCGGAGGTTTTTTGACGTTTTTATATATCTATTACGAGTTAAGTGAAACCACTTCATTGTGCTACGTTTACTCTAAGTTATATTAATAATCTATCTGTTGTTATTTGAAGTACTATAATATTTATTTATTATTTATGTATTTATTTTGCCATCGACCGCTTTTAATATCCTGCATAGTGTTATACTAAAAGGATTAATAAATATGAGATGAGACGAGTGATGGGTATCCCGAGCCGATCGAGTCCAGTCCAGGCCTCAGTTCCTTTCGGCCTTTCCAATGACATTCAGTTTAAAGAGATGCTAAAAAGAAGGCCGAGACTGGAATAGAGCCGTACCTTGCTTCGAATTCACAAATATCGAAGCGGAAAGTGCCCATTATCAGGTAAGAGCACTTTTATTGAGATCATTTCTGTCGGCAGTTTCCTCGCGCGGATATATTATAAAGTTATTCGTCTTACAAAGTTCAAGTTCTGACATGTACTGCAATTCTAACCAGCACAAGCATTTTAGTTTGTTCACTCCTTCCACGTTGGATGACAAGAACATGAAATGAAATATGTAGCAAATACGGAAGTGCATTTTGTGCTATAGCTGTTCTGTGCGGGTTCTTCTAAGAGGATTTTCATTTCCCTGCAAACTTCCAACAACAAATTCACCAAAGGACCAATACGCTGTTAGGGAAGAGATGGTGCTGAAGGAACTGACATCATTGAAGATGTAATGTGAAAGGCAATTAAGGCTAAGGAGACAACTCAAGAGCAGCTGCTACAAGAGGCCGGCATCAAAGTGTGTTAGCGATCGGCTTTGTCAAAGGTCCAAGACGTTGGAAGGGAAGATATGGCTCTGAAGGAAGCTGTCGCTGTACTGACATCGTTGAGGATATGACAAAGGCTAATTAAGAAGACAGCTCAAGAGGAGCTGCTGCAAGGGGCCGCATCAAAGCTAGTTACGATGCTTTGTCAAAGGTCCAAGAGGTTGTAAGAGAAGAGATGGTACTGAAGGAACTGAAGGAACTGACATCGTTGAAGACGTAATGTCAAAGGCTAACTGATGAGACAGCAGAATTAGCAGCTGTTCCAAGAGGCCGCATCAAAGCTGATTAGCCGTGCACGTAGTACAAGTGCACTACCAAGCAGCCGCTCAGCACATCGAGTCGAAACCCAACACCAACGTGATGTTCGCCGCCTATCACGACCGCCCATGCTGGCCTGAAATTGTTTTCTTACCTGCATCCCTTGAAGGCACGGATCGTTGTAAGAGAAGAGATGGTGCTGAAGGAAGTTGTCCGTGACATTTTAGAAGGCGGTACCTCAAAAACTAAGGAGACATCGGAAGAGCAGCAACGCGATAAGGTAGCAATGACGCGGATATTTCAAGGAACGAATTAATGTGATTTTCTATAGGCCGTCATTCTTTGTTTCAGAACATGTCGCTTCAAATTAAAGACGCGAACTTTTCCATGTATGCAGACGATCATCATTTGTGCACAATAACGGGACAAAACACAGAATACGTCGAGAGCAAGCTGAAAAAAGTGGCTGACTTGACGTGTTCGTGGTACAAGAACAACCCAATCCTGCCGGATAAATAACATATTCTTGCACTAAATCCAACAGCACAAGACACCAAAAGTAACAAAACAGCTATCAATCTTCTTAGTATAGATGGATGTAAGATCAAATCCTCACCATGCCCCAAGTTACTTGGAGTAAACATTGACGATGCATTGAACTTCAGTGAACACATAAGTAAGTTCTGTAAAACATCCAGCCAGAAAAGTAGGCGTGATAATGAGACTTCGCAATCTTGAGATTATAGCTTTTATCTTTTGATTTAAAACTTTATAGTATATGAGGAGGACTAAGTCTATTTTAAACTATTTGATACTTTGCTTTGTTAAGTAGCTTGTTGTCTGAATGGGGTTAACTGACAACATCTGACTGACAACATCTGACTGACAACATCTGACTGACAACATCTGACTGACAACATCTGACTGACAAACGGCCTTAAAAATAACCGTTAACTGACAAATGAAGAATTTTGAACTGTTTACTGACAAATAAAATATTACTGTCAGCTGACAAATTGTGTTTTTGTGGGTCAAACATTGTAAATTTTCCCTAGTAATGATTAACTTAGGGCTAACTGACAAATGACCAACATTTTAACTGACAACTGATGTAGATCCCCCCATTCTGACCCTCATGGTAGACACTTTGGGCCGTATTTATGTTCAAAACCGACATAGGACATACAAATGACCAACCTCAAAAGCTTTACACGATCCATTAGAGTTAAAGAATTGCCCCATCTACAGCTATTAGAAAGTGTCTAGACGTATTCTTTTGTAAACACGAAGTGGTCATTCTTAATTTACACCAGACATTTAGTAATGTAGATAGCTATTGACTTTGATAATTCCGTAGTAGGCTTGCTACTCCTACAATCAGAACTAAGACTACATTGGGAGATAGGGCATTTGTTATTGCTGCGCCTAGATTGTGGAACTCTTTACCTAACTACGCATGATTGAAAATATTAATACTTTTAAGAGCCATCTGAAGACCTATCTTTTTAAATTAGCTTACTAGTATTTTATCAACTTTCATTGTAATGATAAGTTTTTAAATTTTAAATTGGTCATTTTTATTATATTGTCACGTTAGATTTTTATATTGGATTATAGCTTTACATAATACAGTCGTAAACGGTTAGACCTTCACGTCTTCTCGGATAAGGACGTAAAATCGTAGGACTAGTATCCCCAATTAGCTGCAAAGCTAAATACATTGACACTTCAATAAAGTCACTTACTTACTTACTGACATTGCTGAAGACGTAATATCAAAGGTTAAGAAGACAGTGCATGGAAGAGGAGCTGCTGCAAGAGGGTCACATCAAAGCTGATTAGTGATGCTTTGTCAAAGGTGCAAGACGTTCGTTGTAAGAGAAAAGAGATGGTGCTGAAGGAAACTCTCATTGACATCGTTGAAGATGTAATGTCAAAGATTAAGGAGACAGCGGAAGAGGAGCTGCTGCAAGAAGCCCGGCCTTATCAAAGCTGTTTAGCGGTGCTTTGTTAAATGACCAAGACGTTAATTGTAAGAGAAAAAAGATGGCGCTGAAGGAAGTTGTCACTTACATCGTTGAAGATGTAATGGTAAAGGCTAAGGAGACAGCGGAAGATGGTCTTTTATTAGAGGCGGCCGCATCAAAGCTGGTTAGCCATGCTTTGGCAAAGGCGCAAGTTACAATAAGAGAATAAATGGTGCCGAATGAAGTTTTTCCGTTACCTCAAAAGCTAAGGAGACAGCAGAAGAGCAGCAACGCCATAAGGCAGCAACGCTGTTGATTAGTGTTTACAATGACGATATTTCAAGGGAAGAATTAAGGCAGCTGATGACACTGGACAAAGGGACAGGGGAACGGGGAGTGTTTCCGATTCCCTGAGTTCAGCTCTAAATTTCCTCTCGGTGTAACAAACAACACATTCAGTAAAAGTCCAAGAGACTCACCAGAGCACCTAAATGACTGTGGTTTTTCTCCACATTTGCCTCAGCGTTCATTCGAAAACCTGTCTGAAATTAATGTCCATTGTTCGAGCTGACGGTCGGTTGGGCATATACTACTGACTAATTAATTACCGTTATATTCTAGGTCTTGACTGGCACTGCCTTAATACTTAAACAAGATCAGAACCTGCGGGTCATGATCAGGCCATTGACACCTTCGATCTACACTAAGCCCTTTGTGGAGTGAACATTTCAGTTTGATGCTCCGCTCGAGTGCTCGCTTTTAATTGCTTTTCGCGCGAAATTCAAATCAAATACAAAATAATGTGAAACTACATAGAAAGGGCTACTGAGTTTGTTAACATTGGCAGTCCTTTGTTCACTTTTTTATGGCTGGCTTATAATCATAAACCTTAATAATCCAGCGTTCTAACAGGAGTGGACTGATATGCTCACTGCTCTGACATTTGAGTTGAATTTCAAATTCGCAACGTCCTATTATTTCACCGAACATGCGCAGTAAGAAACAAATGGGGTCTGGGTACGAGATTGGAGAAGGGCTGCGTCAAAATCAAGCATGCGCACTACAAGATGCGGCTTCCTTGACAACCACATTGTCCTGCGTAGCCTGCCTCGCGCGCACGTTCATGATTGTGACGTCACTAATCAGTTTCAACTTGTTCCCAGAGTACGGAAATTCATTTGGTGATCTATCCACAGAATAACAATAAACTTTGGTAAGGTACTCTAGTTACTGGTGTAGCTTCCAAAGTTAATTGTTATTCTGCGGAGGTTTTGACGTTTTTATATATCTATTACGAGTTAAGTGAAACCACTTCATTGTGCTACGTTTACTCTAAGTTATATTAATAATCTATCTGTTGTTATTTGAAGTACTATAATATTTATTTATTATTTATGTATTTATTTTGCCATCGACCGCTTTTAATATCCTGCATAGTGTTATACTAAAAGGATTAATACTGAAATATGAGATGAGACGAGTGATGGGTATCCCGAGCCGATCAAGTCCAGTCCAGGCCTTCCTTTTGGCCTTTCCAATGACATTCAGTTTAAAGAGATGCTAAAAAGAAGGCCGAGACTGAAATAGAGCCGTACCTTGCTTCGAATTCACAAATATCGAAGCGGAAGGTGCCCATTACCAGGTAAGAGCACTTTTATTGAGATCACTTCTGTCGGCAGTTTCCTCGCACGGATATATTATAAAGTTATTCCACAGGCAGCCCAAGTTCTGTATCTGCACTGTGTGACTAATACTTTTTTCCCGTATCAGATATCGTGTACTAGAAAAAAATGAAAACAATAAAATATTGAACTTTGAAGAACTTGTCTTGTGTTATCAAGTGTCCTTAAGTATCATATTTCAATTTTAGCGCTCTGGGACCTGTTTTAGTACGTTTTCTAGCTCGCTCTTTTTCTTGTTTACTCTGTACTATATATATATTAGAAAGGCAGGAAACCGTTATTTCAATACGCTTACCTTATGCCTCGATTTTTCCCCGAAAAGATGCTCCAATTGATCCAAAATTCCCGGTGGTTATCAATCTCTGGGCGGGAAAGCATTATTTGGAAGTCTTTTGACAAAACCTTTCTTAAAAATGGAGAAATCCCCAGCTTAAAAACGACAAATCAAGATTCTTGCCGTGGACCGATGCGAGGACGGTATGGCCTCAGACCTCGTGACCAAAAGCGTGACGTCACAAGACCCCCCGTGATGCAACACGATCCTCTCAGGGGGAGGGTACTGCAAAACTTACGCCGTGACATGCCAGGTTTTGTCAAAAGACTTCCAAATAATGCTTTCCCGCCCAGAGATTGATAACCACCGGAAATTTTGGATCAATTGGAGCATCTTTTCGGGGAAAAATCGAGGCATAAGGTAAGCGTATTGAAATAACGGTTTCCTGCCTTTCTAATATATATATAGTACAGAGTAAACAAGAAAAAGAGCGAGCTAGAAAACGTACTAAAACAGGTCCCAGAGCGCTAATACTTACGGACACTTGATAACACAAGACAAGTTCTTCAAAGTTCAATATTTTATTGTTTTCATTCTTTTCTAGTACACGATATCTGATACGGGAAAACAGTATTAGTCACACAGTGCAGATACAGAACTTGGGCTGCCTGTGGTTATTCGTCTTACAAAGTTCAAGTTCTGACAAGTACTGCAATTCTAACCAGCACATGCATTTTAGTTTGTTCACTCCTTCCACGTTGGATGACAAGAACATGAAATGAAATATGTAGCAAATACGGAAGTGCTTTTTGTGCTATAGCTGTTCTGTGCGGGTTCTTCTAAGAGGATTTTCATTTCCCTGCAAACTTCCAACAACAAATTCACTCCACCAAAGGACCAATACGCTGTTAGGGAAGAGATGGTGCTGAAGGAACTGACATCATTGAAGATGTAATGTGAAAGGCAATTAAGGCTAAGGAGACAACTCAAGAGCAGCTGCTACAAGAGGCCGGCATCAAAGTGTGTTAGCGATCGGCTTTGTCAAAGGTCCAAGACGTTGGAAGGGAAGATATGGCTCTGAAGGAAGCTGTCGCTGTACTGACATCGTTGAGGATATGACAAAGGCTAATTAAGGAGACAGCTCAATTCAAGAGGAGCTGCTGCAAGGGGCCGCATCAAAGCTAGTTACGATGCTTTGTCAAAGGTCCAAGAGGTTGTAAGAGAAGAGATGGTACTGAAGGAACTGAAGGAACTGACATCGTTGAAGACGTAATGTCAAAGACAAAGGCTAACTGATGAGACAGCAGAATTAGTAGCTGTTCCAACTGAGGCCGCATCAAAGCTGATTAGCCGTGCACGTAGTACAAGTGCACTACCAAGCAGCCGCTCAGCACATTGAGTCGAATCCCAACACCAACGTGATGTTCGTCGCCTATCACGACCGCCCATGCTCGCCTGAAATTGTTTTCTTACCTGCATCCCTTAAAGGCACGGGTCGTTGTAAGAGAAGAGATGGTGCTGAAGGAAGTTGTCCGTGACATTTTGGAAGGCGGTACCTCAAAAACTAAGGAGACATCGGAAGAGCAGCAACGCGATAAGGTAGCAATGACGCGGATATTTCAAGGAACGAATTAATGTGATTTTCTATAGGCCGTCATTCTTTGTTTCAGAACATGTCGCTTCAAATTAAAGACGCGAACTTTTCCATGTATGCAGACGATCATCATTTGTGCACAATAACGGGACAAAACACAGAATACGTCGAGAGCAAGCTGAAAAAAGTGGCTGACTTGACGTGTTCGTGGTACAAGAACAACCCAATCCTGCCGGATAAATAACATATTCTTGCACTAAATCCAACAGCACAAGACACCAAAAGTAACAAAACAGCTATCAATCTTCTTAGTATAGATGGATGTAAGATCAAATCCTCACCATGCCCCAAGTTACTTGGAGTAAACATTGACGATGCATTGAACTTCAGTGAACACATAAGTAAGTTCTGTAAAACATCCAGCCAGAAAAGTAGGCGTGATAATGAGACTTCGCAATCTTGAGATTATAGTTTTTATCCTGATTTAAAACTTTATAGTATATGAGGAGGACTAAGTCTATTTTATACTTTGTACATCAATATTGCGATACTTTGCTTTGTTAATTAGCTTAATGTCTTAATGGCTTAATGGGGTTAACTGACAACATACTGACAAACGGCCTTAAAAATAACTGTTAACTGACAAATGAAGAATTTTTTAACTGTTTACTGACAAATAAAATATTACTGTCAGCTGACAAATTTGGTTTTTGTGGGTCAAACATTGTAAATGTTCTCTAGTAATGATTAATTTAGGGCTAACTGACAAATGACCAACATTTTTACTGACAACTGATGTAGATCCCCCAATTCTGCATGACCCTCGTGGTAGACACTTTGGGCCGTATTTATGTTCAAAACATAGTTCAGAGGACATACAAATGACCAACCTCAAAAGCTTTACACGATCCATTAGAGTTAAAGAATTGCCCCATCTACAGCTATTAGAAAGTGTCTAGACTTATTCTTTTGTAAACACGAAGTGGTCATGCAGTCTTAATTTACACTAGACATTTAGTAATTTAGATAGCTATTGACTTTGATAATTCCTTTTCGTTATTGGCAAACAATTGTATTAACATGCAATCATATATAGCATATATAATTTAGAATTCACCTTTTTAGGTTGTATTTGTAGTGTCCCCAATTAGCCGTCAAAGCTAAATATTACTACATGACATTGGCCAAAGTAACAGGAGAAGGGGGAGCGTTTCAGATTTACTGAGAGGCCTTTTTCATATTCTATTAATTTTCCCTTTGATCTATTACATTCTATTCTAACATTTTAACTGCTCTGTCGATAAGTGTAAAATAAAAATTGAATTGAATTGTCCAAAACCGAGCTTTCGTTTTATTTCAGCAGAAAACTGTCAGTTGGAATTGGTGCTTTTCATTTTATTTCATCAGAAAACTGTCAGTTGGTGCTTTTCATTTTATTTCATCAGAAAACTGTCAGTTGGTGCTTTTCGTTTTATTTCAGCAGAAAACTGTCAGTTGGTGCTTTTCATTTTATTTCAGCAGAAAACTGTCAGTTGGTGCTTTTCATTTTATTTCACCAGAAAACTGTCAGTTGGTGCTTTTCATTTTATTTCACCAGAAAACTGTCAGTTGGTGCTTTTCGTTTTATTTCAGCAGAAAACTGTCAGTTGGTGCTTACTTTGACAATATGAATAACACATTTCTTCACTGCAAGTGGGCGGACCAGAAAAGATGGCGCGTAAGAATTACGCAATTAAAACGTATCCGTTATTTATCTTCCCTGCTATCGGAGTTCCCTTACTTACAAAATACGGAAAGAGAAGAGAATTCTGCCGGTGTTGGACGCTTTCTTTGTCGCGCATGCGTGTGGTTTACCTAGCAAACCTGTAATAATCCTCCACGTGACTTTGAAACCCGACGTCAATCAACTAACGTGGGCTCACTACTGTAAGCAGCGTGTTACGTTTGCCCATGCGCATCGTGAATTTCCGGTAAAACACGGTTTCCAAACCTGTTTCGTCAGTCCACGGTTGAGGGCGGCAGTCTCTTCCCTTCTCTCGCCATGGGAAGGAAGATAGTTCTGCTAGCAAGGAAATATTTATCTTGAAATGTCGAAAAAGGAAGTAAAAATGCTATCATTTAAGGGAATAGATTATTTCTACATGTTATTTCGTTTGGACTGTTCCTGTACTATGTATCAGCATAGTTAATAGAGTGGAATGGTTAGAAAACCCGCAGCGCCTTTGTTAGCCCTTTGAAGTTTGCCGATTTATGTTGGAAGGGGGTAAGACAAAAGATTGTGCACGGTCATAGTTCATTAGCGTCCCCTGAACGACTGAACCCACACGTTTCTATTGGCTGATAGATTAACATATTGGAATTTCTATTGTGTTTTGTGGACGGTAGTGGTTGAAAAAAGCGAACAAAGACATATAACAAAGAAGATCGCTGGGTTTCATAACCATTCCACTCTATTAACTATGGTATCAGGCGCTCAAGAAAATCAGTGTCGTCACATCTACAGCCTAGTCCCCGTAACAGGCTTTCCATATAGGAGTCAGACGCTTGGATTTTTCACATGCAATCATATTATTTCCAAATTTGGCAAATTGGAGTACCGTAGAATCCCATGTATATTCCCTGCTGATAGTTCGCCCTCCAAAAACAAATTTTATAACTTGTAAGAAATCATTTTGTCCTGTTAGTTTCATGGGTTTGTTTGATGATTTGTTAGATGTTAATTGACACTATTAAACTGCTGTACTATAGCAAAAAGAGTGCGAGTGATAGCTTTCCTCTATCTTTTTTTCCTGCCATAATTCTCCCCGTACAGAATGAAAAAAACACGTGTCTAGTCTTCTGCAATCTTGGTCAATTTAGTTGAAAAATTAAGACCTCCCCTCCCCCATATTTCAGTGATGTTACGTATGGTCCATTTCAGTTTTGCTCACGATCTCATCACCGAAACGGTGGGATGGGTGGATTTGTTTTCCAACTAAAATTGTCCAAAACTGTAGCCATAGTTAATAGAGGGGAATGGTTAGGAAACCCGGCAAACTTCAAAGGGGCTAACAAAGGCGCTGCGATTTCGGTTGGAAGGGGGTAAGATAAAAGATTGTGGACGGTCATAGCACATTAGCGTCCCCTGAACGACTGAACCCACACGTTTCTATTGGCTGATTGATTAACATATTCCAATATCTATTGTGTTTTGTGCACGGTCACGGTGGAAACAAGGGAACAAAGACCTATAACAACGAAGGTCGCTGGGTTTCACCACCATTCCCTCTATTAACTATGTTGTAGCTGACCCTAGGAGTCTACTATAATCGGGGACACGAATTCCTCGGTCGAATTGGAATTTAGGCTGGTTCTTGAGGAGGGAGGAATTTATACATGGGATTCTACGGTAATTACATTACACATACTAACACAACAGAGAAAAAGTAAGTTTCAAAAATTCAAATACTTTATTCAATGAATATACTACAAGGTTATTATACAATTTAGGTGATTTATATATTACCGTAGCTTCAGTTCTTTTCACAAACATTACAAGTATAATAATAATAATATAAAGTAAATGGAAAAGACTACTATACACGGAAACTTTAATTCACCCATTTCCTTAAATAATGAATCTAAGCAATTGCAAAATTATAACCCTTAAGAAAGCACCCGCTTAATATAGCAAAACCTCCATTCTCGACCTTTCTCTTATTTCTTACCGCGCATGTTCGACGAAAATCATGCGCAGTAATAAATAAGAGAGTCTGGGGTCGAGAATGAACCTCCTCTGTCTAATTAACGCCACTGTGCATACACGAAGACTTGAAAGGAGAGATAAAATACTCCCAATTACTTTTCACTTCCAATGTCGCAATAGCTGTTCCTGTAACTTTGTTTGTCAATTTAATTTTGGTACGTTGGGTCCCTCAATGAGCATATCCTTCACTTAAAACGTTAAATATATATATTTTAATTTTTTGTTCCTTTTTCATGGCCGATGATATAGTAAACCACACACACATCTTATATACCTGATACACACTTCAATAACTATTGATCGCTATGCCTTAGCTGATGAGCTTTATTCCATTATAATCGCTTCAAGCATCGTCATTTTGATATGGTTATGCAATTATTCATGTTCTAAATCGTGTACATGCACTGGAAAAACTGGATAGGGATATAAATTAGAGTTTCCAAAACAAATTCAATTTCCAACATATTTCCATCCGTCGGAAGTGTGCAATATCGTGGAAACTATTGCCCAACGTAAAAAAATTCCAACAACCTTTTATCTCATGGAAGAGATCCAGGTTTTTCCGGTGATGTACTCTTAACAAGAAGATGCAGCCATTACGACATAAACTACATCATTAACACAGATCCCACACAGGATCAAAATAGATCCACACAACATACTGACACAATGAAACCGATTGACGCAAAATGTTATTTTTCACACTTTTCTTCAAACATACATACAGCTAGCATTTGCGTTTCATTTTGTTTAATATTTTTATTGTCCTTCAAAACGTCCTTATTTCTCTAAAATGACTTGAACACCGAATCGAAGACTAGCTAGTTCCGCGTGAAAGGGTGAGGGTATTATAGGGAATTGTCTTAATATGAAAACGAGAAGTTTATTTCAAACCCTCATTCTGCGCCCCTCGGGTTTCAATGTTTTCTTGGTATTTGAACCCCTGATAAAACACTTGAACTCGTGTTAGAAACATACGATTTCCGATCATTCTTAGCCATTTAATGATAAACATCTTTTCCTCCCATATTAGAAATATATCTTATAGATGGTTTTCACTCAATCCCCAGAGATTCAAATGACAAAGGGCATGGCGGCCATGTTGGTGTACAGGGCAAAAGAAGCTAACGAAGAATCTATTGTTAAAGGTACACCAACATGGCCGCCGTGTGAAAACCATCTATAGACGATCACAAACACTGTTTATTTTTAAAGGGACACTGCATGCGAGCCTGAAAAGAACATATTTTCTCCTGATCAGAGACAAAAATAACTGCTCAGATTAGCAGAGTATGCTTTCCAGGTATACTGGAGAACGTTTGAGACAATTTTGATGAAGGATGGCAAAGATTCGAGTAGATGAAAATTGCTGCTGTTAAGAGAAATTTAGAGCAACTTCAAATCAGTCCATGGCGGACCGTAATCGCGTTGCTAGAAAAGGATTTCCATATCAAAATTCGAAAAACAAACATGTATCAACAACATTTAGAAGGCATCTGTCTTTTAACCTAAAGTGCTATATTTGTAGTTGTTATTAGAACCTGACTTCGGTCTCCACTTCGATCAACAGTGTCACTTAAAACACTATAGAGTGGTTTTCAATAGGCAATATTCGTATTCTCACGGACGAGCTGGAACGAACACTCAATGGAGGCTCGTGCGGGGGAATTCGCTAAAAACTATTTAGCATTAGAAAAGATTCCCCCGCATGAGCCTCCATTGAGTGCTCGTTCCAGCTCGTCCGTGAGAATACGAATATTGCCTATTGAGTGTCGCCGTAAAACCAAATCCAATCACGGGAGCAAGTAAACACACAACGAGCCAATCACGAGCAAGTAAAAACCCAATGAACCAATCACGAACTGAAGTAATTCGTGATTGGCTTTACTTGAACCAATCACGAGAAAAGGTAAACGCAATCATGGATAACTAACCAATCAAATTCGAAGGCAGTCACCTAATTACTTTTCATAGTTCCGACTCAGACAATAGCGAACCAATCAGAGCGTACCAGTTTTCCCACAGGAATGGCATGTCCCACGAACATAAACAAGGACTGGCTGTTTTTAAAAAGGTTTCTAGCATTCCACGAGTTTGATGATGATATATGATTAGAATACCTAAAATTTAAACGAGACATATTTTGGCAATCAACGTATTTTTGCGCCCTTTTTTGGTAAAATCTGATGGCGTGTGAGATGTAGCAACTGTAGCTATGGGGCGTCGAAACTATCAATCGATAACCGCCCTAAGAAATAACCAAAGCAACATTGCAGTGGATAGAGATACGCTTCAGTCGAATTGATAAATCAAACAGACGGTGTGACTGCATTCATTCGTCCTCTTATCAAATCTTGTTTACTTGGCTCGCGTCAACATGTGTATCTGAATTTAGTTGACAAATTTGGCAAAGAAATATCAAATTAAATTCGGTGTCGTTTATGAAGCATCACGGAGCGTACCAGTGACGTCATACGTGACGTCATGATTTGCTGAATCATTGATCATGACCCAAAGATAGCACACTTTTAATGATAATGGCAACAAGTAAGTCACGAATTCTTAATAATATCATAGCCATCATACTGATCTTTGTACTTCTAAATAGGAGTCCACACTTACTAACTATTCTTTTCGAACAGAAAACATAGCCACTCCACAAATACAACAAGACGATCGACAACAACAACATACTCAAGAAGTACTCTATTTCTCTTTCGTACAATCACTGAAAACAAAAACAGACTAAAATTCTCGCACACTTTTTTAAGGATACTTATACGTTCTATCCGGGAAAATAGGAAAACAATTTTGAAATACTTTTGTCCTGTTTTAGCCGAGGTTATCAGTCTCCTCACCATCACCTGTACTGAAAAATTAACGTTTCCGACTGAAAAAAAGGGGCCTTAACGACATAACGTAATATACACATAACAAAACTTTTAATTGAGATCCCTCGGAAAGCTTCTCTTTCTCTTACTTTTAGAGAAACTTTAAAAAATAATGTTGGAAACACGGTTTTCAACATCGCCGTATCTCCCGTAAAAGTTAATGTGAAATGGAGAGATCAAATGAAGGGCTGTATGTAAAAAGGGTGTGATTCTTGATCACATTCTGAATTCTCCCTTAGAAAACAAAGAAATTGAAGGAGAATTTAGAATGTGATCAAGAGTCACTTACGCCCTTTTTGCACACAGCCCTTCAAATGTAACGTATGACTTTCCCAACACTGTGTGTTCAACGTGCGTGAAACAACCTAACAGAATGACAGAAAAGATCAACTTCTGGCAATGAAATTCGAAAACCTTATATAAAGGTCACTTGGCTCGCATCACATGTTGATATGAATTTAGCTGACACATTTCCTTTGCGCGGATCGTTTTGTTCCTCCAATTTAGACCATTGTCTTGGTATTCTCAAAGGAGTTGGAAAATTTGAAGAAAAATAATTTGAAAAGGATTCTGGTAGTTGTAGTTAAATGACGTCATTAGGCTTGCAAAATATCCTATTCAACACCTAATTCATTTCTGTTGTTTTATGAAATATTGAATCACGTTGACGTTTGTTGAAGGCGGCAGGTCGGACGATGGCAGTCTGGTACTCATTCCCAGGTCTCTCGCAGCTTATTTACTCGACACTGTTGAAGCGATGTTGAAACCGTCGAAACCGATGTTTGACTGAGGCTTGTTCACACAACTCTTCTTAGTTGTTTCGTTATAAATAAATATTGTTGATGCGGACGTTAAATGCTCCATTTGAAATCAGATCCACTAGGTGGTAAAATGACAACTTTAAACTTATAAAAACCCTACCTCGAAAAAACAGTCTGGAACACGAAATCAGAAATGTTAATATTCGAAACACCACTGAAAAAATTCATTCATATTAAATAATCACGCTCATTCCTAGGTCTCTCGCAGCTTATTTACTCAACACTATAGAAGCGATGTTTCATTTGCGGTGATGGGTTCACACCTAGCCTTTGCGAATTACATATTTAGATTAGATGTTTACACCGTTTGACCGACAGCTATACAATTCGTTTGATGAAGACTTTAGATACTGTGATGAAACCAGGGTTTTGGCAAAAATCTCGAAAGCACAACGTTTGAAATTATTTCCTCATAAAAAAATAATTAACATCTTGGTTTGTATTAAATTCTCGAAAAAATTAGAAACCTATATTTTTTACTTTTTAACAATGCATAATGAACCGTGCAAAGTTATCATATCCTATTTTGGAACATATCATTTCAAACCAATTCACCGAAATCAAGAAATGCTCGCTTTAAGCGCCTAACGTTCATAAGCGCCTAACGTTCATAAGCGCACCTTTAAAAAACGAAATTAAGTAGTCTTAGATCTCAATAAAGCAAGGGTTATACCGACATACATCCAAACCGTCGGGAGTCTGCTATTCGGCCGATTTCCGGCGGTCATATCGAAAACCACACAAAAACACTGACTTTCTAACGGGACCTGAAAAACATCCATAGAGGCTGATCAAAGCCAGGATCCAGCTAAATCACAGATCGAATTGGAATTTAGCGTGTTGGTTTTTGTGGAGGGAGGAAAACCGGAGACCCTCGGAGCAAGGGCGAGATACTAACAAACTCAACTCACATATGGCGCCGGGTCCAAGAATCGAACCTGGGCCACAGAGGTGAGAGACGACGCGCTTACTAGGCCACTGCGACACCCCGACTTCCCCGGCTGCATGTGTGGCCACTCCCGTCGGCCCAAAATGGAACCCACAACTCGCGTCGACCAGTTTTTCACCGATCTCCGACTCGTTTTGGAGTGCGCGGAAATCGAATCGGCTATCCACCGAATCGACGACAGTTGTATGTGTAACCGCGCAGGAGTCGCCGAACCAGCCAATCATAGCGCAGCATTATGTCACATGACAACGCCACAGGCCACAGTCGAGTCGCCGACTGGTTAATTGTATGTGTAGCCGCAACAGAGTCGCCGACTGGTGTCCGAGTTGCATGTCTGGGATCCGGAAGTCGGCGTATTCGGAAGTTCTATATGTGGCCGCACGGGTAGCCGACTACCGACGGTTTGGATGTATGTGTAGCCCCGGCTTAAGCAAACTCTTAAAAACTCTTAAATAACTTATAGCCAAGACAACGGAAATTTCAAAGCTTATAAAATTCATTTACACAGCTCAGCCAAATTAGTACAGTGCTTGTTCGCAAAACTCTTCTTAGTTATTTCCTTAGAACTAAATACCGTTGATACGGACCTTAAATGCTCCATTTGAAATCAGACCGGCTTTTTAACTGATAAACACCCTACCTCGAAAAAGCAGTCTGGAACACGAAATCAGAAATGTTAATATTCGAAACACCACTGAAATAATTTATTTGTATCTCTTATTCCTAGGTCTCTCGCAACTTCTTTACTCAACAGTCTAGAGGCTTTTCAATCCGTAATTCGATGAAGAATTCAATACTGCGATGAAACTTCTAACTCAGCCCAGAACTTTAACCAAAATCTTGAAAAAACAACTTCTGAACGTTTTTCCTCATAAAATATTAATTTTAACATCCATTAATTATCGAGAAAATTTCAAAACTTTAAAAAAATGCATAATGCCGCCATGCAAAGTTATCATATCTTATTTTGGAACCCTATCATTTCAAACCAATTCACCGAAATCAAGAAATGCTTGAATTTAAGCGCCTGTCTCATAAGCGCACCTTTAAAAACGAAATTCAATTGATCGTTGCACTGACGTCACAAAAAGATTGCCTCAAGAAAAAATCTTATATTAGTAAAATATTTTTAACGTTGTGTATAGAGCAGGCAAAAATATAGAAATGATCAAAATTTTGGAGCAATAGAGTACTTCATACCGAAATGTCGGACAAATAATATTCGAACAATTTTGTGTAATTAGTATGCAGCAGCCATGTTGGTATACAGCTTTGGAACACCAAGATGGCGGCCAAAAGCTTACTCTTCAAATAAAGCTGTCTTTCCCATCAGTAAGATTATCGTTCACTTCAAAACACTTTAGATATCACTTTCAAAGGTTTAATCAACTCTAACATTTTAAATTGACCGAAATATATGTATTTTCATGACATTTAGGAAACACGCTGAGCTGAGCTGTAACAACATTCAAAATACTGTAACTCAAAAACGAATCACCGTATCGACGTAAAATTTTCGAAGAATACTGAGAATACCGATATCTAAATTAGATTAAAAGAACAGCTTTATATATCTCATTGTTTAGATTTTAGCATTCTGATGACGTCACATGCAAAGGATCTATAGTCTTAGATCTCAATTAGCAAACTGTTAAAAAAACCTGACAAAATAACGGATAGCCAAGACAAAGGAAATTTCAAAGCTTAAAGAATCATTAACACAGCTCAGCCAAGTTAGTACAGTGCTTGTTCACATAACTCTCTGCTTAGTTATTTCCTTATATCTAAACATTGTTGATATCTACTAGGTGGTAAAATCACAACTTTTTAACAGATAAACACCCTACCTCGAAAAGACAGTCTCGAACACGATATCAGAAATTTTAATACGCAAAACACCACTGAAATAATTCACTAATCGGACGAGGGAAGTATCCATGTGAATCGAACTGACTGCGTTTGAGCTTAACTTTACAATATGAAATTAAGGGCAATATAACAATCTTTGCCCTGCTTGGATGACCAATGTTTTTTTATGTCAGTGTTTACAAGGCGTATTGTGGTGTTGGCGAAAATAGCTGAATAGTTTTAGTCAAACATGTTTTTTTTCTAAAAGAATTTAACAATACAATGAAAACGGTTGAAAATAAAAACAGTTAGTCATGAGATTAATCAAGAGAGGATAACTGGAGATCGGCTCTCTTAGTTATCCTCTCTTGGATTAACTGATTATTTAATATGAGTGAATGATTTCAGTACCGGGTATTTGAATCTGAATTCTTCATCGAACGAGTTGGAAAGCGTAAACTTACAATTATCGTTGAGTCTCGTCCCCAGGGTCTCCTCGGTCAGATCCAAGCCATAGCCGCCATCTTGGATTTGACCGAGAAGACCCTGGGGACGAGGTTGGTAAATAAGTTGCGAGAGACCTAGTAATGAGAACCAAACAAGAAAGCTAGTTAGTATTCTGTATCAGTTAGTACAGAATACTAAGCTAATTGAATACTGTAATATAAGGGGTTTCACAACCGAACACTGACCTTCCTTGCCCAGTGGGACGCCCAGTGGTAATAACGAAACAAAGTAAAACTGCTGTCTTCATGCGTAGAGACCGTCTCACCATTATGGGACCTGTTTTTGTGCACTGCGCATGTCAATGACGCAAACTATAACGCCGAACTCTAAATTTACGTTTTCCATCAAACTTTCATAACATTATTAAATCTTATATAGTTTCATTTCACAAGATACCATATTCGCGTCCGAACTGTAAGGGATTTAAAATGGCTCGCCTAACGCCTCGTCATTATAAATACCCATTCAATTAGTCCACTCATATTGTATCTATTATTCATGACTCCATTGTCATTAAAAAATAGAAATACAAAATTGTTCTCAAGCATTTTCAGTGATGTTGTACTACTCGAAATAAAGATATTTGTAACAAAAACCATACCATCATTTATATCCAAAACATCCTCCTTTGAAGGACATAAAATCAATATTTAAATACGTAGAATACTTTCGAAAATAATGATCCAGCTTTTCAAAATTAATCCATTCACGTTAGTAGTTATTTAAGAAACAAAGTCAAGATGAAAAATTATTTTTGTTGAGTAAGGTTAGAGATTAATTACGAAAACTATGTTTTAACGTCCGTTGAAAAATAATACGCTGATAAAAAATCCACTAAGCATTTGGTGCCGAATAATGACGGATACCGAATTTTCAACAACTTAAAAAATACCTTACCAAACAAATCAAGATTTATATGAGTTTATATGGAGAAACTTACAACCGTCACCATAAATATCAGGACCTCGTCCTCGTCACTTAAAAGGGGGCGATGATCCATAGCTACTTTAATCGTGTCATGACAATAATCAATATGGAAGATCAGATATACGTAAAATGTTGTTAGTAAACAAAATAAATCCAGATTATAACAGAACTGGTATATAGCTTGAAAAGTAGACTGCTTAGTTCTTTACCTTAGGAAAATAGACCGACACCCGTTATGAAATTCAAAAATTATATAAATATCTAATTAGAATGTCATGGTGTTACGCATGTATAGAAACAATGTTCGATTAAAATTAGTGGCTGTTAATTGGCTACAACCAGTTAATTAAAGTAATTAAAGTAAGAGGTAGGCATTTCTAATGCATGGATGTTAGGTGCTAATTGTGGTATTGTTTCAATCGTCCACTCATTGTCTTTAACATCAAAATCTATCAAAACTTGAAGAAGAATATCTTTTTCTTTATTTTTTTAACAGATTTGAATTGCATCTAGTGAAAACTCTCATAATTTTAGATATGACGATAATTCCATATGGGACACATTTTCACATTGAACGTTTCTGAACTCTGCTGAATGGGCGAAATGTTTTCACACAAAAGAAAAGCAGTTTTAAAACACAGTTTCAGTGGATTTGATTTCAGAAATGTATTATTTAAGGTTGATTGGTTGTCAGTATGAAAAACAGAAAATTCTAACGTGGGGAAAGCAAATTGCATCTGAACAATAGAACTGTGCCCAGTTTTTACACGGATTGTTTCTTAAAGTCTCCTCTCTCAATGCTTGATTGAAATAATTAACAATTATTCACCTCAGTGTCGGATATTTAACTCGCCACTTTAGTATATACCACACTGCAGGTCAATAGCCAGCACCAAATAGTTATTTTATTTTCTGTCAAATGGACAAAAACTCGCGCGAGGTGATCGCTGCTTCGCTCGGAGGTGAATATCAAATCATATTCACTGTTTCATTAGCCAATCAGAGCGTGCGAAAAGTGATATTCACTGGTGTGGTATATACTAATATGTTCCTTGACGACTACGTCTATTCACAGTTTGTTGGTCATTTTTAATATTTGCTTTGATTTCATCCATCCCACATGTGCGCGCGGTTCGTCACTTTATATGAAAATCGCTGATAATAACTGCATCCTGCCCGGAACAGCTCCTTTAAAGTTAGTTTTGGTTAAAAAATGATATCGTAGCGAAAAAAAGATAAGTTTATGATTAAAAGTAAAAACGAATGTCAGCAGGAAGTATTGCGTTAAATAAACTGAAAGTAAAAATTCTTAAGTATTGGCTTACTCAAACTGAAAAAAAGAAAAACAGAGAAAGCAAAAACAAAAATTCACACTGCAAACAAAACCTTGACCTAAAAAAGAAATAAAGAAATAAAGTCTGAATGATCACGATAAACATACTTTCAAGCACATCATTTTTTATCTATTAATTACATAGGCCTATTTCGAACTTCTCAAGTGCCGAATTCAATATTAAGATAAAAAAAGATAAAGCGACATTATTTAAAGTGCAAGTAGCGACATAAAACAACATGAACTCTTTTTGCGCCAAATTCTATTTCTGATAAATTCAGTTGTCTAACTTAGTTTTCTTTGAAAGGCATAAGCAGCAATTATACTGGAATAAACGCTACCCGAATTGCGGGATTGATTCATCTTGTGATGCCACAATGGAAACCTACGGTATTATATTGTAGTAGTGTTCTCTCGGGAGGGAGTTGATTCATCTTATGACGTCACAGAATCCATGAAAAATAATCAAAATTAGGGATTAAAAACCAGAATGTAACAAAATTTGCAAGATTAATACCTTTTTGTGAGAAACAAATACAATAGTACAATATATATTTTTATTTTTTTGACATGATACTTGCACTTTAACATCGGTTGCTCGTCAGTACGACGGAAGACATATGTATTTCACAATTATCATCACGTCACTTTATTATTATTTTTGTTTCATATTATATGTCACTCTCCACCTTCTTTTCATTGGTCTATATGTGTTTCATCATAAGATTGTGCAATTAATAATTCATGTATTATTTCGTAAAGGTTCTAGTTTATTAGATACATTGTAAGCCTCTTTCCCCGAAGAAGATCGGCCGTGCCGATCGAAATATTGGAAGAAAAACTCTCTACCGTTGAATCAGCCTTTCCTTTCTTGTCTAGACATATGTGTAGCTCATTAATAACCGTCTCTCAGTTAGCTCACTCGTTACGCGCCAGTCTCGGTCGTGCGGGAGGTCGATGGTTCAAACCCCGGTCTTAAAAATAAACAACTGAGTAGAAGGTGCTGCCTTTGTGGAAGTCTCGTTCTCGAACTGCAAATGGTTAGACCTTCACGTCTTCTCGGATAAGGACGCTAAAATCAAAGATATTGTTACAGCTCTTTAACAGTGAGATCGGCACATGAGTGAGAGCAGCATCTGATAAGGGCGTTACATGACAAGGGACCAAGGTCGGATCTGAATTAAATTTGAAAACTCGTGAGTTTAGAATGGAGCGTTAGTGGCATTTATCTGGCTAAAATGACTTACGAAGCATCACATGTGGCGGCCCGAGTCTTAAAGGCCCAATACGGACCTTGATGCTTTGCGCGCCGCGTACCTCAAATCCGCCATTTGTCGCAGTTGAAAATTCGAAGTTTTACGACAAGACAATAGAAGCCTCGATTTGAAGCGAAACAAAATAAAACAGATGCTCGCAAAGCATCAAGGTCCGTACTGGGCCTTTAAATTCGGCTCTGTGTCTTATTTTTATTGCATACTAGATCCATGCTCTTGCTATCCATGTGGGATGGAGATTTCGGTAAACCAGTATTTTTCGCAAACGTCTTCCCAACTGAATTATTCTAATGAACGAAGTGTCGATTTTTAACGACGAATATTTTCACAATTTGATGTCATTTGTTCTTTGTGAAGAGCAAAACACACGATAAATAGTAGCGTTAACCGAGCAGCCATGGAGAAGCTTATTAGGTAAACGTTTTCGCTCTAGCCGTGTCTAGTTGAAATATAAAGAGCAGTCATTTATACAACCACTGAGAGGTTATCCAAAAATCCAAATAATGACAATTCATTAAATTCATAATCGGCGTAAAAAAGCTACAAGGTATCATATAAACAAACTCAACTGGAATCCTGGTTGTCGCGGAACATTTTAAAGATATCATAGCAGTTTGATAGAGAACTTAACAAAATCATTTTGAAATATTAGCTTACATCCACAAAGGCACAATAAAACGAACACTTTCCATGGCAACGAGTGATGACGTCATGAAGATTATACCATATATTAAAAACATTAGTTTTTAGTGTGCCTGTCCTATTATTGGTGATTATTTTCTCCATTACAGGGTCAAGGTAGTTGTGGAGGCGTCTTTGTTTTTTACACCTTTGGCAAGAAAACTTTCAGTTTTAGCGCTGCTTCTCTATGGAACAAACTACTTACTGAACTAAAACAAGCAGCCTCAAGAGCTTCATTCTCATTCGAGTTCAACTCATACTTTGCAGATAAGCCTCACTGTTTCCAATGATTGTTGTTGTAATTTGAAACTGTCTTTATTAGTGCTTTAGTTGTTACTGTTATTAATTATATATTTATTTATTTTCTTTATGTTGAGGGCCACGTGTATATTATCTGTATGATATTAAGTGCTTAGCCTGAATTTCAGCCGTCTCCTCTGCTTCGTTCATCCCGAGAGAGACATCTGAATCCAATAGCCGATCGATAATGCCGTCCAGTGACGTCAAGGCGGATTAACAATTTAATTTATGCAAATAAAACTGTCACGGCGGTAGTAAGAGTTCGTGAGAAATATTTATTTGAGATTAAGACCACCAAAATAAAAGCCTTACCTATATTATATATCTCCATCCCATTTGCTTCTCAAGTGCCTCTTATGTTGTGAAAGCCTTTCCGAAGCAACAAATCGTTATATTATATTTGGAGGCAAAGTACAGTTGATCTTTGTCTTTCCGTCGATCTTTGTACATGTCTCGCGATCTGCCGTTCGAATCGACACAGCTACGAGATATTACCTATGTAAATGATGCAACAGAAAAGTAGAAAAACATGAAAGGATAATGGAGAATTTTAGAAGAAATACCAAGACTCTTTTACGGGAAAGAACAGTTCCTTGAAGAGAGTAGCGACATTCTTTACCACTGCGAGTGTGAACAAATAATCGATTGTCAACAACCCCGCGGACGCGACGCGATAAAATGTACATGTTTACAGTTAGTCGGCCGGTTATTGTGCAGGACACTTTCAATCCATTTCCAGATGTTTTCCTTACTAATTCAAGGTCTTTGCCAAAGACAATCACTCCACTGAAACTCAACGATCAACAATCGCGAGTCCAAAGTGAATCCTGCCGTCTTCTCGGCTGATAATTATGATAATTATGCGAAATTATAGAATATGAACCAATCAAAAATCACTACCAGGTTTTCTGGTAGTGACGTCACTGGACGGCAGGAAGGAACGGGAGGAACGAACCAGAGGAGACGGCTGAAATTCAGGCTATTAAGTGTTACCCTCGATAAATAAAGCATTATTATTATTATTATTATACCAGACAATGAAACAATGTAGGCGACTGGCTTCGCGCATGCGCACCTCGCGTCAGCATTGTTGTCTATCTTCTTATTTACGATACAAATTAGCCAATCAGAGAGCGAGAAAATGGGCAGTTGTTGTAAAATAACTGATACCTGTATGTATTCATTCAAAGCTGACTTTTCAAGAGAAACAAGACTTAGGTTTGATGCATTTGATGGACGAAGTCGAAAAACAAAAACAAAAAAAAGATCAACGACAAACGCTGAATGTCCATCCATAGGCAAACCACAATAATGAAGTGTAAGCTATAATAAAACGTGTTTACATGTTGTTTGTGAAGTGAAAACGAGAATAAAACGTGTTTTACGTATTTTTTGTGATTTTGTCATTTTTTACCCTCCCTCCCCTCCCCCCTACTTTTAAGACTGCTCAATTCAAATTATAACGATGGTCCATCGAAACGGATTGCAGTTCACACCGATCTGATTTTTCTACATCGACTGAAGTCTATACACCGCATTCATAATTATGAAACTTTCAAGTACAGAAAAACGAATATTACCGACAGAAAATCATGCCGGATTTAACAATACTATGAAATATGGTAAGTGATGTCAATTTCTTTTGGCCAAGTTCTTATGCTTTTGAAGAATGCTAATCAGTATAATGCATTGCGCGCCCATGTTTACATTTGAATGATGAAAAAATCCTATTTTCACGCTGTACAAAAATGGCGATTGTAACGTTTTTTATTACATAATTCTGCCAAGAACGCAAGAAATATGCACAACAATGCACCAAATATGCATGAGACCATATTTCGGGTATTACGTTAATATGGCTTCCTGTCATCATGGTAAATCCCATTTCTCGAGCGCGCGCGCAAGGATTTCGGTTATTATAGAAGACACTTTCATTTCATTGCAGATTTTATATAATAAATAACTTATTAGTCGGTTTAAGCATCTAATACGGCTGTATTCTTACTCGTCATCCGTATTTTGGCTCGCCTAAAGGCCAAAATACGCATGACTCGTAAACATACACAGCCATATTAGATGCTAAGCCGACTAATAACGACTATTTATTGTTCAAACGTAAACATGGGGGCGCAATGCATTAATATTGATTAGCATTCTTTAAAGGGACCGTATCAACCAGTGTCCTAAACGCACCTCACAAGCTATCGGCTTCCTTTTCTGCAATCCAATTTTGAATTGTACAAATCAAGGTATTCAGGATCTGTTGATTATTGTACGTATTTCTTCAAATCATTCTCACTGGAAGCCTAGAAGCTCGAGCTATAAAACTGAATTTTGGCTTGGCGGTCATTTTCTAGGCCATCAAAAACGGAGGCTGAGACGGCCCCTGTAAAGGTTTGAAGAGATGTTGTATGAAATCAACCAAGTATGAAACACGAGGCTTCACTTCACACGAACCTCTGTAATGTTTGATCGAATTCAATTATCACGACATTCCGCGCCGTGTTACTAAAGGCGCGTTCGATTGACCGTATTCCAGAATAGGAATAGATGGAATAGTCCCTGGAAATTACTGGTTTAGGTACATTTAGCACTGCAAGCTACAAACGCTTCCTGGTATATGATATTCAGGATACATGTAGTACTTCAGTGGCTAAAATATCCCGATTCAAGCGATTTGTAGTATTCCGGAATAAGATTATACTGAATAATAACGGTCAATCGAATGCAACCAAATGTTGTTATGCTATTCATAGTAATTAAGATTATTTTTTCATTAATTGGCTTTTCCAAAATTTTAAATCATAGCGGCCATTTATGAATACGGTGTATTACTGCTGGTTAATAAATGTCTATATCGAAAATAAAAGCAATTTAAATTTCACCTCCAAAAAGACAAAACCACCAAAGGTGGTTTACTCAATCTTTTCACAGGTATTTCTAGAAAATACCCTTTACACAATCTAATACGACAAAACATGAATTTGCTAACAATATCAAATTGACGATAAACATCTATAATGGATAGCTCAGATTCTGGGTAAAATTGATCATTCAAAAACTCTTTTTTTATTATATTTTTCCAAATAAACGACATTTTTGGACGTGCAATATGTCTATAAACACAGCGGCAATCTTTGACAAAAAACTAAATCTGTTAAATATATGAAGACCATTTGACTCAAACACTTCGCTTATCAGATTATACGGTATCGGTTCTACACGTGGCTTGGACTAGCCGAGCTTGAATCTTTTTCTTTGACAAACCACTAATGTCTCTATCAATTCAAACCTGCCCATCCCCAGTTGGGCGTTTGACAATTTTGAATCAGAACGTTGCAAATACCCCATCGTTGGGTCAGCTTAGCTAAGCAAATACCCCACAATGGGGCTTTGGAACGAGTGCGAATCTCTTATCAACATTGAAGGCAATTTTGCCATCTCTGCCTCTCTATGACAAATGATCAACCCCCAGCTGTTCTTTGCTGGCGAATGCCCCACCCCAGGGACAGACTGAGTTGTCAAATGCTCGGGCCAGTCGGGGAAAGGATAGACAGGTTTTGAATTGATAGAGACATACATTGAATTGAAATTTCCTTGCCTGGACTTAAGTAAAGGAGACCTCGACTGATTTATCACGTACAGAAAATTCCCTTGTCACCATTACCTTGACATCAGTAGCATTCGCCGAAACACGGCTCTTCGTTTCTTGCCCATGGGAACCAATTCGAATAGCCATTGTCTTCGTGCGATGCATGACGTAGTCCATCCCCATAGTAACCACGGTCTTCCTCTCTACCGGCAGCACGGCGCATGTACCATGGCTCTGAATTATATCGCTGGTCAGCACGATCGTCGGCTCGGTTAAAGAACCACGTCCCATCTTTGCGTCTCTTTCGTTTGCGTTTGCGAGGAAAATTAGCCTGAAACTTCCACGAATTCCGAAAATAACTTCCCTCGCCATCTGTGCGCGCATACCAAGGAGTGTGCACCCGCTGTTCAGTACGATCGTCGGCGCGATGGAAGAACCACGAGCCATCGGATTTCAGGGGACCAGGTCGTGGAAACCACGTCACCAATGGGTTGCCTTTTCGAAGAATGTCCCTATCGACGGCTCTGCGTACGTACCATGCTTCAAAGTGATCATCATGCTTTCTCTCTCGCCACTCAGGTGGAGGCACTGGACCCAGAGCATTTGAAGAGGTTTCTTCACGCGACGGGTTTCCCATAGGACCACTCTTCATGTAACCCCGTTTCGATTCTCTCTCCTCAAGAAATTGCAGCAACGGAAATTCATGATACAAAGCTGGTTTGGGGTCAGGTGGGGTGGGTTTTCTTTTGAGCTTTTGCTCGTGCAATGGAATGCCGCTTTCTTCACCATAAAGAGAGTCATGTCTATGTTTACCTTTTTGGGCGCTATTCAGCTTTCTTTTGGATATCAGAATGGTTCCGCCGGCATCCGAAAGTCGAACGCTTTCCTCGCCATTCTTTTGTGGCAGTTTTTCAGTTCCTTTTCTAGACTCGCGTACCAACTGTGCTATCCTTGTCTCCTCAAAAGCCGACACTGCAGTCTTAGTAAAGCTTCTACTTATTTCTGTGATCTTCGCTTTACGTTTCTCAGTCGTTGGTTGGGGTTTCAATTCCAAAGTCAGGACAGTGATATTTTTCATCTGAATAAGATCCGTTCTTTTCTTGGATTTCTTGCCACCATGACTTCTTACAGCTCTGTTTATCTCCAACTGGTTTTGTTGTCTAGTCTTGCTTCGTTCTCTTGGACATTTAGGATTCCTTTTTCCTTTTTCTCCGTACAGTCGCTCATGCTCAAGTTTCTTCTCGTCCATCTGTAAGGCCCATTGATGAAGACGCTCTAACTCTCTCTGATACTTTCTCCGCTGCTTTCGACGCCTCTCTCTCATTAGCATTTTAGGACTCTCCTCCCACTTTTGTTTCTTCTTCTTTCTCCGATTCCTAAAATCTGACCTTTTCTCTTGCTTCTGAAGTCTTGACCACGAATCCACCCATTCGTTCACATGGCTCTTTGCTCTCTGCCGTTTTCGTTTATCATATTCCAGTTGTTCTGCTAGAATCTTTTCATATATGCCATCTTCCAAGGGTCCACTTGGCTTAGTTTTCATGTATTTTGTTCGTGGTTTTCTGTCTCGATGAAGATTTCTATGGTTCCTTTTCATTGTCTCCCACTCTTTCAATACTAACCTTCTGTACTGCTCTTGCCAACGTTTCACAGCGTTTAACGCCTGCTTTTTAAATGACTTCCTTGACTTCTTCCGCATCAGCCCTGGTCTAGTCCTACTCACATTTCGTGCCCAATCCTCTAAATTCTTCTCCAGGTCACTCCAAAATTTACCCTGCTCTTTCTTCCACTGGTGCTTACGAATTCTTCTTCCCCCTCGAGTAGGCAATGAGGTCTTTATTTGTTCTTGTCTTGGAGGACCAACATAATCACTGAGAGTGCCGGTGAATCTAACAGGCTTTCTATTGCTCTGCTCGGGCCAAACCTTTTGATGGGATACTTCCCTTCCCTTATTCTTTCCTTTCTTTTTTATCCTCGACTTCTTTCTGTTATAGAGACTTTTTCCTTTTTGCTCAGACTTTCTCGCCCTCTTCTTTTTCTCGTTCTCATTCTTGGCAAATACATGACGCTCCTTGCGCAAATCTTTCTTCAGCTGTTTCAAATCCCTCTGTTGTTCACGGAGTTTTCTTTTCTCAAGCTTTAGCTCTTTCTTGATGCTCTGGATCTCTTTGAATCGTCGTTTAACAAGATGAGCTCGTTCCTTCTCAATTTCTTGTCGCAAGTTTGACAGGGAGACGTGTAATAAGATCTCTTCCTCTTTCTTCCACTTCTTCATGCGCGTTTTCTCTTCCCTGAGGTGTTTTAGGACATCTTTCATTTCCTTCTTCATCTTTTTCTGCTCACGAAGTCTTTCATCTTGAAACTGAGCCTTTTGTCTCTTCAGAGCACGCCAGCTTTTTTCAAGTTGGCATTTCTCTTTTTGAGCCCTCCGCCGTTCTCTACGAAGCTCTGCAAGTACCAACTTCAGCTCATTAGCGCGCTCCTTCAACTCACGTTCTTGTCTCTTTCTTTCTCTTCTCTTCACCCTTTCCTCCCAAATGTCTTCCTTGTGGCGCTGAAATCGCCGCGCAGTTTCTCCTTTGCTTGGTTTTCCTCCCTGCTTTACATAAACAAGACTCTTTTCCTTTAGTTTTTCTAGCTGTGTGTCCTTCCTGGGTGACACTGGTTTATCCGATTTTGCCTCTCGTTTCTTTGTAGGCTTTGACACACAAGGTTTAACCAAGAGAGATCTGGCAGGAGTATCGTCAACTCTAACGTTAAATTTATTTTTAGCATTCTGTTCAACCTTCAATGCCATTCCATTCTTACCATTTTTATCAGCAGCAATGGTGTCTACCTTGTTGACCCTTCGCGACTGTTTTTCAACCACGTTTTTGTACACAGCTCTTTTCATTTTTAATCTCTCAAGCCGCGTTTTTGTGCTACGGGTATTACTATTTTCTGGTGATTTTTTCTTCAACATCAGAGGATCTGATAAAGCGCTCAACCCATACATAGCCTGGGTTGAAAGGGTCTTCGTGGCTTTAATGTGTTTCTCCTGTGAGTTTACTTTCTTCTTGGTTGATGGATTCCTCTGGATTTTTCCGTCAAGAACCGCACCGTTATGAAACTTAGGCTGCAAGCCCACAGTGCTAGTAAGCTTATTGGCAATGCAAAACAACGACAGTTGCTGTTTTACTTTAGAGTTCTGTGTCCATCGTTCTCTAAAATCAGTCCACTGAAGACTTCGAGGTGGTGTCAAAACTGATACTTCGGTTCTAGGAGTGTGAGATTCCTCGAATAAAGAGCTGTGACCAATGCGCCTTGTCACCTTTCTATTCTTTACTGAATTCGACGGGTTCTTCTTTAAAAGGTGTCTTTCAAGTATGTCTTGGTCACTTAATCTCTTCCCGTAACCGTAAATGTCCCTAAATGTAACCACATGCGGATTTGTACCAAGGTGGCGCGGTATATCCGCAGTCTTCTTTTCTTTTGCATACATATTTCTCATTTCATCGAGCTGTTTGCGGTGAATGCCAGCACCACTACTAGAGTTCTCCTGTCTTCTTATTTCCTCATCGAATTTCAGTCGCCAGAACCAGGACATCATTTTACTGATCTGTAAGCGCTGTCTCGTATTTTTGTGACTGTTCATCAAGTTGTAATGTTTTTCCTGGAGCTTGGTGTGTACAGACCTGAGGTCGAACAAGTCTTTTTCACTATGGAGATCTTCCTCCTGTTGGTACAGCCTCTCCTCCAGTCTCCACAAGTCGATTCGTGCCTCTTGCTCAGCCGTCAATTCGGATTGCTTGCGGGAACCTTGAGAGGTGTCTGTCACAGTACCAAATCTTTCTAGTTTTCCAGTCCTGCTGATTGCTTGATTGCCAAGATAGATACTCACACCTAAAATACATAATATAGTTATATAATAAGT
Source organism: Actinernus sp. WN-2022 (assembly GCA_030867875.1). Lineage (NCBI taxonomy): Eukaryota > Metazoa > Cnidaria > Anthozoa > Actiniaria > Actinernidae > Actinernus > Actinernus sp. WN-2022. Next base: position 31,254,273 of record JAOWCC010000019.1, read on the forward strand.
ATCATAATTATATAAAAATAGCATCCAAAGAATGTGTGGTTTGATTGGTTATAAGGAACCAGTCATTAATCATAGGTGGGAGTAGTGTGTTAGAAAAGGGCCTCCCAGTACGTTAGTTACCGCCTCGCGGTTAGCTCAGTGGTTACTTACATTGTAGCTCTGGTATGTCGAGCGGGAGGTCGCATGCAGGTTCAAACCCCGGCCGGACGAACACTCAGGGTCTTAAAATAACTGAGCAGAAGGTGCTGCCTTTACATAATACAGTAAACGGTTAGACCTTCACATCTTCTCGGATAAGGACATAAAATCGCAGGACTAGTGTCCCCAATTATCTGCAAAGCTAAATACATTGACACTTAAATAGTCACTTACTTACCAGTACTTACTCACTTAGAGGACTGCCTAAAATTGTTTTGGCCTGATTGGGGAAAGCCTCAAAATATAAACCAATAACATGTGTTACAGGCTGCTTGAACACAACCCCACACATGTACAACTTAATTAGGTTACTGGTTTGAAAAAGCTTACCATGACCAATACTGAATCCAAGGGCTGTTGTAAGGCAGAGAAGGATAACAAATGTAGGAATGTCCACATACAAATGGGATACAGGGTCTCTGTGTTGCTCTTCCAGTAACTCATCCACTTGATGTTCCTCATGTTCTTCATCAAGCCAGCCAGGAAAGTATATCATAGGATCTGTTTCATCATCATCTTCTTTTCCTTCAATATGGTTGTCATTTTCTGTACAAGAGCTACAGGCACTAGATACTAAAGAACTTGTAATTGAATGCATATCCAAGGCATCATCACATTGTTCCTCTCTTACATCAACAGCAACGAAACTGTCATCAGTATAGTCATTCTCATCAATGTCTTGAATACATTCAATGTCTGGATCAGAGCCTTGGATGTCTGAACTCGAACTGAAAGAAAAGGAACCACTGGTTGTTAGAAGTGGTAGTTCCTTCCAGCCATCAACTCCATCACTTGATTCTTGGTATGACTCCTCTGGTTGGTCGACAGCAACAAAACTCTCACCACTGCTTTCTTCAGCATCTTCTACAAACTCAACAGAACTATCCTCATCAGAGCTTGGAGTCTCCTCATTAAATGAGAAAGTGCCACTTGATGTGATTGTCACAAATTCCTTATGTTCGTCAAGGAACTCTGGGCTCCAAAACCTTCCACTGGATTCCTCATATGCTGTACATAGTAAATTAACAGCAATGAAGCTATTATTAGTGTCACCATCTGTGTCTGGACAGCTGTTAATAATGTCTCCATCAAAACTAGAGGCACTCACAGAAGATATGCCACTTTCTGTAATTGATGTCAGCTCTTTCCACCCATCTAGGTCTTGCATGCATCTGATGTCATCATCTGTACCAAACCTCTGGTACCCCATAGAAAATGTGCCACTCTCTATAAGTGATGGCAGTTCCTTCCACCCATCTAGATCTTGTGTATGTGTGATGTCACTATCTGTAAGTGAGGTCAGCTCCTTCCATCCACTTACAGAATTGAAACTCTCAGCTAACAGACCTCCAGTGCTTGATGACAGACTATTGTCAACAGTGTCATGATAATCATCATTAGTGTCAGGGTCATCAAGGTTGAAGTGGTTAGAGATGATCATGATACCATCATCGTTTTCACCTGTGTTATCACTGTTATATGACTCTGCATCAGGGATATCTCTGTCATCATTTTTTTCAGTCTTATCTTCAAGCAATGATATCACTTCAGCTGCTGTTGTGCTACCTGGTCCTGTCATCTGAAGGTCTGGCCGGAACTGAAATCCAGCAAGGATCTCAAATTCTGGCTCACTCTCATTTCCTTCATTGGCAATTAAAGTACCAGCAACTATCTCAGAATATGTTGGTTTACGATAAACAACAGAATCTTTCCTTGTCTGAAAGAAATACAAAAGAAGAAAAAAATATTATTGGTGACAGTACAATCGTACCTTGTAAATAAAGTGTGTTGTGTTGCTGTTGTAAATAATTAATTTAGTTTGGTAACATATATACCGGTAGCTATTTAAAAAAAAATAGTTGTCAGTGAATTTGGCTTAAAGCCTATGCTACCAGACCGAGAGGGAGCATGGATAGATTAAGGTCAATAATCAATATTATGATAAAAAGTATGCATTTGTGAATTTTTATTTCAGTAAGCAAGAACAGATGACAGGCAAAATTCAGTTTTATAGTTTTAGCTCCAGTGAGAATTATGATTTGAAGGAATACAATGATACAGTAATCAACAGAGCTAACCTCCTCCACTGGCAACTGTATAGGAAAAATGAGAGAAAAGACAAAGAAAATGGGAGTTGGCGATGGAAAGACCATAATTTTTCTTGCCCAGCCCCAGACTCTCTGAGGATTTTGCACCACAGAAAACCCAACATTCCATTTTTTTATTCTTTTATTCCCACAATAGAAAGTTCTACCGTTTCCTGTGGATACATTAATTTATTAATTCAGAATTGGATTGCAGGAAAGGAAACTGATATGTAGCTTGTGAGACTGGTTGAGACAGCTTCTTTAATTATTTCAGAATTTTAATCTATTGTCCTCCTTTTGGTCTGGTTGTATCAAAATTGACCAATTTTTTTTAATAGCAACATGTATATTCCAGTAATTAAGGGCAGGTGAACATCAATAAGAAATGCTGTATCACAATCCTTTTTTAAAACCATATCATGCTAGTAAATTATTGTACTTGTTCATCTCTAGAACATGCATATCTTATATATTTTACTCTTTGTACTTCTCTTTATTATCACAGTAGTTTTAAAATTTTGTGAGGCACATTCCTTGCATCTCTGAATTTATTGATATTTTCATCACCTTGGAGTGTTATTTTGGGTGCAGTTATAGCAATTTAAATCAAGTTATAAAACAAGAACAAAACATATATATATAAATTGATCTCAGGCTACTGAGTCCCTCAGGACTCGATCACTTACAGTAGGTAGCTTGTCGGCAAACAAAGGCTTACACTTTACATGTAGATTTGCATATTGCATAGAATCCAAGACAACGAAATCAATTGAGTTCGGATCATTTGTCCTATTCGTTCAGAGAAACAATCTTAATATACATCTAGACTAAAGTTTGACGTTACAAAATGAAAGAGAAATTAAATACAGATTATTTTAGAACCGTTCAAAACATGACAATGATCTGTTAGATCAGTGGTTTTCAGAATCAGAAGGGTGCATGGACCTCAATTAATGAGGGTTTTGTATTAACCCAGAAAATAATATGCAGTAATTTTCCAGGTCATGTGATCCAATGTTTACAAGCTTTTTGCACCCGAGGGAAGGGCCACAAAATGCGAAGTTCTGCACGCAAAAGTTCAGCTTATTATTCAATGAGATAGTTCTGCTCTTAGCTTCCCCTTTTTAGCGTGACTAAATACGAACCTGACTTTTGGATGAAATTCGTTTTTACGGGTTATTTGAGCTTACCCGAAGGACTACCGATAACGGCTTGATAAAGCATTTGCAAAATGCAAGATTTCTCTCATACATCGAATTTAGCCGCTCAATAAAATAGTGAGAACGAAAGTAAACGCAAGGGATAACTTTACCTCGATAGTCCCTTCATCTTCAGTGTCGATAAAAGTCCACTCAGATTCAAATTCAGAATCTCCGTTTCGTTTCCTTGCAGCCATTTTGCCAGGAGGTTGTTACATCATGAACTAAGGGAAAACGTTGTTTTGCTCAGCAAATTTGAGCGTCAAATCGCAAGCACACTCGGGGATGCGAAACTGAAAACTTGTGTTGTATAAACTCCTTCGGTTCAGCTCTACATCATCTGAGTGTGTTCGTTCGTTCGTAGAATGCAAAACATTGGGCTGTTGTTGTTATGATCTTGGACTGGTGAGGTGTGACCCGCGTGACAACTGATTAGCCAATCAGAATTCACGGATAAATATATCTTAATTTTATCCACCAATCAAATCACAAGAAAAATGTAAACAAACCCGTAATCATCAGTCCCATATCTTTTTTGGATGATGCAAGGTGAAATTTTGCTGAGTTCTAAAATCTCTCAAATTCGATGTCAGAACGCCACGTTTCATTTTCAAGGCTACGTGTATTTTTTCCCCTTCACCACAAACTTTGAGCTGCACATAAATTTCGCGGTAAAAATAGAGTGTAGTTCGGTATTAGAGAGCAGGTACTTGGCATAGCCCTGGGCGTGGTACAAACACAAGCTTAAAACAAACCCTAAGTCCCAAACAACGCGTAATTATTAACAATCACACTTATATTAACAGTGTGAGATGGATTTTTTTTCTCCAAAGTTATCTCCTAGTCGTTCGTATGAGGTTTATTTTGCTATTTTACCAGTGACCAAATAAAGCAAGCATACACGATACGCCAAAAACATAAAATTCTGCAAATTTATAAAATTTGTCTACATTATCTTACAATCACAGAAGGTCGTGCCATATCATTTTACTGCCAAAAAGTCTCGCCTTCAGCTTTCCGACTGAATTATAACTTTACTTTAAAGTGACAATTGAAATAACGAATTAAAAAAAAAAAATTACATATGATTGATGTAAGGCTCATTGCATATGGTATATCATCTTGCATGTAAAATAAAGCCACAATCATGCAAAACAGATGATAAATGGAAATTATGCTTCGAGTCCAAGTGAAACTGTGAATTAATTAACACTGGTGTCACATGCTAGTTTTCTTTAGCAGACAAAAAGTTTTTTTCTCAGAATAGGCCATCCCACTAAAGTTTTGTTTACAATGGTGGGGATCTGGAACCATGTATTCCTCAACTACTTTTTCCTCTACTAGTTGTGGATTGACACTTTGCAACTAATATGCAGAGAGCTCGGTAAAGTGTAGTTTAAAAAAAACATTCTTCAATCATTTTTGTTTTGCCTTGGCGGTCTTAAACCTTGCATCTTTTTTGCTATAAAAAAAATGGGTCGGTCGGGCGATGGTAAACAAATGGCCTATCTGATGGTTACTGCTCTACCTTGCTTGGTTGATACCTAGGCCCCAGCTGACTTATTAATTATTATAAGACTTAGAAAAGTACCCATGCAGTATTCTTTAATTAAAGAAGCTACATGTATATCAACCAGGAGCTAAAACTATAAAACTGAATTTTAGCTTGGAGAACATTTTCTACAGCATCAAAAATTGAGGCCGAGATGGCGCTTTGCACAATCCAGTCTGAATTTAAAAAAATCAGAAAGTCAGGATTGTTTTACATATTTCTTCAAATCATTCTCACTGGAGATGATTGAGTAGCTCGAGCTATGAAACAGACATTTAATTTGGACATCAAAAATGGACCAAGTATTTTCCTTTCATGATAATCCTATGTCTTCATTTTTAAATTATCAATGTTTAGCCAAATTGTGCTTGCCTCTTATGTATCAGCCAATTCCAAACTTGCTCAACCCAGTTACATTTTTTTTACTTTTTCCAAAGCAGGCTTGGGGCATTTTTCAAAGAGAGTCAAATTTAGAACATTTACATCAATGTTTTCAAGAGATTTGCATCCCTCTCATAGACTCATGATCACTCTGCAGCAATTTTCCTAGCTGAGCTCAGACCCCATAGTGGGGCATTTGCAACATTCTGATTCAAACCTGTCAAATTCCCCACAAAATTAATGCAGAGGGGGTTGGACAGGTTTGAAATCAGTCATGGTGCATTAAAGGGCTGGGGTTGGTTGTTTGAAGCAAGGGTAACTTTATCCCTAGGATAGCACTAAATTATTGTCATCTGTACAGTTTAACCTTGGGTTAGCAATTTAACCCTGGGTAATGCCAAATCTGGGCCAATAGTATATCAGTACATGAAATCTTAATATCCATTATTTTATTCCAAACATTAATTAAAGAAATGTGGAATTGTGGACAGATTGAAAATGACATCACAGCATGGTACTTTACCACAAGTATAAGTAATTAATATGACCAAATAGAAACATATTGTTTGGGTTAATAATTTTGATAAGCCTTTTTTTTAACAAAAGCCAATCAAACAAATGTTTTGCTCTGTTACTCAATCTGAATGACAACCATTGCTTGTTTTCATGTGATGTCATCACCACCATCTTGGTTGATGTTAACAAAATATTCCTTGTTAACTAATGTTTAGTTATGTTCTCCAAAATGGCTGCCCGAGATTCAAGTCGTCCAGTATACAAAGACATGGCACAGGGGATTGATTACAAATTAGAAAGAGTTCCAATAGTCTGGCTGACCTCAATATGCGTAGCATAAAACTATAGCACACATACTTATTTTTTTGCTACATGAAGTCTCTTTTCCAGGAAATATTTTGTCCAATAATATTATTCACGGCCAACCAAGTGGACTCCTAAATTATTTTGTATCCAGTTTTCTCTCCATTGATTGGGATTTCATATTATTTTCTCTTTGATTTCACCACTCTGTCCTGTTGCTATTTCTTCGTTGATCTTTTTCACCTTTTGCTCATTTTTCCATCTCTCAAACAATGGCTTGTATATGTACACACCACTTAGTACTCCAACCAGAGTGGCAGCAAATAGTTGATGCAATGGTATCCTCTCCAAAACCCGAAAACCCATAAGCAAACTCGTAGTTCCAATTACTAATATTTAAATATCCTCTAGGTTTCCTTCTTAGTGCAGCTGTTCTGTCGAATCATCAAGAACTGGTCAAATTTCCCGGTCAACAAGTATTATTCCAGGCCACATGTTTCCCTCCAACACCTGAGCCTGCAAGCAGAATAATAAGCGGTATTTCCCATTCGTTATCAGTTTTCCTCGGCATAAAGCAAGTAAGGAACGCCTGGTCAAAGGCTATTGACACAGTTGTCCAAGAAAGGCAAGATAAAACCAATAACCACGTATGATTCTTGACTTTCTATTAACGTAGGATGTCTATTATGAAGAAACGGATCAAAGAAGATCATGCATTTGGTAAAATAGAACGCAGCGAAATATCGTCATCTCAACATGATTCACGTTCATTAATACTGTCAGTGTCACCCAAATCCCTGCTTATTCTGTTACTGACCTTTAGGATTATCAATGCTTGTATCGTGAGGACTTGGTACGTACCTGATGAGTATTGGCAAGCACCAGAGGTTGCCCATAACGTAGTTTTTGGCTATGGGTACCTGACGTGGGAATGGAAGCAAGGACTAAGGGGTTATACATTCCCCCTGACCTTTGCCGTGGCTTACAAACTCCTAGCTTTATTGGGTATGGACAGCGCCGAAGTCTTAATACTTGTACCCACCTTCATGCAATCAATTCTTGCAGCATTTGGAGATTTCTACTTGTACAGACTTTCAAACAAGTTATTTGGCTCTCAGTCTGCGTGGTGGACTCTTCTCTGCAATCTGATATCTTGGTTCACATTCTATTGCATCACAAGGACGCTCTCAAACTCATGCGAGACAGTTCTAACAACAATTGCTTTGTATTACTGGCCTTTAAATTCTGACCCAGTTAACAGAAAGAACTCCAATTTGTTACTGGCACTGGTAATTGCAGCTTTGGCATGTCTTGTTCGACCAACTTCAGCTATTATATGGATTCCTTTATCTGTGATGTACTTGATCAGAACTGACAGTAAATTGACGTTCATTTTCATGTACATCATTCCTGTGGGTATGGCTGTATTAACATGGTCTGTCTGCATTGATAGTTTATTTTATGGCAGATTGACATTCGTTCAGTACAACTTTGTACTGTTTAATGTTGTGAAGGACATGGGAACATTCTATGGTAGCCACCCTTGGCATTGGTGAGTTAATACAAATTAGTTAGGGGTACAGTTTTAAGAAGGGTTTATTGATCTTGCTTGTAAAATATTTGTGGCTACATTTTGCAAACAGTGCATTACTCTGTAATCTCAGTCTGTAAAATGTAGCATAGTTCAGTAGAGAAGTTGGACGGTGTGCATTATCAACTGAGAGTTGGTACATGTAGCAGTAAATTAAGTAGCTGCCATGAGAAGTTACATGTAGGTGCAGCCAGTGTTTCAATTGCAAGATCTTCATCAGAGCATAAACAACAAGGTTCTGAGAAAGGGCTAGCTCTTGAAACTTCAGCTGCACATCACCTCCCATATGGCAGATAGCATAACCTTTTCAACTTTTTATGAACTGCATGTCTGTATAATCAGAGCCTGAGCATAAACCTTCTCCTCAGCTTATTTCCCCAGATCCACTACCAGAGGGACTGTTGTTGAGCTGAGAAGGAGGCCAGAGATTCCACTGGCCACTTCTATCACCTGGTACCCCATACTCTGTACCTGGTACAAGTTTCAAGTTTTATTTCGCACTATCTACATAAATAAACACAACAGTACATTTTGAAGAAGAAGGAAAAGTGAAGAAGTAAATACAGATTACATTTCAAATAGTTGGTAGTGCGCAGTGACCAAAGGAGCAAAAGCTTTCGAGTTGATCACTGTACAGATCCACATGAAAACAACAGCAGCCCTATTTTTTTCCAGTACATGCAGTTGGAATTTTTATTGAAAAAAAAAAAGACAGCACATGTTGGCATAGTGGAATCTCTGGGAGGCTGATTTTCAGGCTAACATAATTGAAGGGCTGTGTACAAAATGGGTAACATCTGAGCACATTCTAAATAAAAATTATTCTCCTTCAAATTCTTTGTTTTCTAAGGGAGAATTATTCTGTATATTGTACTTGTAATGTTTGCATCATATGTAGTAGTGCTCTGTGTGCTTGACCCAATACAACAATTTTAATCTATACATTCCTGGGATGCCTGACTCGATTAGTTTGTATTACTATTTCTGGTGTCCCAGTACTCTTGCTATTTAATTTTTCTATATATTTACATGTAAATCATTGCTATAAGAGTACAAATAAAGTTGTTGTTGTTTAGAATGTGATCAGGAGTCACTTATGCCCTTGTTGCACACAGCCCTATAATTGCATATAATTTCTTTAAAAATATTCAGAGATGAGCTTTGGGAGATTAAATTGACCCATATTATTGTTGCTTTGTAGGTACTTTACACAAGGATTTCCTGCTGTCCTTTTTACTCATTTACCAGTGGTTATTGCTGGAGTATTCAAATCATCTCAGAGGCTACCAGCAGTACTTGTTATTTGGGTAGTTTTTATTTACAGGTAGGATAATGATTAATGTTCTAAAGATAAATCATAATGTGGTAGTGTGAAGATTCACATGTGAAGTTTAATATTAACTTCAGTTGACAAAAACAACATTTTATAAGTGAGGATGGCAAACATCATTGTTGATTTTCATGCCGTTGGACAGTGGGTGTAAAGTACAGGTTGGGTTACAGGTCAGGTCACTGGTCAGGTCACTTCTTGTTTACCTGTGAACCCTAGCTCTAGGTGAGTGAGAACCCGTCGTTTACCTGTGAACTTGTCTGATGGTTAGGGTTAGGTCAGGTCACTGGTCAGGTCACTTCTTGTTTACCTGTGAACCCTAGCTCTAGGTGAGTGAGAACCCGTCGTTTACCTGTGAACTTGTCTGATGGTTAGGGTTAGGTTTGTGGTTAGGGTTTGTCTTAGAATTAACAACCTGACCTGTCACATGTACTTTATATCCACCGTGCCCTTGAAAGAAGAATAAACATTTGCTGAATATTTAAAAGTACAAACATTTTCAAGAACACAATAACAGTCATATTGATATTTTTATCTCCTTTCCATCATGTGGTTCACGTTTTTGCATGTAACTTTTATCTGCAGGTTAATCCACCGTACCGAGAAAGATGGCGGCTTGTACTTTTACTCACAATCCTTTGCACACAAAAATCTTTAAAGCCATTATAAAATCGCTGTAGAGAGGGTTTATATCTTAAATACAAGCAAGTACAAGACAGTGCTGTTGCCAATACACTGTTATTGAAAATGATAATCCCAGGGATTTCTACATGTGTTATTACTGTTAGGCTCGAAAGGGATTGTGGTCAAATGTACAGCTGCCATTTTTTTTTGCTATGGTGGATTGCATCAAGCTGTCATGGCATTTACTACTTCTGCAACATTTCTTCCACAATAATGACAAGTCTCATTTAAGTTGTTCCTGTTATGTTGCAGCTGTCTTGGCCACAAAGAATTTAGGTTCATATTCCCTGTGGTACCTTTGTGCATGTGCTACTGTGGTGTTTTTTTGCACTATCTTACCAAACCATTGTCATCACAGCCTGTTAAAGATCAAACCAGAAGGGGATGGAGTAAGACAGCTATGGTCTTCACTCTTTTGTGCATCACTAATATCCCCCTGGCTTTGTATACAAGTACTGTTCATCAAAAAGGTGTGATAGATGCCATGAAATATCTCCGGCATCAAGTTCAAGGGAGTACCCAGCCAATATCAGTCTTATTCTTGATGCCCTGTCACTCTACGCCATTCTACAGGTACATGTATATATATATGTACATGGATGTGCTGCTGGTTTGGATATTGTTTTTTGGGGTTTAAAGTTTTGAATACAGTATACAATCAATATAACAAGCTTGCTGAACAGAGTTATCAATGAATCTTGAATATGATGTTGAATATTAAATAACAATGTGTATTTGTATCTACAGTGTAGACTTTTGTTATACATGTATGGTTAGTAGTATTGAAATTATAGGGTATTCTATTTATTATATTTAGGTAATAGTTTTATTTGCTTGAACATCTTTTGTGACCTGTTTATTCATAATATTTTTTTCTTTGAGTGTCGAATAGGGTAACTATAAATCAAGGGGCTTTTCTAACTTCAGTACATGTAGGGTAGGTAAATGTTTCAATTTTGGTCTTGAATAGGGTTAGGATTTGAGCTTCAGCCTTCTACTGAAACTTTGATAGCTAGTGTGCACCCCATTGAACTACAGTATATTTATTTCCACTTCTTTTTTCTACTAAATTTATGGTACTTAACTAACAGCTCACTGCATTTAAAACATACATTCCATCCCAAATTCGAATTGTTTGAATCACCTGCAAATAATATATAACTGCATGCAAATAACAGTTTGTTACAAAACAATTTTGTGAATACAAACTTACTGACCACTCCATCCTGTTAACATGGCAGCTTGATTTCTGTTGGAGGCTCAAATTTTTAATTTCAAAACTCTGGAGGAAATGTAGGAATTGGAATCCAAAGTAAGAAAATGTGTTTGCTGTGAAAATCAGACGAAAAAGGTGATAGAACTTGTAATGTATTTGCATGTTATTCAACTGCCATTGCTGCACAGTGTGCTGTGACTTCGGTGCACTCTGAAACCTCTGACTTTCTAACGAGACCTGAAACAATTACATGTATATAACCATGGGGGCTGATCAAAGCCATGTCCCAGCTAATCCACAGATCGAATTGGAATTTAGCGTGTTGGTTTTTGCGGAGGGAGGAAAACCGGAGAAACACTGCTCACTGTGTATAAATTAGAGCACAAAGCATCATGGGAACCTCCTTTCTCTGGAGGTAAGTTTATATTTTATTGAATGACAAAAAAAATTAATTACACCAATATGAATTACAATAAGTAGAGGGGAAAAAAGGCAAACTATACAAGAGGTGTGGTGAAGGCTACCTAGAAATGATAAAACAATATACCAGTATTTTTTATTGTTTAACTTGGTTGTAACTGTCTCTATCTCACTGTCAGTTATTTGCCCCTGCCTTCAGCATCAGTAATTACAACCGATTTCAGTGTTACGTGTGTAGAGCAATCATTCGACGTAGTCACTCAACATGCTTTGTGATCAGGCTCACTTGTTTATCGTAGTTTTGAGGTACTGAATCTAATCATTTAGGTGGTTTTTCACATTTGAGTACTCGACAGACTTCATCAGAAGTGGCAAAAATTTGCATGGAATGATTATGTTGAATGATTTTCTAAAATACTTGAAATATCGCTTATATGCACATAACACTGAAATCGGTTGTAACTAACAGCCTGCCAGAAACAAATGATCATAATAATCATGAATACATGATTAACTTGAGATAACAATGTTTTCCAGCCATATTCATCAAAACATAAGCATGAGATTCCTCGAGTGCCCTCCAAGTGACAGTCCAGAGTATGTAGATGAAGCTGCAAGATTTTACCAGGATCCAATGAGCTGGATAGACAAAGAATTCCCCATTGCAACACAGAAAAATGGACCAGTAGTATCTCCTTTGCCAACACACATTGTATTCTTTAGTTCATTAACAGAAGTAGGTGATAGCCTCAAGACATAGCCTGGGAAACCAGCCGACTCTTATCGCTCCCCCACTCGTGAAAGAGACATCTGGGCAACGAGGCAGAAAATTCCATACTTGTAGCAGATAGCTGTTTCACGATGCATAAATTAGTTGAAATCCTCAGAATCCAAATGCGAACAACATAACTACTGATGCTGCTTGTTTGCTTGGCAGTGGACAACCATGAAATTCAAGCATATTTAGCATGTGTGTTGGTGCTGTTGGTGGCTCCTTTGCATAGTTCTTTCAGCGGCTAGTAGTAAAACGAAACGTTGTACTGTCAAAACATTTACAAGTAAGTGATCAAAAACTAGTACTGTAATACTTGTTTATAATTTCATATAAACCTACACACACTAAGCTATCACCGAACACTGGATGAGTTGTTGTTGCCAGATAAATCATTCAGGGCCACTTTTCAAGCCAGATGTTTTGCTAGGCAGTGAATCTCGGCTATGATTCTCGGCTAAACATTACATGTATTAAAGTGCGCTATGAATCACAAACTTGATGGCCGTTCACCCAAGCAAACGGCAGCCTCGGTAGTATGTATACCTTGAATTTTACTGCATTCTGTAGCTAACCTCCTGGCTACTGACCTGGCAAAAGAGCTGGCTTGAAAAGTGGCCTGCTGTGCTGTGTGTAGGTTTTGAAAATATAAACAATTATTATGTTTTGACAGTTGTAGGACAAAATATTCTTCACTTGACCGGGCCGAGCCACTGAAAGAACGAAGCAAACTATAGCTACCGACACACGCTAAATAGCCTTGAAGCTCATGGTTGTTCATGACGGTGATCCACTGCCAAGCAAACGAGCAGCATCGGTAGTTATATTCCTTGAAAAGACCTCTGTTGTTCGCATTCTGAGAATTGCAACTAATTTATGCATCGCGAAACGGCTATCTGCTACGTCATCAGTATGAAATTTTCTGCCTCGTTGCCCAGACGTCTCTTTTGCAAGTGGGGGAGCGATAAGAGTTGGCTGGTTTCCCAGGCTACTCGAGACAGAATACCATTAACTGGGGCAGATTCTGTGTAAGGGGGTTTGATATACGCGAGTGCTAAAATATTTGGTAATTTCTTGTCTTTTGTAAGTGAGTGAGAGAAAGGAGGGTTCAATGTAACCCCCTGGATCTGACCCAGGTTAATAGATCCATATGTTAAAGTGCCTATAAGCCCAATTTTTGTTATCGTTAAAATTGATTCTACATCAAGTAAATACATGTAGGTGAATAGTAAAATTTCTTGATTTGAGTGTTGCGTCTATGAGTAATGAATGGAGGTTTCTATTTCCAATATGTTAATTATGTGATGTCACAGGATACCTCATTTATTATACAAAAATGTGCTGGCAGAGATTTTTTCATATGCATCCATGTTATATATGGGTCTTATATAAAATATTGTATATACATCAGAAATAGTTTCATTCACAAGGAGAAATAAATTACCTTTTGTTGACTCCTGTGACATCACATAATTAGCATATTGGAAATAGAAACCTCTATAACTCCGAGATGCAACACTCCAATCACGAAACATTTTACAATTGAAGACCTTGGTGGAAAAAGGAGTAAGTGTATCCGGCATGGTCACATTCGAAATTCTCCTTGAATTTCTTTGTTTTCTAAGGGAGAATATTTGAGTTCTAAGTCCACGTATTATTGAAAAATGCTGTAAATAAAGCAAGTAGAACAGGTTTGATGTGTTCCATATTCCTGAAGCTGTAGAACATTAAAAAAGCTACAGAAATCACTTGCCACTAAATATTGTGGCTCCAGAGTTCTGTACTCTTTTTTTTTTTTCATGTTTTACAGCTGCAGTCATGTTTTTGTTAGAGTACAGAACACAACAAACCATGTTCTATTTGTTAAATGTATCATATGGTGCAGCAGGGCATGATTGGCATATTTTGGTCATACAAATGGAAATCATAATTTTTGCTCTCACTGCATGTAGGCGAGCTCTGCTATTACAGTGCAACTACCTGCCTCATACCTCTGCGCTTTTGGTGGAAAGGTGCGGCACAAGCATGCAAAGACCAAGGGTAGGGTGAACTAAGTTTGTCATTCCTGTGCTCGCTTGTGCCCCATCTTTCTCCTTTCCACCAAAAGCACCCGAGTATAATGGCCATATTTATATAGCGCCATATCAACCACAGTTTCATGGCGCTTTACGTATTACTGACATATCCCGTCAGTGAACTATTTCGGACTGCTTCACGGCGCTAATAGCTGCCACGCAGTTTACAATGTTGAGTGTGGTTAGTGCAGTGGCCAGGCTGCTGTACCGGGGGACAATCCCCTGCTCTTTTTCGAGTAGAACAAACGGGTTCTTTCATGTCCCCTTCAAATACTGATTAGAAGTAGGAGACAAGGGCAACGGCTTATAAACGTCCCTGCCCAAGGACGCGGCTGGGATTCGAACCCCCACAGTAACTGGGGCCACTTTGACAACACACGTTGCAAAACAAATCATTCACAGTACAAATCCTAGGATATCCATGCAATGTTCATGTTTTTTTTGCCAAATCAATGCTCTAGCAAGTTGAAATGCTATTGTATTGTAATCAACACTGATTGGCTCAAGTAAACCGTAAGTTAGAATGATTTTTCGTTCTGCAATGCGATTGGTTCTCATTGTTTAAGTGGTTTCTGTAGTCCACTGTAAGCATTATTTATGGTTGCAGTACCAAACTCAAAAATAGTAGAGGGATCATTTCTTTTTAACAAGTTTCAAAAGGAATTTTGTAGTCTTAGTAATTGAAATAGTAAATCAGTAGCAGCTAGCATGCTCTCTCAGTAACATGTGAAATTTTATTTTCAGAAAATCCAGCCATTCCTTGCAAATTTTAAATACCAAGAAGTAAGTGTTAGGGTAAACTTGTAAATTCAGTTACTGGTCAGTAATCGATCCAGTTTTTATTTTATTAAATAATTAGACTTGCATTGCAGTCTAGAAAGAGCCAAATGGGAGTGAAGGGTTAAAGCAGTCACAAAATACATCAGCCAAGTCCCAATAATCTATAATTCTGCATGGTAATTTTTCTGATTGAATAAATGTTAATTTAATTTTTTTTAAACTAAAAAAAAACTCAGTGGAACATTAACCCAATCAGAAAAATTACAAAGTAAACCGGAATGCCTTGGACTGATGAAAATGCAAGGCTGATCTGCCCATGCATTGTCTAATTCCTGGTAGAATTCTTTTCCAGATTTTTTAACTCCTGAGAATACCAAGATAGTGGTCCCAAATTTAAAAACAAAAGAATTGGTGCAAAGGATTCTGGTAGTTGTATTAACTGACATTGTGGCACATACTACCTATTGGTCTCTACTGGAAATCAATGCAATGTGAAAGCAAATACAGTGAACATGCTCAACAGGAGCAGATGCAAACTTTTGCTTGTTAAGATTCTAATGATAACGAGGTAATAGAATTAGCAGCCTGCAATCGGTTTGCTTACAGTGTCTGAGGATAACAAACTAAGTGCTAGGGTCTCCTTCCCTTGATGTGAACAGGCCAGCGGCCAGCAACACATTACCTTTAGTTACCTAGCCTTCTCATCCTCAGGCATGCCATTATCAATCAAGGAATGGGTTGGACATACATGTATCAATTTTTATTTGAAGCGCCATCATAATTTACTACAATAGCCTGTGCTTACATGAACCACAACTTCAGACACCTGTCAGCTAATAAAACCAGGGGGGTTTCCTCTTCTCCCTGGCTAATGAAACCCCTGTAATGTATATTATCTTTGTTTCTCATTCATTGGCTCTTTTCTAATTGAATTGCAGTGTTATCAATTCTTCCATACACACATGCCAGAAGGTCGCATTGGAGCAAGAGTTCTGGTATACTGTTAACATTTAATATATAAATGTCAAGAAAGATGATACATCCGAGGGAATGTGGAAACAAGCTTTTCCAGGACCTTGTGTATCCATATTAAAGGGGCTTTGAATATTAGTACAACTCTGTTAAAAGTCCAGTTGTTTGAATACATTGTATTCAACAGACATTACTCTTTTTAAAGCCAGTCTAAGTACAGGATTTGAAATATCTTTCATTATCATATTTTCAAAAATGTGTTACAAAAAATACTGTATTCACAACTTAACATTATTACAATGACAATAAATTTATTAATGAAAAAAATATATAATTTGCATTGAAGCTTTTCGATGCACTTATGTTTACATCAGGCTAGCTTCAGAACACTAAACAGCTACAGTATGACAAATTACTGCAGATTGATATCAGGTTGAGCATTTAATGTCTAATTTTGTTTTTGTTGCAATGGTTCATCACTCCCATTTCTAGACACTATTTGACATGTTGCTATTAAACCACAAATGTAGACACTGTTTCCCACACTTTGTGTTTGTCACTTAATCCATTTTTAACCAAAATAATTATTGATTGAAGTAGCCAAATAATTTCGTTTTTAATGGTGAGAAAGTTGTAAAAATAGTGTTTCACTTCAAATGATATTTTGCTTTAATACTCATGCAACTACACACAAAGCCATACCGCCAAAAAAGGGCAAATTAGTTAGCAACATCTCAATTTCTACTTAACAATGTGATCGATCAACCATCGCAACAAACACAAAATCAGACACCACCGAATCCCCAGTAATAAATTGACATTGCAGTGCTCTAACCTGCATAGAGGTAATCGGCTAACTCTGTTGTCACCCAATTCAGATCATGTGATGTAAACACACATTACTCTGGAGAATAGACTCTTTGAAAATTAATTTTATTCAGATAGGCATGACTGCATTATAATTAGAATGAAAAAGGAATAATTCCCCAGAGTAGCATATGTTTACATCACATGATCTGAATTGGGTGGCAACAGCGTTAGCCGATTACCTCTATTGCCCTGGCTAGAGCTGCACCTTTGTGCAACAGTCAGAATTACCATTATCATGAAACATTTGGGGGCCCTAAGAACAAAGGGTTACCTGGAAATTGACCATAGAAAAAAATATTATAAACACACGCATGGGCAGAAACACAAGGGAGTTGAAATGTGTAATGCCCATACTTTGCTTTAGTGCCATGCTCTGAATTATTCAGCATTGCAAGTAAAAAATAGCATAATTATATGGATAAAATGGCAGTCAGGTTCTCTGACTAGACTATTTTCCAAATATTGTACTTTTTATTCACCGAATAATCCAGAGCATGCTTGGGGTCGCTGTTACACTTTTCAACTCCCTTGTTTCTGGTATGGGTCATCTGATACATTGAGCAAAATTACTAGCCAGAACACTGAAGCCGAGACAGATTAACTTGCCATATCAGGCTCAGAATAGCAACCTGCCAATGGCAAAAAGCAGGCCAAATTTCAGGAATCGCAGGCAAAAATATGCTTGGAAATGGCCTGCCAAAAACTTAAATGTCAGGTCACATTTTCTTTCTATTTCAAGCCCTTCGTATACATGGCAACTTGGAATTCACTCTGGCAGCAATTTTATTAGGAGATGTCACCAATTTGGCAACCGCACTTGCTCTAAACAAAGAACAAAAGTGGCATTGTCCAATGTTTATAACTAGTACATAATTTCAAAAAGGCACCAGAAGGGAACCTGTTGATCTAGTAGGTGCAGTGTCATTTGTAGCTACATGTGTGTACTTAGCCTGCTTACAGGTTTTTTTCGGAAACTAGTAGTTTTCGGGTCGGGTTACCTGTGGGCCGAGCGAGGCCCAGAGCCGAGCGCGTCAGCACGGGCCTCGCTTGGCCCACAGGTAACCCAAACCAGACCTGAAAACTAATATTTCTGGAAAAACCGAGAGCCTGTAAGCAGGCTAGTGTGTACTCTACATGTACTATCTTCGATGGCCAACTAACCACTGAAAAAATCTCAGCTTAGAGCACTGCATTGTGAAAATATATATACAAAAAGTACATTACACAGTTCTTGTGAAACAGCAAAATGCAACACAGTTCTTGTGAAACAGCAAAATGCAAAGATATTGATTGCTTAAATTGGGACAATATGAAAATGTAAATAATTCTGAACTTTGTGTAGAAATTTCAATTGCTGACTGTACAGTCCAGCTTCTTCACAGCTCTTTTCTTTCATTTAATACTATTGCAAAGATCATGAGTTAAGTCCAGGTGGGAAATCTTCTTGCGAAGCTTTATATATATATACAGTGGATTTGGTCCTCCTGGAAGTATGTACATTATTGAAAATCTTCATCCATTGTGGTTGCCATTTCTGTTTCCAGCAATTTCAATGCTTATAAATTATTTCCATTCTATTACTGCTTTGTCATGATGGTGACACGTCTCCTGAATAAAAGGACATGTGGCTCTGAAAAAGAAACCAAGCACGGGATCACCAACATATTCTTAGATTTGCAGTAGTTCAATTTTTAGTTCTTGAATGGCTAAACGTGGTTCCAGATGGCTATATAGACATGGTACGCACAGTTGGCTGGGTCTGTAAGTAGGGACTGCCGACTCTTGTAAGTTTTGTACCAACCGTTGAATTCCCTATCAGCCCAGCAATGGGAAATAACCATTGTTCAGTTTTTACAGATCTGTCAGCGGCTCGTCAAAATGACTTGAGTTGGTTATCACAGTCAATTGTAAAGCTATGGCGTTCATACAAGTGAAACTACAGTTTAATACTAGCGATTGCTGCCCTTAAATGAGCTTCTAGATCGCCTGACTTAAACACTAAATTTGTTTTAACCTGCTTGGTTTAAACTGTGTCAAACTGTCAATAATCATGTAAACCAAAGAATCCAGATACAGCATTGTCTCCTTTTATTCTGAACTAGTTTTTAGTGGTTTCAGTCAAACTACTGCACTACTGCTCAAATAATAAATCAACTGGTGAAAACTGAGACTGATCCACACGTCCCTAGGGAGTAATTAGGAGGCAGAGCTGTAAAACAATGATCCTTTTGACAGCATGGTCAGTACAAAAGAGTTGGCAGTCCCTTCTTACAGACCCAGCCAACTATGTGTACCACGTCTAGCCATCGTTAGCCATCTTGAACCATGTTTGGCCATTCTAAAAAATTGCGGAATAGAAGGGACTTGCTAGCAGTCTAATAAGAATGGGTTGTGCTTACAATCATGGCTCACTTCGAAGGTTATAATATGCCTTCCTGGTTAAACCTGTGATATTTTGTGGATAAAATAGGTCATATTTCAAACTTGGGGAGTATTTGTTGGTTGCTTCTTTCATTAGTTTACACTTTTTATTTCAAAGAACAGAATTTTACATATTAGGCTTAGAGTGTGATGATTTTTTTAAATCAAAACTTTGATTGTATTCAGTCATTGCATGGGTTAAAGTGCCTATAAGTCCAAGCCAGTTATCTTTGATTTAAAAGTCAAACTGGAAAACAAAATGACCGACATTGGAAAAATATTAATTATAGTCTGCCAATTTTGCTTGTTAAGGAATCAAATTTCAATGACATCATTTAAAGGATAACCTAATTATAGTTCCCTTTGATCCTTTTTATGTCAACTTCACTTATTAAAAGATCATTCTCTAAGATGGTAAGTATCAAATGTCTGGCACCTGAAAAACAACTGTATACAATGATGTAAATAGGCAATTCCACACAAGACATGATGAAAACAAAAAAATTCAAATCTATTATTTTTTAGCAAACTTTATTTTAGTTAAGAGCAGACATCTTGGTCTATCAGATACAAGTGAGATATTGTGAATGTTGGCCACACCCACTCCGTGAGGGCCTTGTTTTCTGAAGTCTAAGCACATTCCCAAAATGTAATGTCCACAACAAATTTTTGTGTAATGTCCGCAACACATATTTCAAGCAAATAAAAACTACTACAGTGAGCTTTGTTGAACTTTATCATTACAGTTGGGAACTCTGGTTATTAGCAAGTTCAGAAAGTCCATTTGTTTTCTTGGAACTCCTCACAACTCGCAGGAATTAATAATTTAAAAAGTTGACTCAAACCTGTTGTTGTTTTTTGCTGTAATGTCCGCAACAGACATTTAGATGTTAATTTAAAAAGGGTAATGAGAGGAAATTATATTTTTTTATTTAAAATAGAGGCCCACCCAAGGTGTGCTACATTGTATGTATAAATTTAAGCAGCACAGCTATTTTAAATTAAGTTTGGGAAGCATTTGTAATCTGATTTTTGGTCTCTGAATGTAATGTCCGCAACGTGGAATTGCCCAAATGAAGAAATTGTATATAAAATTAATTAGTGTTATTAACTCAATTCATTTTCAACTCATTAGCATAACATCCTATAAATGATGTCATTTCAAGGATTTGTAAAGCATTTTATAGCAACACTATGCCCATAAATTGCCCAAAACTGGTTGAACAAGATTTAAAACACTTTACTGCACCCAAATAAAGGATTTCAAGCTAGGGCATACACTAGTGCTGTGGGGAAATATAGGGGCTTCGTAATAGAAAATTAGCAAAGTCCCCACATTTGCTTGGGGTCCCCCCACCCCCTCGGGGAAGCCGATGAGAAGTGCATTATCTTAATTAGTAGTTATCTTTTTACAGAACCAAGAAGGCCAGAGTTAACCAGATTGACAGTTGGCGTTAGAAGAAAAAGAAAAATGAAGCTAATGCCAGAGTACCTCAGTTTACTAAGAAGCCTACAGCACTGTACTTTGGCTTTTGATGATCAGGCTATTAGCCTGACATGAAACTTCACTAGCCCACAACTTTGTTGCACCATGACAGTTTCTGAGTATTCTTTTTATTATTAAGCTTCCAACAGTTAAATTACATTGAAGTACAAGCAATAAGCCACATTTACATACATTAAATTTAAGTTTTGTGGAGAAACTAGACACCTATGGCTATAAATATAAATAAGTTCAAGTAAGAATGGTGGACTTGCCTCTGAATGGTTGCATGTATTGGATTTGGAAGCTTGGGACTAATAATTTACCTGGCTCATGAATCATGTATTGTTGCCAACCCTGGGATTGCTGGATTCCCATACCTCTCCACTCATTTTCAGTCATCAGTCTGTCCTTGGGTACTTTTCTGGCTAACTCTTTGGGTAATATAACATGCCTATAAATGTTTGAATGCACGAAAAGGGTATAAATAATCCAGATCCCATTGCTATTGGACTCTACAAGAGGTTTCCTACAAGATTTTATGGCTACAAATCCTACAATGTGCGATGGGGAACACAAACTAGCGAATTACAGTCGTTTCGCCCGCAATTAAATCATTTTAGAACGACAAATGCGAGAAACGAGTTGGGGCATTTGGGGCCAACGAATTGAAATTTTAGCACGTGTAGATCTATGCAGTGCATCAATTTGCACAGGCAGAAACTACGAAATAAAGAAGGAATCCGTGTTTATAGCTACAAAATAAATAAGTAATAAAATAAGTTTGTTGTGTAAACGTTTAAATGAACATATTTTAGCTCTCCTTGCTGCCGCTAGCACCAGCGAAGTGGCGGTGGAAAAGCCAAACCCAATTTGCAAAGTCCTCGATGATATAAAATTTCAACTACGGAAAATGTAGCATCTCTATTCAGCCTTACCTAAACTCATGGCCAGTATCATCAGCGTACTTCGGCGAGTAGAATATGTCAGCCATATTTGATACGAGTTATAATTCTATAGATCGGGACCCTTTCGTTGCAGAACTACACGTTTTGCTGGCTTCTATAAACGATCAACCTCTGGTTCAGAAATTTTAAACTTCAAGACAAAACTTTCTGATTGGCTAATTTTAACAAAAGTCATTAATTTGATTGGTCAACGTAGCTTGTCATCAGTCTCACGCTCGATCTCGTTCACAGAGGACGCCCATGCTTGATTTGTGTGGTCAAAATTATCTCGGTAAATATTTTAATAAAGTATAAAATGTAACTTGCCTGAAGAGTAGTTGATGTCCTTCTTGTTCTGATTTTTAGTGCGTAAGAACTGAATGAAATATTTGAAAATTTGAGGGGAGGGTGACACCAAAACCATAACTGAACTCTCTTATTTGTGATTTTTAATTGCTTGCTATTCATTTCTTATTTACTCAAACACTTCAAACAAGTTAAACATCTGAAACGTACTAATTTCGATGTAATCTTTCTTATGGTGGGGTTCCGATTTAAAAATAAAATAAAAATAGTTATGAATTTGATTAAATTCGATTCATTAATTTACACACTCGCCGGTCCCAACCTTGGATTATATTAATGATTTAAATATCAACACTTCCGAAAAGGATGGGCTTCTGAAGTGATCGATTCTCTATAGCTTTGGGACTCCCAGTTACTTGAAATATTATTCGCTGAGTACATGGGAGCTCCCTTGGGGACAGCGGTTGTCCACATTATACCGTAATAATTGAATGATTCCTCCCAGGAGATCCGGTCCTTCTACTTCGTCTGTTTGGTCCCTGCAAATTTTTAGCCACATTATACCGGCATTATTTTGAGCATGATCTAGTGATCAAAAGAATCGGGGCATTATGTCAGAAACATAGTGGCTCCGGAAAAAGTCGGGATTTGGGCTTCCTGTGGTAAAGGTAAAATAAAGGCCGGCGACTCCCGGAGACGGGTCTAGGAACTAATGGGCGCGCTTTGCTACTGCATTGCAGAATTACTTAGTTAACTTGGTTATTTTTTCAAAATTGAAGTGTTATTTGTGCAACTCGGAAGACAATTTCAACCGGAGACGTCGAGAACTTGATTTTTTATTTGATTATTTCAGTATTTGGTGAGCATACTGTAGTAATGCCTTTCAAGCATAATAGTGAGATTTTTTAGTGATTAAGCATTAGCGTAATAGTGAAATTTTCGAGCATAACAACCCTACCTTCAAATCGATGCATCAGCAGAAATCCGCCATATTATAAATTATTCTGATAGTCTCTTGCATGATATCAGTAGCTACAATGCAATGGTACTACGGTTTAGTTGCCATGAATATGAGAAGCTCCTCAGTCCTGTGCATGAAAGAAAATATTTGATATGCAATTAGATTGTCAGTGACTCTGGAGACTTAATATATGAAATTGCATGGATTGTCATTGTGTTGGCGATGTTTCTCAGGTTCAGCCAGACAAAAAACCAACATGACACAAGACATCACAGTGGCAAGGTAAGTCATTTTTATTAAAAAATACAGTATTTCTGGCCAGTAAACGGAGTTCGTTACTTTCCCATACAAACCCTTATATTTCGTAACTGACCCTTACAAGTTATATTTTGAATATTTCGTAAGCTCAGTAAGCTTGGGGTGCCTGTGTTTGATTCTCTTTCAGTCACACTGTCAGTGCTGTCAATTGTGCTGTTGCTGGTGATGTCACATGTCTATTTTGAGCTAGTCCTGATCCTGTGTCAGTCCTATGCATGGCCTTTCATGGTTCACACATTGTTATTCAGAAGTAGAGAATCGAATAATCTGTTTGCTGCGATGCTCAGAAAAATTACTTCCACATGATTCCCTACCTCTCCATCCTTAAATCCTTTGCCATGAAATGGATGGATTTTACCGACTTCATGCATGAACACTCACTAAGCATATCAAAACTAGCAAACGCAATGCTTTGAGTAGATTTTTTGGGATGGCATTGAACGTACAAAGTTATGGGATCCGAAATTCGCCGAAAATGTACAGAGAAAACACCACTGATTTATCTATACATCTCGTTAGATTTGTAGGTTCGCAAATTTGTAAGCTAGGCCGAAACTACGGAAGCTAAGCCCAGGAGGGCCACTCGAATAGACCAGTTCGCGGTTAATCGACCCTTTTATTTCAGACCACGTGACAGTTCCCAGAGATTCAGTGCTTTCTTTTCCAATTATAGTAACTGGTACATTTCCGGCTTGGGACTACCCTGGTTCCAGACTGTTTTCTAGAGAAATCAAAACGACATTACTCAAGGGAAACGTCACGTGGTCTGAAATGGGGCAACAAACTCAGGCAAGCTGAAATGGTCTATGGGCTTTTATCGCACGGCGGCCATGTTGAGTCCCAGGAGAATAAAAACCTTTGTTTTCGTCCGGTAAACTCGTTCTGAAACCAACCAGCGCGAGGCTACCGGGGCCAAAACTATTGTTTTATCCAAGATGGCCGAAGGGGTGCAAAGGGTGCAAACACGATGGTAAAATTGACCCTTTTTCCTCCCACTTGGAAAATAACTCAAAAACGTAAAATCCAAATGACTTGAAACTTGGAGTGAGGATAGTTCACGACAAGAGAACATCAAATGTGAAAACTGAAAACGTCATTACCGCCTCCGGTTATCGAAAATAATAAAGTAGTCTTATTCGATCTTCCTACACAATTTATATGGAACTCTGACTCTAAAGATAAGTTCATTGAATCTTTGCAATCTCCTGACATACAGCAAAAGATTCGTGATTTCGAGAACACAAATTTTAGTTACACTTCTAATGTTGTGAATAATGCAGTCTCCCAATTTAATAACATCATTGAGTCTGCGGCTAAAACATCTTTACAACTAGTACGTGTTAAATATAATAGTAATAGACGATCGTCCCAAGCATGGTTTGACAAAGACTGTAAAGACCTGCGCTTAATATATAAAAGGACTGCAAATAAGCTACATAAATCTCCTTTATATAGATAATCATATAAGGAAAGAATACCATGATATTAATAAACAGTACAAAAACTTATTACGACATAAAAAGATGAAATTTTCTGATGATAATATTCATTAATTAATTAGAGGAAAGTGACCCCAAACAATTTTGGTCCAAACTTAAGTCATTAAACAACGTAAACAATAATCCTCCTAATCAACCTATCCCTCTAAATGACCTATATAACCATTTTAGTGTTTTGCACTCAAGCATAGACGAAAAACACTATTCACAAACCCATCAGAACATAAGCGATACTGTTAAAAAAACTGACCCACTTGACCATTTCAGTACCGATTTAGATAAGTTAATATCGAACTCTGAAATTAGAAAAGCTGTTAAAAAAACTCAAAAATAAAAAAACACCTGGTACAGACAGGTTTCGTAGCGAGATGTTGAAGTGCGGAATAAATATATTAATACAGGTATTGTCTAAATTATTTAATCTTATCATTAAAACTGCACACTCAGTCCAGATGTGTGGACCAAAGGATTAATTAGTACGATTTATAAATCAGGTGACAAATCGGACCCCTCCAATTACAGAGGCATTTGTGTTACTAGCTGCCTAGGAAAGTTATTCTGCTTCATCCTCAATAATAGACTATATGTACTTATGAAAAAACAGAACATTCTACATCCTTCTCAAATTGGATTCCTCCCGGGTAAGCGAACTTCGGATCATATATTCTCCTTACGAACCCTAATTGATAAATATGTTATTAATGCGAACAAAGGTAAATTATTTTGTTGTTTCGTTGATTTCCGTAAAGCTTTTGATTCGGTATGGCATCCAGGTTTATTTACGAAACTATTGAATTATAATATGGGAGGGAAGTTCTTCAGTATCATCTCAGACATGTATGCAAAAACTGAATGTAGTATCAAATTAAGAAATAAGAGAACTAATTATTTCAAATTCAATAGAGGTGTTCGACAAGGGTGTGTTTTATCCCCACTCTTATTTAATTTATATTTGAATGAAATACCTTTTATCTTACAAAATACTCCTGAGCTTGACCCAGTTTCTCTACCAAATGGATCATCTCTAAATAGTTTAATCTACGTGGACGACCTTGTCTTAATATCTACTAGTGCTGCAGGTTTACAAAATACCATTAACACGTTACAAGATTAATGTCAACAATGGATGTTAACCATAAATAAAAAGAAAACGAATACTGTAATTTTTCAAAAACAATGTCGCAAATCTAGTTTAGAGAAATACAATTTCTTCCTAAACGGTTCACATATTACGAATTCTCTCGACTACACTTACTTGGGGTCCACAATTTCCAGTAATAATGGTAGCTTCACAAAATCAAAAATAACCTCAACTGAGAAAACTAGACGTTCTATTTTTGGTACAAAGAGATATCTTGATTTTACAAAAATACCTATAAATATATGCAATAAGCTTTTTGATAGCTTATTTGCACCTATCTTATTATATAACTCTGAAATTTGGGGTGCTTATGATAGTATGAATTTTCATAAATGGGAATCAGACCCAATCGAACGACTCCACACCCAATTCTTTAAATATTATCTAGGATTAAATAAAAGAGCGCCCAATGTAGCATCTCGTAATGAGGTAGGTAGACTGTCTTTGAAATCTACAATTTATCGCAATATGTTACATTTTTGGTTACATCTCAAACAACTTCCTGATAATAGCATCGCTAAACAGTGTCTTCTTATCTCAAATGATTTCGCATCCTCCAATAAAACAAGTTTTATGTTATCAATAAATACAATTTTAAACTTATTCGACGCACTTGATAATGGACAAGAACATAACATCGAACAATATACAACAAAATGTATACCTAAAGTAACGCAAAACATTATTCATGAATCAAAATTACATCAATTAAAACTCATCGAAATAAACAGAAAACTCGAATTTTACTCGCTATTCAAGCATGATACCAGCAGCTCTATATATTTTAACCAAATTAAGAATACAGAGCATAGAAGAATGCTTACGAAATTAAGATGTGGTAATCACAACCTCAGAATAGAAACCGGTAGACACTCCAACCCTAGAATCCCCCTCGAGCTAAGAACATGCCAACAATGTCAATCAAACTATATTGAGAATGAAATGCACTTCATATTTCACTGTGACCTATATAATAGAATTAGAAACCAATTCTTTGAAGACATATGTCAGAAATATAAACACTTTAGAAACTTAGATATCAAAGAAAAGACCCTATTTTTATTCAACAATATTGACCCTCTTATTTGCAAAAAACTGGACATTTCATTTTTGAAGCCTTTCAGTTACGGAATCGGTTCATTACACCAAAAACAGTTTAATAATAAACTGAAACAATTACTCTTGTTCAATCATTTATTATATTATTATTGTAATTAGTTTATGAATAAATTTATTATATATATATAATTACATATGTAATGTAGTGGCAATACCATTTATGTACATGGGAATGCTAATAAATTGTTGTTGTTGTTGTTGATTGTTTGGTTTTAGTGATTGACAATGTCGAATTTCTCGAATTTCTGAAATATTCACAGTATGCAAACTTACGCCAGGTAAAAGATCATGAAATTTGAGGGATGTAGCTGTGCTGTAAAGCGTGCAATCGTGTTTTCAGTTTTCCGTTCATGTATTTGTCTGTAAATTTTCCCGCGAACTTGGACTCGTTCTACCCTGGTTACCAGAGGCTCGAAAGGGCGAGTGTTCGCGATGAGGAGACGGATCGCAAAGCGATGCGTCTCCGATCGAGGAGCGAAGCGTTACGTCACTATGGCCTCTGGAACCAGGGTAGACTCGTTCATGAACGGACAACAAAAAATGAAAACACGACTGCACGCTTTGAGCACAGATACATGCCTCAAATTTTGATCAGTTAATCTTTTACCTGGTATCATATAAATTAAGTTTGCAGACAGTAAATATTTCAGAAATTCGATTTTACGGAAATTATTTGGCACCGGATTCCCATACAAACACTGTATTTCGCGCCATGTTCGCACCGGCTTTCAAAATGTCGGTATTAACCACGAAACTCAAACCGTCAAAATTAAGTTGAACGCCACGAGTGCCCTCCTGGGCTTCAGTATAAGAGCTGGCACATTTGCTGAATCTGAACATTAGTTTGCAATTTTTTGTCGTTGAATTGTCAGTTTGCGGGGGTCACGCAATATGAATTTATCCGAGCATTTGAAGTCCGCAGCCGGAAGGCGCGGTTAATACGGAACTGGTGGCGTAATTACTTGTAATAAAAGCCAATCAAGTTTTACTGTGTGTTGAAAGATACTACACAGTTTTACATTCTTGAAATGTTTAAGTTATGAGAACATTGCCTCGATTAAACTAAAACTTGACCTTTAGCCGTTCCTCTTCACACAATATTCTTGTTGTACTTGATCTTATTAGAACAAATTATATCTCGGCGATCGTAGCGATCGGGTGGCGATCGAAACGATTATATGGAAACCACTCTCCGGCGATCGTGGCGATCCTAGCGATCCAAACGATCCCATAAAGCATTGTTCACCAACAGAAACATCCCATGATGCACCCAGGTTTTCTCGCACTCGGCAAAATGGCGTCTACCAGTGCAGTGACTTACCTGTAGAAAAATTATCTGTCATGACGGTCGAAGCTCTTGAACGTGTGTATGGAAAGCTCCATGATATTCCTCTCGTCGTTGAAAGATTTTTCGGACCCAAAACCTGTGCTTTCTTTTCTCCTTCACATTTCTTTGTAGACTGCGAACAGTCCCTCCTTTTCCCTCCATTGATTGTATGGCCAGTCTAGTTTTACCCTGGATACCAGAGGCTCGAAATCGTCGGGGCTACCTGAGCCCCTCTGGAACCAGGGTAGTCTAGTTTTAGTGCCGTGACTAAACCTTTGTTTAACAAGAGCCCATCTGGGCTTCCACTCGGGCCACATGAGATTGAAGATGAAATACACTTTCATTTGAATTCCTCTTAGTAATAACCAAAGGCAAGAATTATTAGCTGAATTTAGAAGTTTTTAGGAGTGGCCGGTAGCGCGGTGACTTTCATTCTCTGCTCCCCAAGTATATATGTAATTCAATATTTAGTATTTTTGTAAATTAAAGAAGTTGACATTTTAATTTAAACACTACTTATTCAAGTAACACACATTAGTCTTCTGTTCTGTTATACTGCAGGTTCCGATTGTCTCAAATGTATGTTTATATTTGTACCATATTATAAGTTGTATCCTGTCCATCCTGTGATGGAGCTAGCTATGTCAATTTGTGTGCCTCTATGTAACTTTATCTGCTGTTCTTGCTATAGCGATACTACTGTTTGTAAACACAACGTCATTTATATATTTGCATATATAATGTGGTTTGGCAAAAAAAACACGTGTTTGTATGACTTGTATGGACTGTATGGGAACTAGCGATTTGGGACTCACAAAATACATCTAAATTCTCAATTCTGCTTCCAAGTCCAAACATGGTTATCAAGCTAAATGAAGGATTCTTCCGTTTTCCCCATATTAACAGACATGTAACAGTATCTTAATCCAGTAGACTCTCTCTAGCTAGTAGTTGACCTGACCCAAACTGTCAACAGTTTTACCATTGACAGATTGCCTAATGTTATGCCAGAGAATAGATTTCTGACAATGACTCATTGATCTATATCTCCTTGTCTCGTAATGACAACAAGAGGCCATGTTAAACCTTTAAAATAACACATGCAATGTTCATTTTAACCTCCTCCCAGTGATTTAGCATTCAGTTTTGAACTGTATCAGTAGCTTTGCATATTTACTGGCAGCTACCACAGCAGTGTTATGCATGTATCAGTAGACATTATTACTACATAAAACATAATCGTGACTACTGGATTTAGCCTGTATATTTATAATATATAAAATGTATATAGTGGCACCAAGGGAACTAGTACTATACTACTAACAGAGAGAGTCAATGTATTTAGCATGGTATTGCTATAATTGGGGACAAATATATTTGCTCTCGATAATTATCTAGACAACTATATAATTCCACTACACTTGAGGGTGGTCACTACAGGAACACCCAACGAACTGTTCTGCAAACTGAATAACTGTTCTTCTGGGCCACTCGGCTGGCAAATTCTGCACTTTGGAATTTCTTGGCTGGCAAATTCTGCAGTCTGATACTAAATAATAATATAACGGAGCGATATTTGTCAGCTGGTAAATTCTGCAGTCCGATATAATTACATAATAATAATATAACAGAGCGATATTTCTCAGCTGGCAAATTCTGCACGTACCTGTTGTTTCACAGGTTTTTAAAAATACCGAATTCTGCAGGTTAGCTCAGGTTTTTATTCTTCAAATAAAAATATAGCGTTCTATATTTCAGTTAAGCCCTGTACAAACCGTTTCAACATCGGAACAATATTTAGTGTTGGAGCCGATCTTGAAACAGGTTTAAAATGTTGAAAGGTGTTGAGATATAGAAATCATTTAAAAACAGTTTTCGGTCTCTACAAGTCCCCAGGGGAGGGGTATGTACCGCCCTGGTCATCAAATGTGGACCCCGTTTAAGAGTAGTTTCGTGTTAATTTTGATACCCCGTTTTAGAGTTTGATTAATTTTGATACCCCGTTTTAGAGTTTGCCGGTATTGTCCCAAGACGGATTGAATGTAATACGTAACACGCGTTGCGCTGCTTGACAGAGTCTGCCGGATCAACACCTTCAACATCTTCAACTTCTAAATGAACCACACACAAACTGATCTTCAAAAAAATATACTTTAATTCAACAACGAAGTGTGCTGGTGTGAACTGAATTAGAATCATTTATTGTAATGTAACTTCCTTTGAAACATTTTAGCTTCTCTGAATAAATATCATACCCCGTTTCAGAGTGCATTCCAGGCATTTTTAAGTCTGAGGTCTAAAAATTGATACCTGTCAAAAATGTCAAAAATAACGACTCCGTTGGGCGGCACATACCCGTATAGCTTATATATGGGGCTACAAATGTTGTGCCATGTTGAACCTGTTTGACCAAAGCTTTACACGCACTTCACGCTCTTGCTGCTGGCAAATTCTGCACTTAAATATTTCAGCTGGGAATATATTCAAAAAAATATTTTTGCTGCTGGCAAATTCTGCACTTAAATATTTCAGCTGGGAAATTTAGAAATTCTTCATGAACTTTAGGCTGGCTGGCGCTGCAGAACAGCTGTTCGTCTGCCAGCTGAAAAACAATTCCCTTAAATATGTTTAAATACATCTGATTTGTTATAAAAACATCAGAATGTTTGTTTTTATGAAGTTTTACCGTTGGGTGTTCCTGTCACTACCAGAGATTTGGTTGCATTCTAAGTGTTGGCCTACAATTTAACATTGTGATCCAAGAAGACACAAAGCTTTTAGAACCATTTGCAGATGTCAGAGCAAAGGCATGCAGTACCAGTTCTCCCAGTTATTTTAAGGTCCTTTATACCTGGATTTGAACTCTGACTACCTCCTGCACAACAGACTGACACTTAACCACTGAGCTTACTGGTTCTGTGATGGGCCAAATTTTGTTCAGATAAAATTAATCGAATTCTATTAAAAATACATCTGAGACATTGAATAAAATAATGTAGTCCATGGAGTTTTAGCATAGTTTTTGTCATAAATAAATGTTATTACTAGTCGTAACCCCTGGTCATGAAGTGCGGGCTCGTAGGCAGCTTGAATTTCATGAAAATAAGCGTTACTTAATGTTGGCTTTGATTTTAGTCCGGCACTGGTGTCGGTGAGCTCTCAAATTTATATCCCTGTTTTATACAACCAAAGGTTATGCACCTTGAATAAAAGGCATAAACAGGAGTGTAGTACGTATTGGGGTACCCTTGCCCTCCTAGCAGAGCATTTCTACTATTAGGTATTTCCAAAAGTCGTTCGTGTGTGTGTCTCTTCGCGTAGCTGGCCTGTTTTCTTCGTGACAGACGAAATCTAATGGCGAGAGAACACAAGAAGAGTCTCTGTTAGCAGGTTGGGGACCCTTGGTATATTTTGCTGCCATTTTTAATAGTAATTCTACCAAAAATTAATATCAAATTATCGGGGGTCCTCCGAAATCTCCCTGGTCCTTTATAGCGGAAAAGGGTCAGTCACGCGATACAGCCATAAGACTATAGGAGCTTTAAAATAACCACAGCAGTAACGATAAATATAATTTAATGTTCAACAAAGGTTAATAACACAACAGTAGCAAACAAGTGAGTACGTCTGGTGGAAATAGGGTAGTCTGTTGTGAAGTCGGCATAAAAAGAAGTACCAGGTTCTGTAAGCCTTTATCATACAATCTGTTTTATCAAGCGATCGTTTGCACTGGTTATGTCGACTGACGAAGTGGCCAGGTGATCCAACTGTTCATTAATACCACCACCACAAAGCGTGAATGAATCATCCGTCATGACGTTGCTCATAACAGGTGAAACACTATTAAAGCATGTATTCATGGCATTTCGAGCTTTGCTTTTCTGGCATTTTAAATCAATCTTTAAACTTTTTCGGTATCGTTTGAAGTAATAGTAGCCGAAACAGCTTTCACCGTAATACTTACGAGACCAGGAAGAAATTATATATTTCTGATGATTTTGGCACATTTTTCAGTAACAATTTGCATATTTTCCTTTTCTTTCTATGTGATAGATAACGGGACAACTTTACTTTGGGAATTCGAGAAGGCTCGCGGTCTCTTTTCCTTCGGTTAACTTTAGACTTAGCAGGTTTTGGGTTTATAATTATATAGCTCGGGTAAACTAATTGCTGAACCGTAAACTTATTTAAACTGTCAAGGTGATCATCTGCTTTGCATTTTTGAGTCTTAACCTTAACTAAGTAGCATTTTAAATAACAAGTTGTTTAAGTCACTATGCTTGTTTGATATTTCTGTGTTATTGGTTCTGGTTTAGTTTCTGGTTTAGTTTGTACGATTTGGGGCGACCAGACTGGGTCTAATTTCGGCAAAACTGTACCATTGTTTGACTCCAAGCTAGGCCAAAGTAGGCCATGGGCTTCTTGTAGCGATTCGCTTGGATTGAGCCAAGAAAAGGTTCACTAATCTCTGTCAGGCCACGCGCTAGGAATCTCCACGCGTACGTGCCCTGTAGGATTCGATCAATTGGAGACCTGCTTTGTAGCGAATTTATGACACGAAACATACCAGCACTGCAAAAATAAATCCTCCAAAATACAAAGCGATGTCTTATTTATGTATCTATGCTAATATTGTTTATAATATTATGGAATAAACACGTTAACTTACCGAAAAAACGCAGTTCGCACGGCTCGGATCAACCACGTGGTGTGATCATGACAAGCTTCTAACCTGCGTGACTGCATTCCAATCATACCAATAGGCAGAACATTTTTTGTCCAAATCGAGATCTGATGTGCCTATTAGGATTGCGGGCTCCCTGCGGTCGCCCGCAATTATAGCCAGAGAATAATACTGGTTCACTACTCATGCTCTTGCGATAAGTGATAATGGGTATATATAATGAACTACAACTGCCAAATGCTGCACATTTGCCTGGGGAGAGGGGTGTTGTTAATATATTGTAACCAGGACTGATCAGTATTATTTTCATTCTGGTGAGATAGGACGTATTTCTCAGCAAGTAGCTTTTATGCATTTTGTAAAAGTATAAATCTATTATGCTAGAGAAAATAAGACTGAGTTTGTACCCTTTCTCTTCATATTTATTTATTTACTAGAAGTAATCATAGATTATCAAAGTGCATTCAACATATTTTTGAAAGAGAAAGGACTGTGGTAATTAACAGTCTGAAAAGCTGAAAATTGCTGCAATGAAGTGGACGGTGTACGTATATAATCCTGATCAAAAGTGCTTGTTTTTTAACTAATGTGAAAATTTTGATGTCTTGACTTATATGTTAATATACAAGGGGATGTATCTGGGTATAAAACTGTAATTATCTTTGTGTAACATTAAATCATTGGATGCGATGCTCATGGGGCTATATGTATACATGTGTGTTTTATATGGTTATGGCATTGATTTGAGAATTAGTAGCACATTTTGCTGTGTGGTATATACAGTGTAAAGCAATAATTTAAGTTAGTGTAGAACACAAATCAACTCAGGCTTTACATACATACATGAACTTTATTTGAGTGTCAATAGTATTTAGCTGTAAAGCTAATTGGGGACACTATATTTTAATACAGTATATATAAAGGGATTAATATAAAGTACCTATAAATAAATATTACTATTCAGATGTGTATAAACTGAATTCCAGTTCCTATAACATAAACTATATATGGATGTGTATAAAGTACAGCCCATGCAGTTCCTTCGATTTGAACAGATCGTTCACATTACGTTTCCCGTGTATTTTTGAAGTGAGAACAAGGTTGGTTGCAGAATATTGAGCGCCACTGTTGTTCCAGAATAATTTATGGTCGCTTTGATCAGCCTTGTTTCAGGTCCGTTAGAAATTCAGTGTAGATTAATTGAACACAGCAATGAAGTCAGTACTTTAAATTTCCCTCACCTTGTACTGTGTTGATATTCCAGTTCCTTGGCATATCAAAGTGTCGGTATAGATTAACTCTCTGTCTGATTGTAGTGTTAATTTGAATCCGTTACTAGTAATTTGTATAACCAAGATGTACACAGTGTCGCAAATCGACACAAGATACGCCGATTACGGGTATCTAGAAAACTCAGACCTTGTTTCTCTTCAGCCAGGTCATCTTACTGTTTGTAGTTTCGGTATCTGTATGTACAGCGGCAGGTTTAAAGTACAGGTCACAGGTCACAGGTCAGGTCACAGGTCAGGTCACATTACAGGTCACATTACAGGTCACGTTACAGGTCACAATTAAATCGCGTTTTTCGTGATGCCATCATTTTCCTACAACTACCAGAATTATTTTCAGCTTATTGTTTTTCTTATATTTTGTATTCCTTTGAATACCTACAGCAGGTACAAGAGAAACCGCATTTAACACCGCTTACAAACCAAATGTGCATCAGATTGCAAAGAGCATCTAAACTGTAAAAAAAAATAGAGGGGAGGGGGTCTCCTTTTCCCCCGAGCTATCAAATATTTTTCTAAAGATAGGAGGTACAATCAATGAAGTATCACAAACATGTTTTTGTTTTTTAAGTTTTTAAAGTTATGGAAATTAAATTAAATTTTAAAATCGAATTCAAATCAAAATAATAAAGTAATGTAGGCCTCTCCAGGTGCCAAGAGTGGAAAGCAACAGCAATACGAGCAGTCATTGCTGAGCGGGTTTTAATATCGGCGATACGATAGTATTGTCGTAAAAGTACTGGTAATTCCATGCGTCCAAATGTGTATTTGTGTTACATCTTGAAAACTCCTTTCCCAACTTTCTTGGCGTTGTCTGTGCCGTTTTTGCTATTTCCATAAACGAACGCATAAGGCCCTGGTCAAACGGTTTCAACGTCGGCTCAACATTGGTAAAACATGCTCTCCAACATGTTTTCAATATCTTTCAAAAACCACTTAATAATTCCCGAGTTAATTGGCCAACCAGGGGTCTCAATTTGTACCACGTGCAGTACTTTGAAACCCCGTCAAAGTACCATAGAGAGTACTTTGAAATCGTTTTCTAAGTCCAAGGATTTTGAGCTATGAATATTCATAGTTCAAAATCCTTGGACTAAGAAAACGATTTCAAAATACTGTAGGCAAATACCTTGAACAAAGGGAGTCTCACGACCGATCAGTGACTTTCCCAAACGAAAAAAAGTTTCAAGGTACAATACCTGTCTTGATGCATACAGACCGTCTCTCCAATGTGGAACCTGTTTTTTTTGCACACTGCCCCGACACTGCGCATGTCAGTGACTCCAACTATAGCGCCAAACTATGTTTTTATCAAATTTCACGCCAGGTTGTAAACACGTACTCCCACGAGAACAAGCGCATAATTGTTAACATTCCATCTTTTCATTAACAATGGACGTTTGATTACTTAAGTCAAACAAAGCAACTATATGTAAATACGCAAGTACAACCTACAAGCCTGAAATATCGAAACTCTAAACGCATGAAGTTTTAAAATCGTTGTGTTGTTTATCCCACAACCACCAAACAAGCATGAAATTATTAAGTAGCGTTTTTGAAGTCGTTTCAAAGCCTCCAATTCGGACTGGACGGGATTTCAAAGTCCTCGCAATTAGTTCAGGTCCTCGGCTGCGCCTCGGACTGGAACTAATTGCGCGGACTTTGAAATCCCGTCAAGTCCTCGAAGTCGGCTTTGAAACATTACTTCAACTCCTTTCAGCAAAGTTTTCAGACCATTTCAAACAGTTTCAAGCTCTGCTTCAACAAATATTGTACCCGCGATGTTGAAACCGTTTGGTTAACAAAGAAAACAGATTTACATCTATTTCAATAGAATTTCTATCGACGGATTATTTGATATTGGGGGAAGCGTCAGTATTTGTTTTTTATCGGGTAGCCAAGGCCGGTAAGGGGTTTAAAAAGTGTTAAAAAAAGCTTTAAAAACTTAAAAAAAAAAAACATTTATTTGCTAAATGTTTGTGATACTTCATTGATTGAACCTCCTATCTTTAGAAAAATATTTGATAGCTCGGGGGAAAAGGAGACCCCCTCCCCTCTAATGTTTTTACAGTTTAGATGCTCTTTGCAATCTGATGCACGTTTGGTTTGTAAGCGGTGTTAAATGCGGTTTCTCTTGTACCTGCTGTAGGTATTCAAAGGAATACAAAATATAAGAAAAACAATAAG
Source organism: Actinernus sp. WN-2022 (assembly GCA_030867875.1). NCBI lineage: Eukaryota > Metazoa > Cnidaria > Anthozoa > Actiniaria > Actinernidae > Actinernus > Actinernus sp. WN-2022. The sequence goes on from JAOWCC010000019.1 coordinate 31,290,901, forward strand.
CTGAAAATAATTCTGGTAGTTGTAGGAAAATGATGGCATCACGAAAAACGCGATTTAATTGTGACCTGTGATCTGACCTGACCTGTGACCTGACCTGTGACCTGTACTTTAAACCTGCTGTATGTACAGCGAAAAGCAGAATCCAGTACAGCGAGCAAGCCAACAGAATTCACTCGGTTGTTTACAAATTATGGTGAGTTGATTTGACTCAGTTCTCTGTTCAACTTGAATCGATCGCTGGTGTCGTCACCGCGCCGACAAAACTTAAACCACCACGATGCACACGTGTAGTATTTAAAAAGCTTCTTCACAACTCACACTGAAATATTCATATCCATGTATTTCTCTTCAGCCTTCAGGTTTGATTTATAGCATCTTGACCATTTGCAGTTTTGGTATCGGCAAACCGAACAGTACAATTCAATGCAGCGAGCAAGCCAAGCATATTTTTCGATCGCACATTCACTCGGGTTCAGCATAAATAAATAACAAGTATCCTGAGCCTGTTGGAAGGCTTTCGCACGGTGAAGTTAAATAAAACATTAAAGTGCTTACATTTGAGAGATGGGACTCCAAATTAGAGAGAAAGTTCCTCGCGGGTCTCCACCATCTTGATTTACTGTATTCAATTATGTAAATACCTTAACCTGGCGATTGTTGCGTGACCAGCACAGTGCAATCTGATTGGTTTGAATTTGACCTTTAACGCGTGCGCAGAACGCGTGCTACATGAAATAATAATAAAATAAAATAAATAACGACTGCATTTTAAGACTCGTTGCTGCCACAGGCAGCCCGAGTAATTAGTGCTATTGAGTGCTATTTGCTTCACGGATATAATACTGCGCTCTAGTAATTACAATAGCTTCAAAACTGACACAATGGCAACTTTTCCTTTTGTCAGTATATTAACAGAGATTTATATCGTTGTATGATGGTTTGCGTTCTTTCAAAAACATCAATTACTGTATTGTCTAAATCCTTGTTGTGTGGTTTTCCAATTCAGTTGAAGAGGAAATCTTGAAAGCTCAAGGTTATGCCTAGATTATACCGTCAAAAAGGACGAAAATTCACCGGCACTAACCCTAGTAACCCCTGAACTCAATTTCGCGGCAGAAGTTTGTTTTTGCTAGGTTAGCCTCGCATTCATGGCTGAGGTATTTCAGAACAAGTTAGCCTTGATAACTGAAACAAAGGATTCGGCCACGCTTTGAATCCAAGCTCCTCCTGTATTCGTTGCTCCATTTCAGTGCTAGTCGGCCTTCGCAGCCGTTATTTGTGTCGTCACGCAACGCTTCTCCAAGAAGCGTTGCGTGACGACACAAATACGGCTGCGAAGGAGACTACTTCAGTGCATGAGGCTGTACATTAAAGGAGCAGTGTCACGATTAGTATTCATGCCCAAAGTTTTGAAAATGTGTCAGGCGGACAAGAAATCAAAAGATGTGACAGAAGTAGAAGTCCGTGAGTAATCCGCTTGCATCGGCGTATTTGCACGATATATCGAGCCGAAATTGCTTTAAAACTATACTTCAGTATTATATGGTTAGGTTTGATGTTATATTTTCATAAAGCAGCATTTTATTTATTTCAATCGAAAGGGAAATTTGCAGCGGCGCGTGATTTTGCCATTGTCTATAACAACCAATCAGAATCGTGACACTGCTCCTTTAAGAAAATAAATATAGTTATTTATTATCTCGGTTAAAATCCGATATAGAAAAATTCCTCGGTTAAACATTTGGTCTGGCTGTGGGCCATTTGCTAACCATTTCGAAAAGAAGTTCCAAGTCCTGAACAATGAGTATAGACGGTATCACTGAATCAGGCCAAACTTGCTACACTATGCCCACGATGATTGGCTCATGCAGTTTAGCTAATTGCTGTAAGCTTGTAACATAAATATTTAGATATAATATTATTGCTGTTGGTAATTGTTGTTCAGTGTTGCTGTTGTTGAAAGCCAGTATAAGTTGACATTAATTTTTTTTCGTCTTCAAGTTTCGTTTTTTGTTTTCATTTTGTTTTATGACACTTCCGCCACGTGCAATTAACTGAATATATATATAACTCCTCGGTATCGGCTGGCAAACTGATTGATTGATTTCCTCCCGCTCCTTATACTTGAACCAGTAGTCAGTACGGTTCAACTTCAAGTAGCTCAGACAGAATGCAATGATGGCGTGACCTAGTAAAGGCGAGGAAACAATTAACAAATACTTGGAATTGTGCGGTCGGTTCCAACAGAATAGAAAACAAAATAGATGAACCGCGTGTTGAACTCATGACATGATTTAGCCAGTGCAGCCAATGGGTAATGGGTGGTACAATTGATAAAGCCATTAAACTGTGACTAGACGTTTCGCATTATCTGTCAACGCCGCAAACACGTTCATGTGGTTTCTAAAAGAAAAATATTTGTAAAAGCTTTAATTGAAACAGGCACTTTGGTTGTCTGTTGTTGTTGTCAAGCTGTGTTTGCGCGAGTGTGTTTGTGTGTGTCTACGAGGGCTGGACTGGTATCAACGTTTTCAATGTATTCATTTTAAATATCATTTCGATTTAAAGCGTCTAGTGCTACCATTGTCAGTTTTACCTTGTAAAATGTCTTGTAAAAGTGCATAGTTTTCGACGTTTTTATAACCATTGAAGTGAATGTTTAAGTTGGGGTGAATGAATGTAAAGTAGGCCCTGTGTAAGGTAGATAATGGTTTTGTCTAGAGAGGTTTTAGTCGTCTTGTACATAATCACTATACTGATAGGTTTGGTCGACAATGTGAATATTTGCATGTCTTATCGTGACGTTTTGAGCATCAAATCAAAGCGATCCCAATCCTCCGATGATAAATATCATTATTGGAATAATTTACTAGAATCGCTTATTTATCGACAAAACAGAACCGAGGGCGATGTCTATAGGCGTGGCAAACAATGGGCCCTACCTTTATTACCACCAAAACAACCTTGCCCTCGCGAAAATCGCGGGTAAACCCCGTCAGTTTCCAGTGCAAGATAACAACAAAGACACACCTTGGAGCCACCCATAGAAGTAGGATTATGATTCGGTAACTTATACTAAGGCGGTTGCATCCGTATCAGTAATTTTCATCACTTGTCATGCTCTAGTTAATTCTAAGTCAACGATGGCTTTGCTGAATTCAGAGCTAGGATTCCAATGAAGTTCATCTGTTAATGAAGTTTCTTTTTACCGTTTTCAGTGTATGAGTTTTATTGATCTGCCAAGTTTTCTTGAAAGGGGCTCAGTAAAAGAGTAAAAACTAAAGTTTCCCACGTCTTTATCTCGGGCAGTTAATATTTCAACTGAAGAATTAACTTCGTTGAGTTGGTCGCCACTGGCGTTTATTTGATTTATCAGCTCTGATTTATCAGTGACATCTCGCTTTCTGATTTTGAGTTAGGAATAGTAAAACACGTCTTGATAACTTAACATGACAAGCTGTAGTGCTTGTAAGACATCTACAAATACGCTTTAATCTTCTGACTTGTGCGAATGCATTCTTGTCTTTCCGCCCTCTAAAATGCAAATCGCATGCCGACAATCGTGGCATTCTAATCCCTCTCGGGCACACGCCCGGATGCAGAGGTGTCGCCTTCGTGGCATTTTTGGTGTTCGTGCTGTCACATGTGGCTGTCAGCAGGCAGTTTGAATATTGACAATCTGTCTCGTCGTAACCTGGTGAACCCAGCAGTGAGCGAGAGCGCGCGGCGCTCAAAGCATTCAAAAATTCCTACGTCCGTTCGGTACGCAAGTTGTAGAGTTCAAGGTGTTTACTTTGGAAAAAACATGAGGTAATTCAGGAGCTTCTCAATCTCTCTCTTTATGTGTGATCCAGTACGAGGCCGACAAGGCTTTGGTTTTTGATTTTAGATAGTTAACACACGTGCGGAGGAATTGTTAGCGGCAGGGGGATTTTCGTATTCTGAGTCGAGTTTCATTCAGGTTGGTAATGTCAAGCTTTGACAACTAATAATCATACATACTGTTGTTCCATAGATTGACGGTGGAGATAACGACGTTTTGCCTGTTGTTGAGTTTTCTTGGCTTTCTTTCCAAGGTTTGTAAACTGAATTTCAGTTACCTATAGCTATATCCAATAATTGCTGTGCTCACTCGGTATGTATAGATCTGTATATCATCTCTAATCTGCTTCTCCGTCTCCTAGCATCGGACTACTCTAAATCTACTTTGCCGTCTATCAAACGTGGATAAAATGTGCGAACTGTTGAATTCGTTTGTACTTAGTAAAATAATGTGTATCAATTCAATAGCCCTAAGTAATGTTGCGGCCTCACGTGGCCTTAAGTCGAATTAATCCAATATATACCAGTCCTTTAAAATGATTTCTGAATGATTAAGATTAAGTATAGAGTTGGGTCATATTGGGTTGAGCGTTCAGTTCGATTCAGTGTTGTTGAAATCAATGCTTGCCTCTGATTCTTTGTCTTCTAATTGCTCAGTCTGTTTCTCTTTTTATCAAACTGCCGTTCGAATCAAGAATTATAGTATCACTCAGATGTAAAATGAGAAATAGAAACTTACAAAATTGCCAGATTTGTGGTAAAGTGTCATTTCAATTCCTGCCCCTTCACTAGCAATTAGATTCGTTTGTCTCAGATTTAACATATCGGGTAGTAATATCTTCACTTCACCGACCTGCCATATTTCCCCAACACGAAAACAACGAAACCCACAATTCGGAACATTACTTCCGGTACATTTTTCCGGCTACGATACCGTCAGAAAAATCCAATCTCAGTGAAAGAATAATTAGTAGAAACACGCGGATACAATTAAATAATGGATAATCCTTGAATCACCTCCGAATGTCTTGTTCTTGTCTATCGTTGGTAATGAGCTAAAGTGGGGCTGTTGCCAAAAATAGTGTCTGCCTGCAGCACCTTTGCCTCTATTTTAATCATACAATACGTATATAGTCACTGGTGAAACTTTCCAGTTTTTTTGTCAGCCCAATTTCTTGAGTACTTTATCGGTGGTATTTTATGTTTGTGATGGTGTGTTTTGGCTAAGAGGTCCTAAGAGGAAAATCGGAACACATTATTGTAGGCCGTTCGGGTTAAACGTTTATGGCAGATATCTTACATCAAAAGTCTAAAACAAACTGGTGCAAACAAAAACTTACATACCAGGCATCAAGTACTTTAATAATTTAGATTTAGATGTGCGGTCTCAACTCAATTTAAGTAATTATAAATCAGTCGTTTCATACTCTGATCATATACGCGTATATATTTATTTTTCTATTCTACTTTTTAACCTAAAGACTTCACAATTTTATACTTATGTTCAACCGTTATTCATGTGTAACTTTTATATTTAGTTATTCCATTTAGCTGGTTAGCTTTCTTTTTCTTTTTACAGGGTCTTTATGAGAGTACCCTGTTTAAACATTATTATTATTATTATTATTATCATTGTCTAGCATGGTTATAAAGTAAACTTTATTGCTGGTTTGCAATCAATCCCCAGAGATTCAAATAACGAAGATGTGTTGGCCATGTTGGTTGAATCAAACAAAGAAATCATTTGGTTTCATGGTTGATCGAACGAGGAATCTTTTGTTAACGTCAACCAAGATGGCGGCGATGACGTCACGTGCAACTTTAATTATCTCATCTGAGACATCAGCAAAACAAAAATAATTGTTACAATAACGACCACTTCTGCTGAAATTCTTAAACTAGAAACTGCTTTCCTTACGTTAAAGTCACTCAGTATACACAAATAATTAATCTTAAAATTGATAACTTTAATTTTAAAGTAGAGTCAGTGGTCTAATTGGAGATTTTATTTCCACTAAATACACGAACTCTATTTTGATTCCATTGTTGTATGCATAGTTTTTGAAGACGAAATAATAAAGACTTACAATTGACTATTCCCTTTTCGCTGAACCTGAGCTTGCCATGAAAGAGGAGGTCAATTTCATTGAGTTGAAGGAAAAAAGAACTGAGGAAATCCCAAAAAAATTGCCCTTTTTATTTAGAGTACATGATAATTCTAAGGCATTTGATAATAACGGATTGTCATCATGATTGAGCAAATGAATAAAGTATTTAACTATCGATGTGTAAATTGGGATGTGTAATGAATGGAACACGACCAAGTTCCGTCATTATTGCAGAATTTGTACTTGTGTCATTGACACCAAGAATCATCTTATACATCTTAATGTGTAAACAGGTGTGCCTTCTGATGGTGAATATTTTTCAATATCGCGATACTTTGTGTTGATAAACATTACAATTGTTATGCTAATATGCCAACCATGATATCAAAAGGCCGCTTTGTGTCAGGAACCAATGGATCTCTTCTTCGCACATTAATGACAATGGATGATGTGCAGTAAATATCGCTATTATGACTAAAAACAGCTCTGAGGCCTTTTTTATAACGGCCGGTTGGCCCGAGATAAGAATAAGAATTAGTTGACATGATCTTTTCTTTGCCAAAGAGCAACTAATATTGATTTTACGACCTGATTTTCTGAAAACCATAAGTTTAGTTTTCTGGTTTAATTTAAATTCCATAAAGCATTATCAAGCATTTTTGAGTTAAACTAATTCACAATCAGCTTCTTCTTGTTTCACATTGACATAATATTAATTAATGTGTGGTTTATTGTGATCGCATTTGTTTCGTATACTGCGTGGTTTTCGAGGCGTTATGAACATAACAAACACTCATACAACTTAGCTGATCACGCATAGCCCAGTGCCGGTGCACGAAACTTTATCCGCATTACTGGACATGATAGAGTCGAAACTTAGGGTGCATTCGATTGATGATATTCCGGAATAAGAATACACAGAATGATCACTTCAAATCGCTTATATCGGGATTTTTTAGCACTGGAATACTAAATGTATCCTGAACATCATATGTCAGCAAGTGTTTGTATCTTACAGTGCAAAATGTAACCAGTGATTCCTAGAGACTATTCATCTATTCGTATCCTGTCATACGGTCAATGGAACGCGCCCTTTTTGTCAAACCTTCCGCAAGCCGGCTGGAAACAAGAAGCTTCACGCTTGCGGTTTTGTTTTCCTGTATGCGTGGCATAAGTGATTGCGGAACACGAAAGTAAAGTATACAAACTGGATACCGTGATTATATCTAACCGTATAATTGAAGTATTGTATACGGCACGAAAGGAAAGTATTCCGACAAGTTTGAAACAAGAGCCTCGATAATATTAGACACCCCGGCCCGAGATAAATCAAGGACTGCGTTCTCCACAGACCATTGCATAGTAGAAATGGCGTCCTATTTAAATAGACATTGTCCTGGAGTATTTAGCCTCGTGTTCACGTTGCCACACTTGTATATGCATTTCCACATGAATGTGAGACTAAAGATTCCTAAACGGCAAAGGTATTAATTGGACGATAGCTAAGCTATATAGCTAAGAGGACATATATAAGAAGGGGAAACATTGGATCGAGAGGGGTCTTGGTAAGGATAACGAGAAAGAGAGAGTTCCAAAACTGTATAATGTCCAATATGTTTTTGATATATACGTAGCTTGTTGTTCTTAACTCGTTTTTGTCGCAAACTAGCTCGCTTTTCTGCAATCACATGAATTTCAGTAATGCCACTGAAGTAAAATGCCAAGGTAAAAGGGTGATAATTCCAATTTGAGATTATAATTGTAAACATTAAAAAATATGTTTGCTTTTACACTTTTCCCCAAATTTCTCGATGCTGAATTATTCTGAATGCCCAATTCATCGACGTTAAAGTTGAACGGCAGAATTTAAACCATTACAACGCTCAGCATGCCAATAATTTCTTTTATAATATAGAGAAAAATATAAATTATACCATTAAAATGTTTTACTTAGCATTGAAAGTCAACTTATAAACGTTGCTCATATCTCAGTGAAACTCTCCTCCCACGGTGAAATGATCGGTACGCAGAGTAAACAGGACTAAATGAACACACTGAAATTGGGAAGAAAGGCTTTGAAATCGAAAGGGAATAAAGAGCGACAAAATTCCGAGCATCGAGGAAAACGAAAACTGTTTCATCTTTCAGCAATAGGAAGGTGATCATTAAGTTCCGTACCGTTCCGCATGGGACTGATGTACTAATGACTGTAGAGACATGAGCATTTAGCTGTCGTGTATATTAACGCTACGACGCGTGAGGTTCCCCTCCCAACTTGCTAAAATATGTGATTTCCTTCTCGTAAAAACAGCACCAGCTAATATCACGTAACATAACATAACATGCGACTCCTATGTACGCATATGAACTCCGCAATATTAGCAAAAAGGTAAATACGGCTAGTACGGATCTTAGTGGATTTCAATAGCCGCTCACCTTCTCTGCCAGCATCTTTGACATGTGAAGGCGGAAGCCGCACTTTCAGTTCAATCTCGGCTTTTCCGACCACCGGAATTTTCTGAAGAGGATGGCTAACAAGTCTAGTTTCAGTTCTTAACAGACTCGCATGTTAAGCACCAAACAATTTGAAGTTGTTACGGATAGCATATGGTTGTTGCGGGTATTGAAAAAAGCTAAAGCACTGTCTAGCCACTGCCCGCACTAATAGCCGTTGGTGCGGAACTTGTGATTCATACGCCCAGATGGTTGATTTTGCCGTCGATCAAGCCATTAAGGTCCAATTAAGGCTCAGCCGGTGTGTTGTGGGGATATATTGAGTGAATGGGCTGTATACAAGATTGCCGAGAATGGCCAAACCCTATTTCTGTGGTTTGCAGACCAGAAGTTTCATGAGTAATTGGTATAGAATATTGACATAGTATTTCATCTTTAGCAAAACGTATTGTCATTATCTATTACGACCAGAACGGCGACCAGACAGGAATAGGACATGAATCTTGAGAACTATCATAAACAAAGTCCTTCGTACTAAATACTTGAAGTGCGAGTTATCTATATAATAGTCTGTAATAATGATGATGACGATAACTGAATCAGTTATAGTATATGGCATACGCCATTATAGTTATTAAGGACCACGTTTTATAGGTCAGTAATATTAGTTCCTCAAAGTACTAAATAAATCTATACGAAAAATGGAAAAAAATTCAATCCAGTTAACCGGTGTAACTAAACTTAACTATCTAATACCCATTCCACCAAAGTTTAAACATTTGTTTAAAAGCAGTTTAATTAAATAGGTTTAAAATAATAGCTGTCCACACAAATTATTTGCGCTGATTCTTTTGCTCTTCTAATTTGGACCATTGCCTTGGTAATCTCAGAGGAGTTTTAAAATCTGAATGCAGCAATAAACCCATCATATTGACCAAAGCCAGGAACGACCATATAATATGGGTCAAAAACTGAAGTTGGACGACCAACTGAAGCAGCGGCTTAATTATATGCCCTCGTATACATAGCACATTTTAAAAGACCAATGCAAAGTAATTTCCACCATCTTGTAGGGGGTGCAAACATGCCGCGAAATACAGTGTTTTATGGGAATCCGATGCCAAATAGTTTCCGTAAAATCGAATTTCTGAAATAATCACTGTCTGCAAACTTAAGATACCAGGTAAAATATTAACTGATCAAAATCTGAGGGATGTAGCTGTGCTGGGAAGCGTGCAATCGTGTTTCACTTTTCCATACATTTGTATGTAAATTTTCCCGCGTTGATACAGACAAATGGTTGGGAAACTGAAAACACGATTGTACGCTTCCCAGCACAGCTACATCTCTCAAATTTGATCAGTTAATCTTTTACCTGGTATATTAAGTTTGCAGACAGTGAATATTTCAGAAATTCGATTTTACGGAAATTATTTGGCATCGGATTCTCATACAAACACTGTATTTTGCGCCATGTTTGCACCCCCTACAAGATGGTTAAAATTACCTTGGATTGGTCTATTTTACGAACTTAGCGGCTTCGATAAACCGCGGATAACTTCCCCTCGTATAAATGGCCCTAATGTTTATGTATAGGGAGCTGCTACTGATGGCAACGAAGAAGACTTTCACAGCGATGAAGGAGGTGAAGATTTTGTGTCCGAGTGGTCTCCATGGAGCAGATGTTCTCGCACGTGTGGGACAGGAATTCAGTTCAGAGGCAGGCGTTGTAACAGGTAAAAGTTCTTACTCGTAAACCGGTGCTTAGCTTAACGGCAAACCCGGCTTGAATCAGCTGCAGCAACTGCCACAAGATATGTACTTTAGTGAATGGAAGTTGTTACCGACCAGTCTCACCGAATTATACCAAACTCTGCTTGTCCCTCCCAAAAACTGAGTTTGCGAAAAAGAGCATCTCCTACAATGGAGCAAAGCTCTGGAACCAGCTTCCAGCTGAATTACGCGAGACTAGGTCGTTAGTTTCTTTTAAGAACAACATATTGCGACTGCCTCTCTCTTAAATTGACTTTTAGACTATTTTTTACTATACGTTACTTTACTTTTGTATTTGTTATTGTTATTACTATTTTATATATTATTGTTTATACGAGCAGAATATAGTACATAATTAGATATATAGTATTAGGAATTACTTTTAATTATATATTACGGATGTATTTTTAGTCACGGATTCTATGTAAATCAGCGTTATGCTGTTTGCAATACCGTGTAATAAGTGATTTAATAAATAAAGTTACGAGGAGGAAACAAGAGACCATCACCTAAGAGAACTGATCTCCGTACCCTATGATAGTCTGCGCCAATCTATTTTTGGCTTAGTGGACGTCACGATGCTATTTTAAGATTCGGTTCCAGCTCCTCACGGATTTTCATCGCTCCATCTCATGAATTCAACCTTGATTTCAACAAAGAAAGAGGGGCTTCAAAACTCTGAATTATGGCTCTGAATTATGTGTTGCTCCATAAACTTACTACCCGGACTGGTATGGGACGGATCTGACCTGATATGACTTGAAGACTCGAGAAAATGAACTTTGAATTTAATTAATATAAGCTACGGAGTGTAATTTGAAAACCCGTTAAAAATATTGCCGTTTGGATTTGACTGGGAAACTGTAGGCTGTATCACAGGCAGCCCAGACTCGACATATTTTCCGCTTTTTGGGTTACCTGTGGTATGTTTCATAAGCGATCTCGGAAGAGTTTACATAATTGCTCCTTCTGAATTCTCTTTTCCGATTCCTACGAAATAAATCTTCAATAATAAAAGATTGATACTTAATGAAGTTTTGTGAGTGGTTTTGGGGTAATTTGGGGACTTCTAAAGCAGTTTATTAGGCCTCGAGGTTTTGACGGTTGGCCGCGTACCTCATAGCTACAAATATACACAAGGTATGCAGCTTCGAGGCGCTTTTCATCGATGTCACCTCACTCGACGCCGAAATTCGACAAGAAATTCAAATCGATTTCTCCTCTGCTTTCGGCACACAAATCCAGACATGTGTAAGCACTTCTCATCCACGTTTCAGTCACTTTATTACAGTATATTTATCGAAAAGCCAGATTAAAAAATTCCCATACAAACCCTTATAAATAAATTTACATAAACAGAGCTTGGGCTTCCTGTGGTATATTTGTAGCTATGAGGTAGACACGCGGCCAACCGTCAAAACCTCGAGGCCTAATAAACTGCTGTAGAAGTCCCCAAATCACCCCAAAACCACTCACAAAACTTCATTAAGTATCAATCTTTTATTATTGAAGATTTATTTCGTAGGAATCGAAAAGAGAATTCACAAGGAGCAATTATGTAAACTCTTCCGAGATCGCTTATGAAACATACCACAGGTAACCCAAAAAGCGGGAAATATATGTCGAGTATGGGCTGCCTGTGGCTGTATTAAGCCAGACTCGAAAGAAATTCGGATGTGACCTGGAAACTAGAGTGACCTGAATTTCGTGAAACTATGAAAGGAAATGAAGCCGTATTCCATTCAGTTTGTAGCCGGATCGGCGAGCATGGAAAGTCTTGAATAAATTAACAACCCGTATCGTTGTTATTGAAACTTCGCTTACCTTATAAATACTCGTTCCCTGTAGTTCATATTCATGTATAGCTAGATAACATACCTAGGGAACTGACCGGATTATTTGCTCTTTCATCAGGCTAATAATTTTAGAAACGTTCAGTTTATAGCAAGCAAGCACGCATCGACTTTTGACCACAATTTTGCGAAATTATAAATCCAGTTAATCTGAAACACTGACTGACTGAGTTTGGAATTATCGTAAACAGACGCTTACAATTCGCTAAAGAAATTAGAAATAGAACCTATAATATCGTAAATAATCGGACATGCCGGCTTTTCCAACACCGTAATCAATATGAATCTGTAGAGTAACAGGAGTAACTGTCGTGAAAGTAAAAAATTGTGAATGCTTTGATTATACTGAGTAAAACACTGAATGCATTCTTCTGCTCTCGCCGCCCGCCGGGCCATTCGGACACGTGACACCCACCACCAATCGGATAGAGTGGTAAAAATAGTCGAACTAATTTATGCAAGCTAAAAATAAATCGGCGCAGACTATCATGGGGAGAGAGGCTAGTATGGGGGATCGGTTCTCTTAGGTGATGGTCTCTTGGAGGAAATTATTACGCGAAGCCCGTAAAAAAACATTACTAACCGAAGCGCGTTATCTATTCACTCGCCCAGTGATATAATGCTGGGTTGGGCAGGTTAATAGATAACGTAATGATTTTATTGGCTTTGCGTTCATATAGAAATTAGCTGAAATAGTAGGGACGGCTAGCATACAAAACTCTGCTAGTCTAATTATTTGGAGCGACGTCGTCTAACTTTCCTAGGACACTGACTCGAACAGGCACAAAGTTACTAGCTTCTTAGCTTGAAATAAACGTTATAAAGCTAGCTTAAAATCGAATTGGCAAACGTAGTATTGTCTCGTTGACAGTCCCTTTCATATCGCGAAAATCAGTTGAAAAACAGGTCTACGTGCGCGGTCAGGAGAACGGTAACAGCGAGAGGTCTCAAGCCGTACACACCGCGGCAAAACGGCACGCGCATACGTTTTGACGAGCTCAGCGCACGCGTCCGCCCCAGTTTCCCGCCGAAATTAAAAGAAAACAGAGGCCATCACCCGTGTTTTTAGTTTTACGTACGTACGCGTATTTACATGAAATGTTTCGCGAAAAACAAGAAAACTACTTAAAAGCTAAGCCTAAGACTTCAACAGGTTTAAGTTTTCTTAATTTGTAATTGACTGTGAGTTTACTAAGTTATAAAATGATTTACTAAAAAAAATTAAGACCTCGGAAACTTGTATTTGAAACCAGAGCCTTCATTCTTTCGACCAGCGGAGCATAACGTTTTGCCGCGAAGTGCTAGCGGTGTGACCTCTCACTGTTATCTTTCTTCTGACCGCGTTCGTAGCCCTGTTTTTTTGCGATATGAAAGACACTGCTTTAAGGTCGGCACACACGAAAGGACAAGTCCCCTCGTGTGAACTAGAAAAAATCTTGTCATTTTGTCCCCGGGACTTGTCCCCTCAATTCAAACCAGTTTGATTTGAAGGGACAAGTCCCCGGGACAAAATTTTGTCCCCGCGACAATATTTTTCGTAGTTCAGACGAGGGGACACTTTTACAATTGTCCCTTCGTGTGTAGCGACCTTTACTATCTAATTTAATTTCCGGAAACTGTATTTTAAGTGCCCCCAGCCTGCAATGCAGGCGCTCTATTTGGGAAACCGCGCTATATTTTAACAAGGGATGAATGGGGCAAGAACAAAAAAAGAAGTAGGGGGGAGGGGAGGAGAGGAGAAGCGAAGGAAACGCCTACCGGCAAGGCCTGTGATTTTGAAAATCCTAATCCGTTCTGCATGTCCCTCCTCTTTTTTCCTTCTCCTTCCTTCCCCTCCCCCAACTTCCTTTTTTGTCCTCGCCCATTCTTCTCTCGTTAAAATATATCGCGGTTTCCCAAATAGAACGCCCTGGTATCGCGGGCATGACTTAACCATTTGATATATAGTTATCACAAAACCAAGTTGGTTAAGGTTTGACACTGACACCAGAAAAATGACGGCAAACAAAAATAGCGCATGACATGGAGTTTTGCACTTTTAGAGCGGTTTTCGATTGAGTGTCGAAAGCAATCCGTAATTGCTTTGGTTTTGCGTTTGCTTTGCGTTTCTATTGGCTGTGACAAATGTTTTGTAAATATCAGCCAATCAAGTTCTAGAGCGGATTTCAATTGAGTGTCGGAAGTGTTTTGGTTTTGCGTTTACTAAGCTCTCCTATTGGCTGAGGAAGTAAACCAACAAAACAGAATCCAAAGTAAAACCAAACGCAAATTGGTTTTGGTTTTGCGTTGGTTTGTCATTGGCTCACAGGGAAGCCATTTATGCGTTACTTGTGATTACTCGCTCCTATGATTGGCCGGCTGTGGGTAATTTGCGTTTGGTTTTACTACGCTCAACTGAAAACCGCTCTATTGTTTTAGCGACAGTTATTAACGATTGTGTTTACTTTTCCTCGTGATTGGTTCAAGTAAAACCAATCACGTGTTACTTCACTTCGTGATTGGCTCATTGTCATTTTACTTGCTCCTGATTGGCTCATTATGTTTTTACTTGCTCCTGATTGGCTCATTGTGTTTTTACTTGCTCCTGATTTGCTCATTGTCATTTTACTTGCTCCCGTGCTTGGCTCTGCAATTATTGTGGTTTTGGTTTTACGCCGACACTCAATCGAAAACCGCTCTATTGTACGAACTAGGAAGAGCGATCTTTCTAAATTTTGTTATTACGCATTACAGATCTAACAAATGCGGTAGCTTTACTAATAAGTGCTAACATACAAAGGATCCCGTTAACATCCGCCGCTACGCGAGCTGCCCTGAATAGATCAAAAGGCTAAAGGCCGCCGCCACAAACTTGCCAGCGGCGCGGAACATCCTTTTTTCACGCGAGAACTGGGCATAACGTCACCACTCTGACCCGTTTTTCCCTCAGTAGACAACAAAGGTTCCGCGCGCGATGTCTGACGGAAAGCTCTTATCATTAAGTTTCATGTTGTGTGACGATGTCATTAACGTTCTCTCAGTAAACAATGACGTCTTGCCATGTCGTGTGTTTTTAGGGACAGGACAGCCTGTACTAAATACCCCCGCCAGTACCAGGCATGTAACACAGAGGTGAGTGTCACTGATTACAGGGAATCCCTCTGAGGGGCCTCTCGTGAGCGGCTCCCTCTTTTAAGGGACGACCTCTCGCAAGGGACCCCTTCTTGTAAGGTACCAACAGTTTGGTTTGGGACTTCCTACTCCTTATACCTCTTGTAAGAAACCACCTCTCGTAAGGGACCCCTTCTTGTAAGGTACCAACAGTTTGGTTTGGGACTTCCTACTCCTTATACCTCTTGTAAGAAACCACCTCTCGTAAGGGACCACATCTCGTATCAAGGGGGCCCCCTCTTGTAAGGGACACCTTCTGTAAGGGACCACCTCTCGTAACAATGGGACCCCCTTTTGTAAGGGACCACCTCTTGTAAGGGACGCCTTCTTGTAAGGTACCACCTCTTTTAAAATGCACCTAACGTTTATTTTGTTATCACAAATATCGATTCTAAAGTGAATAGTTGAATGGTAGAATATTATTGATTTGAGTGTTGCGTCTATGAGTTACAGATGTTTACATCTCCAAAATTCTAATCTTGTGACGTCAAACTTATATGTTTCTACTACCGCCTCACTGGTTAGCTCAGTTGGTAGAGCACGATCTAGAGTGCGGGAGGTCAGGGGTTCGAATCCCGGCCGCGTCCTTGGGCAGGGACGTATAAGCCGTTGGCCTTGTCTCCTTCCTTTCCCAATCTATGTTGAGGTGGGCGTAAAAGAACCTGTTGTGTTATTTCGAGAGTAGGGGATGATCTCCAGATACAACAGCCTGGTATTCTGAGGTACTAACAATCACTCATGATTGTAAACTGCACGGCAGCACATTGCGCCACAATAGCAGTCCGTATCATAAAAATAACCTTGTGAAGCGCATTTGGATATATTCATATATAATTTGCGCTATATAAATGAATGCCTTTACCTTTTACTTGGGAATGAAACTATTCACTGAACTATGATTAGTCAAAATATTTGGTAAAAGATTTGCCTTTTGCAGGATACGATTACGTGGTTGTACGGGGTGACCAAACTTGTACTAGATCGGTATTGTTATTAGCAAAACCTATTTTCTAAAACTGCATTTTTTTGAAGATTGTTTGCCATCCAGTAATGCCTTTCCCATGGGATCACGAGTTCAATTCATTGGTTATTGAAGTGATATATCAGCGCATGACTGTTTCCAGTAAAGCCTTTTCCATGGGATCACGAGTTCAATTCATTGGTTATTGAAGTGATATATCAGCGCATGACTGTTTCCAGTAAAGCTTTTTCCATGGGATCACGAGTTCAATTCATTGGTTATTGAAGTGATATTACAGCACATGACTATTTCCAGTAAAGCCTTTCCCATGGGATCACGAGCTCAATTCATTGGTTATTGAAGAGATATATCAGCACGTGACTGTTTCCAGTAAAGCCTTTCCCATGGGATCACGAGCTCAGTTCATTGGTTATTGAAGGGATATATCAGCACGTGACTGTTTCCAGTAAAGCCTATCCCATGGGTCACGAGCTCAGTTCATTGGTTATTGAAGTGATATATCAGCACGTGACTGTTTCCAGTGAAGCCTATCCCATGGGATCACGAGCTCAGTTCATTGGTTATTGAAGTGATATATCAGCACGTGACTGTTTCCAGTAAAAGGCCTTTTTACAGGAGTTATGAACGTATATATGAAACAAAAAGACGAAATCCTTTGCTAATAAAAATACTGCCTTGTTGTTCTTCAGGTCTGCCCCTTAGATTCAACTGATTTTCGCGACATTCAGTGCGCAGCAAACGACGACAGGAAAATAATATTAAATGGGAGAAAAGCAAAGTGGAAAGCACTACGGAGAGGTAACAATATCGTTTTCATTTTGTGCAATTAAAAATGAAATTGGAGAGCGCAAACATTATTCTTTTTCGTGTCAAAGTCAGGAACATCGTGCGACAATTTTTATATCGTTAAAGATATGCTAATCACATGCGTGACGTCATAAACAGTTTATTTTCACATCTATATTCGTCTCCGTAAATACTACAACATACAGTGCGTTTTTGTGTAATTTTCATTGTAACTGTCTTACTAGAGGGGCCTTGCCATCTGTCATATTTTTTCTCAAGGAAACCTTGTCGTCGGCCATATTCAGTTTTACTTTTATGAATATAAATTTCCAATTCAACTAACGTCACGCACTTTAACAGCATAAAACATGTCGCATGATATTCCTGACTTAGACACGAAAAAGAATATTGTTCGCGCACTCCAAATTTATTTTTAACTACACACAATGACTTAGGGAAGACTAAAATGTAATAAAATAAATTAACAATTTTAAATTCATATACACTTTAAGGTGATTCCATTGAAAAAGAAGCTGAAATTAACTTTCTTTTAAAACTTTGCCCCAAGTAAGTTCTCTCTCAAAATACAATAAAAATAGGGGGTCACCATTCTCGTTTTTGCATGAATTAGCTGCAATTTATTTAACAAATAAAGAAGACTTAGCCATGTTTGGGGGGAGGGTCACATTGTTTTGGACGCCGGTTTGGGGAGGGTCACGATTTTGTATGCTCCAAATGGTTGAATATATATATCATTTTTGTACTTTATTACATCTCCAACATCACTTGGTAAGTGAAAAATGTTAATAACAACAATTTACCGATATCAATCCTGAACACTTTTTACCAATATAAGTATATAGGGGGAGGGTCACAAATTATGGGCGCACGTTTAGGGGGTCGAGGTCAATATATTTGAAGCCTTTGTTAGGGGAGGGCCACACTTTGTAGGCCCGAATTTATAAAAACTTAGTAGCCCCCCCCCCCCAACCCAATAATTACTGACCGCTCCCTTTCACATGCACCATTTTGCTTCCGTCTCAGGTATGTCTCGTTGTCACTTGCACTGCTATCCTGTTGGTCAGCGGATTTCCTATTACTTTGGCCGGGCGAGGGATGGGACCAAATGCGCGGACTATCCTTATAGCGTGTGCGTACATGGCAAGTGTACGGTGAGTGAATATATTGAGGATATTACATGGCCGCGCGGAGATACGGATTTTATCTTTGAATGTTTAGCTTGATAACACACGAGTGAGCCCAGTGAATGAGTGAGAGAGAAGATAAATTCCGTATCTCAAAGCAGCCATGTTATTTACTTTTTATTTCATGAAAATCAGTTGGTAAGCATTTTCATTTATAATCTTGAAGTACCATAATTATTTTTTTTCAGCCACAATCTGCAAAATAGAAAAAGCCTGTCAAACCAAGTCAAAATCACACAAATTTGGTCAAGCCGATTAAGCAGGCGCTATTTCAAAGTAATGTTTTTGGCATTTTAAGAACATTGGGGATTATTGAAAAGAGCAAATCAGACAATAAGACAATAATTTCGCATTTGGCCGTTCATTTTGCACTACCAGATCCTCTTCGGAGAGATCCACATTGCTATAGCGCTTGTTCACATCTCTAGCTCCCACACGTGTAGCGTGGTGGCTGGGGTTTAAAGCAGCTTTCGAGCTCGCCGCTAGAGTAACCAGATTCTGAGGCCTATGATCTAAAGTGAGGCTGACGGTCTTGGGGGCTATGCCATGCTGATGAGTCCTAACAAGGACGAAACGGCTGTACATGGTTGCCACTCTACCGGTAATAAGATGTGAGCATGCGTATTAGACGCTAGCTACGTCATAGCGTGTGTTGGGTAGTGCCATGCAACGTGTTTGGTTAATAGAGCGGTTTTCAGTTGAGTGTAGTAAAACCAAACGCAAATTACCCACAGCCAGCCAATCATAGGAGCGAGTAATCACAAGTAACTCATAAAGGGCTTCCCTGTGAGCCAATGACAAACCAAAGCAAAACCAAAAGCAATTTGCGTTTGGTTTTACTTTGGATTCTGATTGGTTGGTTTACTTTCTCAGCCAATAGGAGAGCTTAGTAAACGCAAAACCAAAACACTTCCGACACTCAATTGAAATCCGCTCTAAGTGTTGGTCGGTGAAGTCGTTGTTGATATCCCCACTGGAGGCAGCTGTGTGATATCGTTTTTACGATTTTGTTATCAGCCGGTATATCATTGAATATCATGTAATAAAAGTGTGTTCACAATGGTACAGTGGAACCTCTCCGTACGGATGCCTCTATATTACGGACAAATCTCTTGGTCCTGGCAAAATCCACATATATTCCTTGTTTAAAAAAACCTCTATTACGGACCCTCCCTATTACGGACCCTCCCTATTACGGACCCTCCCTATTACGGACCCTCCCTATTACGGACCCTCCCTATTACGGACAACGTACACCTAATCTCGGACCCAGGTAGCAAAATTCATACAAATTCTACCTATTTATTACGGACAGTGTGTAATTTACAGAACTCTTGTAAGCTGTTGATGATTAGAAAAACAGAAATACAAAATGTACAGAGTGTTGTAAACGTACATACTGTATTAGACTTCAAGTTAATCAGCAAACAGATGATTTTGGATGATATTTTACGCCTTTTCGACCATAAAAAAAACACTAATTATATAAATACTGTATTGTCACTAGAGACTTTAAAATAACGTCATAAGCCCGGCCTCTGTAATACGGACACCTCTATAATACGGACACTTTTCTCCGGCCCTTCGGTGTCCGTATTATGAGGTTCCACTGTAATAGTTCTTGTGAGCTTTGGTCAAACGGAGTCGCCGGAGTGCCGTAAGTCATTTCCGTAACCTGCCCACTCATACGAGATCCGCTCTAGTTAAGCACCGACGTTGGTCTTATTGTGTTTCAGTCAGTTGGTTGCGACCGTGTACTCGGCTCTAGACTAAAATACGACATGTGTCGTGTTTGTGGGGGAGATGGTTCGTCGTGTGAACCACACTCAGGGATGGTCGAAAGACAACCTACAGCAGAGGAAAAGAAAGAAGGTACAATTTAAACTGTTCTCAATAACTCTTGTTAATTTGCCGGTGTGCCTGAGTTTATTATCCCAATTGTAATGACTGCCTAATGTGTTATATAAACAATAGTCTACTTGTGACGTTGAAAGAAAGCTTGAGGAAAACTGTGGGTTTCGAGGAACAGATAATGTCCAAGGACAAATATTATTTCATATTTTAACGCCAAAAAGTCTGTTATAGTCCTTTTAATCATTCAAATATTTCTTTTACCGGAGCCCTTGCGCGCGCTATGCTCCATGGGAGAGAAAATATCGGGTCACGTGACACATTCCGCCAATCACGCGCGAGAGAAAATATTTGATGGATTATACACGGCTGTACACTAATAGTTTTGTGATTTTGTATATCTACGGCCAATAGACCCATTTGAGAAATGGTGGTCCAATGTAAATAACTATTGTTTAGGACTGACTAGCCTCATACACGTGAAAACGCTTGTATATGTGGCAACGTCCAGGACGATTCGTATTTAATTTGGACGCCATTTTTCGAATGGGTTTATTGTTCCTGCTTTTTTGGTGATTGAGTTAGCTAATATTCTGCCTTATTGCTACAGGCTACGCGGAGCTCTTCACCATTCCCAAAGGCGCAACGACCATACTATTCAGCGAGACGTCGACGAGTTATTTAGGTACGTTAAAGTCCCAGTCAAATACTACAACAAGGCAATGCAAGTTCAATACATACCCGTCCACTTCTATCGACTTGCCTCTTGATCACTTTTACTGAATTTTATGGAGCTCAAATATGCACGCAAGTCTACACAATGCAGGTCTTCGCTGGTCAAACGAAATAGGAACTGAACAAGTTTTGAACTTGTGTTTACTTCATCGACCGCCTCCCGGTTAGCTCAGCGGTTAATGCCTGTCCGGGATGCGGGGACATTTTCATATCACATATACGTTGGTTTAAGACCCATTCGAAAAATCAATGCTATCATTACACATTTGCATAATATTGATATTTAATATTTTCTGAAGTCTTAAACTACATCACATGAAAAAAGAGAGTTCATGTTCCTGAATCTCATACAAAACTATCTAATTTTCAACCTCAGTAACTTCGCAGCACTTGGTGCGATGTCCCTTAAATTTTCCAAACCTACTCATTTATGCATGCTCTCTAAAGTGGCAGTGATTATTTTAATGCAACCATTTCCTAACAACCCAATTGCAAGTTTGATGACACCATTTTCGAATTGGTGTCAGATATTTATGAGCTTGATGATTGAATGATCCATTTCGCGGTTGGGGATACCATCGCGACAGTAAACCTGTGGATAAAAAAATGGAGCAAGGCGATTTCGGGCAACGCCTGGGTTTGTTTTATTTTGTTTTGTAACGATACCCGCGCGTTTCCCGAAATCGCCTCGCACCCGTGTTTATCCACAGGGTAACCGTCGAGATAGTATTAACCGCGAAATGGGCCATTACACCATTTGCACATCATTATTCGGTGACCATAGGATCCTGTTCAATCTCCCGACAAAACAAGATTGAACGAGACTTCTAGTTCGCAGGATATTACATAAGGTTTACAAGCATTTTTACAGTGGTTTTCGATTAGAGCGGTTTTCAGTTGAGTGTAGTAAAAAACGCAAATTATCCACAGCCAGCCAATCAAAGGAGCGAGTAATCACAAGTAACTCATAAATGGCTTCCTTGTGAGCCAATGACAAACCAAAGCAAAACCAAAACCAATTTGCGTTTGGTTTTACTTTGGATTCTGATTGGTTGGTTTACTTTCTCAGCCAATAGGAGAGCTTAGTTAACGCAAAACCAAAACACTTCCGACACACAATTGAAATCCGCTCTAAGTGTCGTAAGACAAAAAACAGAACCAATCACGGAAACAAGTAAAAACGCAATGAACCAATCACGAACCGATCACGAGGTAAAGTAAAACGCAATCATAGATAACTAACCAATCAAATTCGAAAGCAGTCACGTAATAAGTTTTCGACACTCAATCGAAAACCGCTCTGATGTGGCTTTCTCGCAATTATAACAACAAGCAATTTATCACAACAACAAATATACATTACAGTACCAGAAATAATTACAACAGATAAGGGTAAAGGGTGTTTGAAATAACCACGTGGAGCTAATCTTGTTAAATACCGCCATTATAGATGATTTGTTTAGGCATATGCGGCATACTATAATAATAGTTACGCAGTTAAAGTAAAAACATTAACTATAGAAAACACTAATGGCTAAATAATAGACAATAACAACAGTAATAATAGCAAGAGCAAAACCAAAAACAAGAAACCAGAGAATTGGCAAAATAATTAGAGTTATTTTATGTATAAATCTACAATTTGAGACTTAATTTTGAACTTACATGATTTCTTAGATAAATATTTCAATGCATCAGGTATGGAATTCCAAATTTTTCAAATTAAATCTCATATTCAACACAGCTATCAAAAGACGCTCGGGAGAGTGGGTGCTGAATGGCAAGAAAGTAGTCGGCAAGCCGGGTGTAAGACGAGTAGAGTCCACTGATATCAAGTATTCTCGTTCACCCGATAAGAAAACAGAAGCAGTAATGATACTTGGTCCAACTACTGAGGAGTTCTACGTTATGGTGAGCAATAGGACGTTTGCATGATGGCGTCACATACTACAACTACCAGAACTCTTTGCGCGGATTCTTTTGTTCCTTTAGTTTGGACCGTTGTCTTGGAATTCTCAAAGGAGTTGATAAATTTGAATGAGAAAGAGAAAAAGGATTTTGGTAGTTGTAGTAAAATGACGCCATAACGAAAATGTTCTATAAACACAGATTTAACCCATATTCGTGCATACATGTAGTCTTGTAGAGACTTGTTTCTGTAGCTCAAACCGCGCTTGGTCTTAAATGTCACGTACATAAAAGATAACCTAACCACTCCGAAAACAAGTTGCCAGGGAAACGACGAGGTTTTTGGGCCAGGTTTCCAGGTTTCACAGGTAGACTAGAAAAGAATAGACAAGAAAGAGAGAGAAAAAATTGAGAGTTCTACTGGGGTTAGAACTCATAACCTTCTGCGTGTAAGGCAATCGTCATAACCACTACACTAAGCAGACCATACACGCTCGGAACATGACACGAATGTTCATCTTTATACTTGATTGGTGCCCATGTAAATTAGTAACCAGTCGTCTAACGGCCAAGAGCAGTTTGGATGATAGAAACAAGTGTGTACCTGCCGGGTACAAATAGGCAAATACGCAAAAGTGACTGTACGTGTCATAGGGAGAGGTCTTTATATTCGCATTCCGGGCCTGACACAGTTATTTCAGTGATGTACATATGAACTGTAGAACCTCGCGCACATGTGGGATGGTTACAATCAAAGCAAATGTGCAAAAATGAACCAACAAGGAAAATATTGCGTATTATTTCAAT
The DNA here is from genome assembly GCA_030867875.1 of Actinernus sp. WN-2022. Taxonomy (NCBI): domain Eukaryota; kingdom Metazoa; phylum Cnidaria; class Anthozoa; order Actiniaria; family Actinernidae; genus Actinernus; species Actinernus sp. WN-2022. The sequence continues at coordinate 31,314,335 of JAOWCC010000019.1, forward strand.
CAAATTGACATCGAGGGAGGAGACATTAACTGTTTTAGCAATTAACAGCCACCTATCGAACATGCATGCGCAAAACCTTGATATGACCTCTCTAATTCATGAAACTCATGAAATTCATACACATTAAAGGCATTGGACGCTCTTGAGTGGTTACGGACGCAATGATCAAGACAGCATAAGAATAATTATGCGCATTTGATCCGGCATATGCAGATGGCATTAGCGAAATATAAGTGCTAAATTATTATTATTATTAATTATATGACTTCATGTCATTAGAATCTTGGTTAAAGAGCTCATTTGAAAGTTTCCTCAGTCATCCATCTTCTTTTTTTAGTTTGAAAATACAATAAATACTGCGCTTTTTGTTATCAGCAGAACCTCAGACAATGCATCTGAATTGATGTTAAAATTTTGCGATGCTTACCATAACTTCATTTACATCAAGTGACGCAAAGGTATTAGGTGATTTGGAGTGATTATAGGTATAGAAAACAAGACACTATATGAGCAATTATATGACGTACAGACCTAAATGAGATATTTTCTTGTCATATGCAATTCTGCTTTTTTTTAGTCAGAAATGTTTTTTTATGTTCTTTTTTGTTATCAACAGAGTAAGCTGGTGGTCAATTCTTCGCCCGAAGTAGAATATGAATACTGGCTTCCACTGAAGACACCACCAACAACACCACCGACAATTCCGTTGCCAACAACCCAGCAGACTACGACGACAACAAGCCCAATCGAGATCACAGAAATGAGGTCAACAACCGAACGAGCAATCGAAGTGCCTACAACTCAGCAGACAACGACAGCAGAAGAAATAGAGATTATAGAAATAACTCCAGAAACTGAGAGACCAGGAACAACGCCTGCAGCTCATCATACAACAAAAACAAACGAGATCACAGAAACGATACCAACACCCAAACGAGCAGGGAAAGTGCCTACAACCAAGAAGAAAACAACAGCACAAGCAATCGAGACTACAGAAGTGATACCTGATACAGAGAGAGCAGGGATAACACCTACAAGTGAGCATAGGTTTGCAAGAAGACCAAACGAGATCACTGAAACGATACCAATAACTGAACGTGCAGGGACATTGTCTACAACTGAGAAGAAAACGACAGCACAAGTAATCGAGACTACAGAAATGACGCCTGATACTGAGAGAGCAGGGACAACACCTACAAGCCAGCATAGAATTGCAAGAAGACCAAACGAGATCACAGAAACGATACCAACAACTGCAGGGACGATACCTGTAACCGAGACGAAAACAACAACACATTCAATCAAGAATACAGAAACGACTTCAGCAATACGTACAACCGAGGAGACAACGAGAATACAAACTATAGAGACTACAGAAACGACATCAACAACCGAACGAGGAATAACAGTATCTACAACACAACAGACCAGACAAGCAATCGAGACTACAGAAACGTTACCAAAAACTAAGAGAGCAGAGACAGTGCATAAAATCCAGCAGACAGCGACAACTCAAGCAAATGAGAGCACAGAAAAGATACCAACAACTGAACGAGTAGAGACAGTAGATACAGCCCAGCAGATAACGACAACAGAATCAGTCAATATCACAGAAAAGGTACCAACAACTGAACGAGTGCAGGAAGTCGAGACAGTAGATACAGTCCAGCAGATAACGACAACGGAACCAATCAATATCACAGAAAAGACACCAACATCTGAACGAGTAGAGACAGTAGGTACAGCCCAGCAGCCAACGACAACAGAACCAATCAATATAACAGAAAAGATACCAACAACTGAACGAGTAGAGACAGTAGGTACAGCCCAGCAGATAACGACAACAGAACCAATCAATATCACAGAAAAGATACCAACAACTGAACGAGTAGAGACAGTAGGTACAGCCCAGCAGGTAACGACAACAGAACCAATCAATATCACAGAAAAGATACCAACAACTGAACGAGTACAGAAAGTAGATACAACCCAGCAGATAACGACAACAGAGCCAATCAATATCACAGAAAAGATACCAACAACTGAACGAGTAGAGACAGTAGGTACAGCCCAGCAGATAACGACAACAGAACCAATCAATATCACAGAAAAGATACCAACAACTGAACGAGTGCAGGAAGTCGAGACAGTAGATACAGCCCAGCAGGTAACGACAACAGAACCAATCAATATCACAGAAAAGATACCAACAACTGAACGAGTGCAGAAAGTATATACAGCCCAGCAGATAACGACAACAGAATCAATCAATATCACAGAAAAGATACCAACAACTGAACGAGTGCAGAAAGTAGATACAACCCAGCAGCCAACGACAACAGAACCAATCAATACCACAGAAAAGATACCAACAACTGAACGAGTGCAGACAGTAGATACAGCCCAGCAGATAACGACAACAGAATCAATTAATATCACAGAAAAGATACCAACAACTGAACGAGTGCAGAAAGTAGGTACAACCCAGCATCCAACGACAACAGAACCAATCAATATAACAGAAAAGATACCAACAACTGAACGAGTGCAGACAGTAGATACAGCCCAGCAGATAATGACAACAGAACCAATCAATATTACAGAAAAGATACCAACAACTGAACGAGTGCAGAAAGTAGATACAACCCAGCAGATAACGACAACAGAACCAATCAATACCACAGAAAAGATACCAACAACTGAACGAGTGCAGAAAATAGATACAGCCCAGCAGATAACGACAACAGAGCCAATCAATATCACAGAAAAGATACCAACAACTGAACGAGTACAGAAAATAGATACAGCCCAGCAGATAATGACAACAGAACCAATCAATATCACAGAAAAGATACCGACAACTGAACGAGTACAGAAAGTAGGTACAGCCCAGCAGCCAACGACAACAGAACCAATCAATATCACAGAAAAGATATCAACAACTGAACGAGTGCAGAAAGTCGAGAGAGTAGATACAGCCCAGCAGATAACGACAACAGAACCAATCAATATCACAGAAAAGATACCAACAACTGAACGAGTACAGAAAGTAGATACAACCCAGCAGATAACGACAACAGAACCAATCAATATCACAGAAAAGATACCAACAACTGAACGAGTACAGAAAGTAGATACAACCCAGCATCCAACGACAACAGAACCAATCAATATCACAGAAAAGATACCAACAACTGAACGAGTGCAGAAAGTAGATACAACCCAGCAGATAACGACAACAGAACCAATCAATATCACAGAAAAGATACCAACAACTGAACGAGTGCAGAAAATAGATACAGCCCAGCAGATAACGACAACAGAGCCAATCAATATCACAGAAAAGATACCAACAACTGAACGAGTACAGAAAATAGATACAGCCCAGCAGATAATGACAACAGAACCAATCAATATCACAGAAAAGATACCGACAACTGAACGAGTACAGAAAGTAGGTACAGCCCAGCAGCCAACGACAACAGAACCAATCAATATCACAGAAAAGATATCAACAACTGAACGAGTGCAGAAAGTCGAGAGAGTAGATACAGCCCAGCAGATAACGACAACAGAACCAATCAATATCACAGAAAAGATACCAACAACTGAACGAGTACAGAAAGTAGATACAACCCAGCAGATAACGACAACAGAACCAATCAATATCACAGAAAAGATACCAACAACTGAACGAGTACAGAAAGTAGATACAACCCAGCATCCAACGACAACAGAACCAATCAATATCACAGAAAAGATACCAACAACTGAACGAGTAGAGACAGCCCAGCAGATAACGACAACAGAACCAATCAATATCACAGAAAATATACCAACAACTGAACGAGTACAGAAAGTAGATACAACCCAGCAGATAACGACAACAGAGCCAATCAATATCACAGAAAAGATACCAACAACTGAACGAGTAGAGACAGTAGGTACAGCCCAGCAGATAACGACAACAGAACCAATCAATATCACAGAAAAGATACCAACAACTGAACGAGTGCAGGAAGTCGAGACAGTAGATACAGCCCAGCAGGTAACGACAACAGAACCAATCAATATCACAGAAAAGATACCAACAACTGAACGAGTGCAGAAAGTATATACAGCCCAGCAGATAACGACAACAGAATCAATCAATATCACAGAAAAGATACCAACAACTGAACGAGTGCAGAAAGTAGATACAACCCAGCAGCCAACGACAACAGAACCAATCAATACCACAGAAAAGATACCAACAACTGAACGAGTGCAGACAGTAGATACAGCCCAGCAGATAACGACAACAGAATCAATTAATATCACAGAAAAGATACCAACAACTGAACGAGTGCAGAAAGTAGGTACAACCCAGCATCCAACGACAACAGAACCAATCAATATAACAGAAAAGATACCAACAACTGAACGAGTGCAGACAGTAGATACAGCCCAGCAGATAATGACAACAGAACCAATCAATATTACAGAAAAGATACCAACAACTGAACGAGTGCAGAAAGTAGATACAACCCAGCAGATAACGACAACAGAACCAATCAATACCACAGAAAAGATACCAACAACTGAACGAGTGCAGAAAATAGATACAGCCCAGCAGATAACGACAACAGAGCCAATCAATATCACAGAAAAGATACCAACAACTGAACGAGTACAGAAAATAGATACAGCCCAGCAGATAATGACAACAGAACCAATCAATATCACAGAAAAGATACCGACAACTGAACGAGTACAGAAAGTAGGTACAGCCCAGCAGCCAACGACAACAGAACCAATCAATATCACAGAAAAGATATCAACAACTGAACGAGTGCAGAAAGTCGAGAGAGTAGATACAGCCCAGCAGATAACGACAACAGAACCAATCAATATCACAGAAAAGATACCAACAACTGAACGAGTACAGAAAGTAGATACAACCCAGCAGATAACGACAACAGAACCAATCAATATCACAGAAAAGATACCAACAACTGAACGAGTACAGAAAGTAGATACAACCCAGCATCCAACGACAACAGAACCAATCAATATCACAGAAAAGATACCAACAACTGAACGAGTGCAGAAAGTAGATACAACCCAGCAGATAACGACAACAGAACCAATCAATATCACAGAAAAGATACCAACAACTGAACGAGTGCAGAAAATAGATACAGCCCAGCAGATAACGACAACAGAGCCAATCAATATCACAGAAAAGATACCAACAACTGAACGAGTACAGAAAATAGATACAGCCCAGCAGATAATGACAACAGAACCAATCAATATCACAGAAAAGATACCGACAACTGAACGAGTACAGAAAGTAGGTACAGCCCAGCAGCCAACGACAACAGAACCAATCAATATCACAGAAAAGATATCAACAACTGAACGAGTGCAGAAAGTCGAGAGAGTAGATACAGCCCAGCAGATAACGACAACAGAACCAATCAATATCACAGAAAAGATACCAACAACTGAACGAGTACAGAAAGTAGATACAACCCAGCAGATAACGACAACAGAACCAATCAATATCACAGAAAAGATACCAACAACTGAACGAGTACAGAAAGTAGATACAACCCAGCATCCAACGACAACAGAACCAATCAATATCACAGAAAAGATACCAACAACTGAACGAGTAGAGACAGCCCAGCAGATAACGACAACAGAACCAATCAATATCACAGAAAATATACCAACAACTGAACGAGTACAGAAAGTAGATACAACCCAGCAGATAACGACAACAGAGCCAATCAATATCACAGAAAAGATACCAACAACTGAACGAGTACAGAAAGTAGATACAACCCAGCATCCAACGACAACAGAACCAATCAATATCACAGAAAAGATACCAACAACTGAACGAGTAGAGACAGCCCAGCAGATAACGACAACAGAACCAATCAATATCACAGAAAAGATACCAACAACTAAACGAGTACAGAAAGTAGATACAACCCAGCAGATAACGACAACAGAATCAATCAATGTCACAGAAAAGATACCAACAACTGAACGAGTGCAGAAAGTAGGTACAACCCAGCAGCCAACGACAACGGAACCAATCAATATCACAGAAAAGATACCAACAACTGAACGAGTGCAGAAAGTAGCTACATCCCAGCTGGCAACGACAGTACAAGCAATCGAGATTACAGAAAAGGTACCCGTGACTGAACGGAAGGATACGATTCCTTCGACTCAGAAGACAACGACAACACAAGCAATAGAGAGTACAGAAGCAACACCTTCAAACCAACAGGAAGAGATGGCATATACAACTCAGAAGACAGTTACGTTCTCTGTAACCGAGCAAGCAAAGATGACACCTCCAACCCAGCAGAGAGGGACATCACCAACGACAAACCATAAAAGGACGACGCCTGTCAGCAAACAAGAAAGGACAGCACTTGGAACTCAGGTGACAGACACGCCTGCCACTCAGATCACATGGACAAGACCTACAACCAAGAAAACGGAGACTACCACTGCAAGCCAACATATCAAAACGGAACATGCAACAGAGCAGAAAAATGAGATCTATTTAACCCAGCAGTCAGAGACAGCATCTACACCTCGATCAACAGGGATAACACTTGCCTTTACAACTCAGGAGATAGAAAATATACCAACAACCCATCAGAGAGAATTGTTACATTCAACAGAGCAAACTGAAAAGACACGGCCCACATCTCGGCATATAGAGACGTCAACCAAAACCAAGCAGGTAGAACTATTACCTTCAACAGAGCAGGAAGAAAATACACATACAACGCGGCAGATAGGAACGATGCCCTACTCCCAGCAGACAGATATGTCAACTGCAACTCAACCTATGCAGCAAGTGAATTCTTCAATCAAACCGCAAATGAAGCAACTTGCCACAATAACGGAACAGACCATTACGACAAGACGGCCACGTAGCAAGGAGCACATCTCGAAACCAAACCAACCTGTGCCTACAAGAGGAATTGGAAATCGTACTAAGACAGGACAATTTACGAAGGGACAATCGGAGCTACTTTCTACATCTGAGACACCTCTCACAACGAGAAAGAAAACAGAGCCAACTACTTTTGAACGACCTACGACAACGGCAGAGTCAGGTAATTTGACGACGCCACAATTGTGTAACATCTGTGTTGTTCTAGGGGAAATGAGAGGGGATACATTTTGCTTGTTGGAAATCATACAGTATTTCTTATATAAAATACGAAACATATTTATACACCGCGCAATAAATAAAGAACAAGTCATTTAATTTGTTACTGGAATATCTATTCGTTTAAACTGCCGAAAATGTACCATTTCGATTTGCCAATTGGTGTTTTGTGTCAATAGGTCAATCAGTGTTAAAAATATCCGAAATAGTAAATAATATTCCCAAATTAGGCAAGTTAAACCACAGCATTTTAGGTGAGTTTACCGGTAAATCCTGTCCGCCATTCACTGGAATCCATTCTCATTATTCAGCGGAAGTGATGTCATACACTTAACATAACAACCACGTCGCACGGAAAACTTTCTTCTTGTGTACGTGAAAATGTTTTTAGTAGAAATATGCCCCCAAGGCACTGTGTTGTGCAGCTGCCGTTGAGCGTATTTCATCACTTTCGCTAAATAACCCTTTGTATAAAGCTGAACAAAGGGAACGGCCTCCAGTAATGGCGGGCGTTTAGATTCAATAGACCAGTTAACGGTTCATGCGCCGTTGTGCAAATCCTTTGTCTATTTGGTGGGTAAGCAGATGCACCATTGTTAGACAATGGTAGCTCGCCAGTTGAAACAAAAAACTTGAACAACTGCGCATGAACCGTAAACTGGTCTATATTCGGAGTTAAAAAAATTAGACTTCCTGTCGTCGTATCGAAAAACGATTTGAACTGGTAATAATATATCAACTGTACTTTATGGATATGTAAAAACATTGATATGTCAAAATTGATTCGTAGGGATACTTTAAGTAACACATAAGTCATTTTATTATTATCCAACTTGTTTTGAAGAAATTGTCGGCAACATACAAGGGCTGGATGTTAACGCACCAGATGTCCTAGAATGGGGACCCTGGACCACGTGTTCAGCGTCCTGTGGCGGGGGATTTAAAGTTCGCGCCAGGGCATGCAAGAGAACAGAAAAAGGTCTTTGTATGACTGACGAGACACAGATTTCCTTCTGTAATGGTGAACCGTGTCGAAAGATGAGAAGGACATGGGGCTCGTGGGGATCCTGGAATGACTGCAGTGTCACCTGTGGAGCTGGGGCACGTGTCCGGTTTCGTTCGTGCCAGAGCGGCAGAAGTTTGGTGGGTTTCAGGTCTGGCTGTGTTGGACGAAGATATGATGTACAGCTTTGTAATATCCTTAGATGCCCCTCCAAAGGTCAGTTAAATGAATTATATTGTTACTAAAGCACCGAAAACATTACATTACTGTTTATACTTTGACATTCAGGAAAACATCTACTGAATTACATACAACCAGGAGTCCATTACCAGGAGCGTCCATCTCCCATACTATGTCTATAACGCAGCGTATTTACACCTTGGGCTATTTATAGAACCAGATTTCATTGTTTTACAGACAATGTACCTTTTTGCGAACACAGAACGCACGAATGAACGATACAGGTTATTATCTTCGCCGTTATATATCGTTTTTCTTTCGAACAAAGAAAAGCATTTATTCGTGGGAAAAATATCATTTAGGAAACACATTTATTCGTGGGGAAAAAATAAAAAATAGCCCAAGCTGTAAATACGCTGAGTTGCCTATATAGCACAGGTGGACGCTCCTAATAATGGGTTCCTGGTACAACCAACGTTTTTTGGGGAAAGGTTCTGATTTTCTTTCACTCCTAGGCCTGCTGATTCAATAATATCGTTGTTCGTCCGGATTTAAAAAAAAGGGGATTGCGGCCGGTTATTTTATATATATTTTTAATTTCTTGTTTTTACTTTATTCTGATATTGTAAACGACTTGGTACGAGGATGTTTGGGCATATAGTTACTGTGTAGTTTCCTGTCACTTTTTATAGCAGTTCATGTAGTAAATCCATGGTACTTACTGACCAGTTTATTCTTGATCAGACTCGATGCTTAAAGGAGCTGTGTCACGGCAACGGACACGCCTTTATGTTCCGGAACGGAACATTTTTTCCCCAGTGATTTTTATAAAAGCACACTTGTGGGATGGACGAAATCAAAGTAAATGTGCAAAAATTATTAACTAACTGTGCGTAGAGCTAGTCTTCAAGGAAAATATTGCATATCCTTTCAATCAAGCATTAACTGTTTGAAGCCAATTAACAGCCACCAATCTTACATTGATGTCAGACATGCGCTAAACCATGACGCAGCGCCTTTAATAACAAATAAAAGAAAAAAAGAAAGCGGATTCAAAAAAGGAAGCGGATTCAAAAAACGAAACGTGCGGGGATGTCTTTTCACTTGCCAAATGACCGGCCAGTAACAAGGAGATAGATAGATAGATAGCATGACTACCTTTGATACCCGATAAAGGCCCATGGCAAAAACGTCAGAGTAGAACTCCTGAACTCCTATATCTGAACTCCTATATCTCACAACTATCGGACCTGTTTTTGTTTACACTGCGCATGTCCGTGATGGAAACTATAACGCCGAACTCTAATTCTACACTTTTCATCACAATTTCAGAAACTCCTCTTCAACGTCCCATAACTTTTGTCTAATCGTTCGGCGCTCCAACCACTCTCCGTTTTCCAAATCTTCAAGAGACCTGTTGTCCAAAAACCCCACTAAGTGGTTTGGTGTTTTGCAGACTCTGCCTGACCGCGTTTTGTCGAATCCATTTTCTCGAGTGTTACATTTTTGAAAGTTACGTGTCTTATCAGGTCTGAAAACACTCGTGTGTCGTGTTTTTAAACCTGATAAAACACTATTACTCGTTTATTAAACATTACGTAAAGTACGTGTCCATTTATACTTTGTTCTGGCGAAGGGCTAAAATTCGAAACTGGAATATTCCAAGTATTCCGTTAGCAAGCGATCGAGTATGATTGACTCTTTAACTAGTATTTTAACGCGGACCGTCTATTTGCTTACCCAATGTACAGAGGCCTTTTCAACTAAAATTACCGATATACCTATTTATTTATATTAAACAGAAATCGTGGCTACATCTCAGCCCACGCACACGGCATCGAGTGTCTCTAACTTCACTTCCCTTGGTATTCTTCAAGGTATAGTAAGTACAGTGAAAAATGTATTAGGCGTAACACCAGCAACAAGGATCCCTGCGAAACCAAGCCTATCACTTGATTCTACAAGTGACAAAGTTGATATTACTACGCCACGAGAACAGAATTTACAAACCATGTCCACAGTTATATCCCATACAACGTCTCTACATATAGTTAAGAGAATTGGAACTTTCCGGACGTCAGAGGCAACCAGCACCCTAAATCCACTGACACCAACGCCAATGTCAATAATCATACAAGAAACAACCGCCATAACAATGGCAACACCGACCCTTCGGTCTACTTATACTTCGGAGCGCGAGATTACGTCAGTAGGATTGAGTGCAACAGGCAAAGAGGTACCTTCTGTTTTCTCCACTGCTCGTCACATGTACGATAAAGAATACCTTTCAAACATTTTGACCAGCCCTTCTCGATCATATCTAGCCTTAATTGGTGCTACTGTATCTGCACTTCCCATGGTTGCTTTTAGCCTCTCTTCGCTGTCAGTGCGAAAGGGTTCCAAAGATTTAGCAGAGAATAATTCCAATATGATGCCTTCTTCATCACTGGTTACTTCATTACACGATGTCACATCGAAGTTAAATAACACTGTTGTCGACAGTAGTACGAAGCAAAACATACGAACAGTCAAGAACACAATTTCCACTGACAATCTAGCGATTCTGGACGACCATAAGTCGATTACTTCACCCTTGACGATGGTGTTATCCCTATCCAAGGCATCGGCATTTTTAATACCATCGGATGCTATATTATCAACTTTGGCATTATCAACCTTGTCTCTGCCATCCAAAGCAACTTCGCCGTTAATATCACCTACAACAACATCAAACTCAGTGGTTAATACTAATGAAGCGAAGGAAAACACACAAATAGTAAAATTATCCTCTGACAGTTCATCAATTCTGGATAACCATAAGTCTATTTCTTTACCGTTGTCGTCGGTGTTATCCCTAACCAATCAATCAGCATTTGCAACATCATCGGATGGTGTATCGGATACTCTATCAACAATGGGATTATCATCCGTCTTGTCTTCACCATCTCATGCAAACTTAGTGACAACAACACCAACATTACCACCAACATCATCACTGTTAACATTACTATCATCATCGTCATCAGAATTACCTTTACCATCGCAATTACCATCGCTTTTCTCAGCGTCATCGTTATCACCACAACCACCACCATCATTATCGTCATCAACGACGCCGTCATTGAAACAAGCACCAACAGACACTGATTCTAATCCTCAGTTGTCTTCCTCGAAACCTGTACGCGGCAGTCCAAAAACTACAGAGTCCTCTTCGTTCATCAAGTCGTTTTACACTAATGTTTCTACTTCTATAATGCACATGTCTAGTGTATTTGGGATTGAAGAGCAATCATCAGAGGAAATTAAGACAGAATCCTACGATAGCCACACATCTCAAGAAGAAACAATATTTCCTTCATCAACTACAAAGACAACAAGAGCACTAGCGACAAGAACCTCTTTATTTATGAATGATTATACCTTATCGACTTCGATAATCTCTGAGATGACTGCCAGACCGCCGACGGACATGCCGAGTAAGTCGGCAGGCATGTTTAGTGACATTACGACAATGACAGCACCCTTAGTGACACCGGCGTTCCAGAAAAAATCCAAGGCACACTCTCAGATACCATCCCAGACATCATCTTACACGCCAAACAAGATACCATCCCAGGCGCCGCCTAAGGCGCAATCACAGGCACTGTCCAAGACGTCATCTCAGACACCATACCAGATACCATCCCAGACATCATACAAGGCACCGTCTCAGACTCAATCTCATATACCGTTAAAGACACCACCTGAAACAACATTGCAGGTACCATCTCAGATCCCATTCCCGACAATGTCCCAGGAACCACTCCAGAAACCTTTCGAAACACTCTCTAAGGCACTATCTAAGGTGCAGTCACAGACACAGTCGAAGATACTATCTCTAACACCGTCTCAAATACCACCCAGAATATCATCCAAGGCACAATTCCAGACACCATCCCCAACACCGTTTCAGGCACCATCTCAGATACTGTCTCAGACGCCATTCCAGAAACAACCCCAGCAACAGTATCAGACTCCGTCCCAGGCACCATCCGAAGCAACATTTCAGACACCATCCATGATACCGTACCAGGATCAATCTCAGACACCGTCCTTGACGCCATCTGATACATCGTCCCGAAATCAATCTCAAACACTGTTCAAGAAGCCATCTGAGACACCATTCAAGGCACCATCTCAGACTGCATCCCAGACAACGTCCCACGTACCATCGCAGGCACCATCCGAAGCAACATCCAAGACACCGTCCCAGACTCCATCTCAGGCACCGTCTCAGACTCCGTCTCATACTCCATCTCAGGCACCATACCAGGGACCGTCTCAGATACAACTCCAGAAAACGTTCGAAACACAATATGAAGCACTATCCCAGACATCATCCCCAACACCGTCTCAGGCACCATCCCAGATACCGTCTCAGACACCGTTTCATAAGCCATCTGAGACACCATTCAAAGCACTATCTCAGACTGCATCACAGACAATTCCCGAGGTACCATCGCATGAACCATCCGAAGCAACATCCCAGACACCGTCCCAGACTCGATCTCAGACACCGTCTCAGGCACAATCTCAGGCACCGTCTCCGACTCCGTCCCAGACACAATTCGAAGCCACATCCCAGACACTGTCCCATGTACCATCTCAGATACCGTCCCAGATACCACCCAAGACATCATCCAAGGCGCAATTTCAGACACCGTCATTGCCATCATCCAAGGCACCATCTCAGACACCTTCCAAGACACTATCTCCGACTCCATCCCAAACACTATCAAAGGCACCATCCGAAGCAACATACCATACACCATTCAAGGCACCATCTCCGACTGCATCCCATACAATGTCCCAGGTACCATCGCATTCACAATCTCAAGCACCATCCCAGACACCATCCCAAACACTGTCTCAGGCATCATCCCAGTCACCGTCCCAGAAACCATCCCAGGCACAATCACTGTCGAAGGCTCCATCTCCGACCCCGTTACAGAAACCATCCCAGTTATCGTCCCAGGTACCATCCCAAGCACCATCCGAAGCAATATCTCAGACACCATTCAAGATGCCATCTAAAACACCATTCCAGGTACCATCTCAGACTTCGTCCAAGGCACAGTTCCAGACACCGTCAGCGACATTATCCAAGACACCACTTCAGACACCATTCCAAACGCCGTCTCATGCACTACCCCAGGCACCTTTTCAGACATCAGCCAAGGCACCATACCAGGTACCGTCTCAGTCACCATCTAAGGCGCAATCACAGACACCGTCCCACATATCACCTAAGGCGCAATTCCAGTCACGGTCCCCGTCATCATCCAAGGTACCATTCCATACAATGTCCCAAGTACCATCTCAGCTACCATCCGAAGCAACATTCCAGACAGCGTTGCAGGTACCATTCCAAGAACCTTCCGAAGCACCCTCTCAGACACTATCTAAGGTGCAATCACAGGCACAGTCCAAGATACTATCTCTGTCACCATCCCAGATACCACCCAGAACTTTATCCAAGGCGCAATTCCAGACACTGTCATCGCCATTATCCACGGCACCACTTCAGATACCATCCCAAACTGCGTCTCAGACACCATCTCAGTCACCGTCTCAGTCACCATCTAAGGCGCAAGTCCAGTCACGGTCTCCGTCATCATCCAAGGCACCATTCCATACAATGTCCCAGGTACCATCGCAGCTACCATCCGAAGCAACATCCCAGACATCGTTCCAGTATCTATCTCAGACACCGCTCAAGACATCATCTGAGACAACATCTGAGACACCATCTCAGAGACCATCTCAGAGACCATCCCAGATACTACCCAAGACATCATCCAAGGCGCAATTTCAGACACCGTCATTGACATCATCCAAGAAACCATCTCAGACACCATCCAAGGCACTATCTCAGACTCCATCCCAGACGCCATCAAAGGCACCATCAGAAACAATATACCATACACCGTCCCGGACACAGTCCCAGACTCCATCTCGGACACCGTTCAAGACTCCATCTGAGACCCCATTCCAGGTACGATCTCAGATTCCTTCCCAGACAACATCCCAGGTCCCATCCCAGAAACCATCCAAAGCACCATCCCAGACACCATCACAGTCAGGTGAGAACAGAAAATTAGTTATTAGATTATTGAACAAAATTACCGATTTTGTTCTATCGTATTCAGATACCGATCCAATATATAGAGGTTATTGGTCGACTGAGGTTAACCAGCTAATACGCGGCTATGTATTTTGGCGAGTCTTTTGGCGATCCAAAATGCATATGACGAGTAAAATTACACAGCTGGTTGGTCGAATAATAAGTTTTTTTATTATATAAATCTGAAAAACAAATACCCGCAACTCGGAAAGCCATTTTACTTTTACTACCACAATACGGTTTCATTTTTCTTCCGTGCTTGTGCATATTGCATGAGCTCTTTGCAGATTTATATGATAACAGTTATTCTAAGCCTTGTATAAGTTCGATTATGCCCATCGCTAAACCATCATCACTTAAATTAGGATGGCTAACTAGTGTACATCCCAGAGTTAATACAGAGAGTTTAAAGAATACTTTAAAAATAGGCTAATATTTAAGTAGAACCTAGAGCTTTATAATTCCTAGTTTCTTTCTCTTATTCAAGTGTATATACTGATTTTATTGTCGCATCTGAGATTATTAAGTTGTAACATGCACATCTGAAAGTACTGCCTTTTATAAAGGTGCTGCCTTTTGAAAACACTCAATGTAAAACTGCAAGGCTGGTTTACCTTTACCTTTTCCCCTTGGCTAACCTCATCTAGAGCTTGTTTGAAAAAACTGTTGGCACAGCAATATAAAAAAGGTATTCATTCATATAGCGCAAATTCCATGGGTATATTCAAATGCGCGTCACAAGGTTATTTTTATGATACGGACTGCTATTGTGGCGCAATGTGCTGCCATGCAGTTTACAATCATGAGTGATTGTTAGTACCTCAGAATACCAGGCTGTTGTATCTGGAGATCATCCCCTACTCTTTCTCGAAATAACACAACAGGTTCTTTTACGCACACCTCAACATAGATTAGAAAGGAAGGAGACAAGGCCAGCGGCTTATACGTCCCTGCCCAAGGACGCGGCCCGGATTCGAACCCCCGACCTTCCGCACTCTAGACTTTGCTCTACCAACTGAGCTAACCAGTGCAGACGAACCAAAGGTTAAAAGTTTGTTATTCGATGATGTCTTTTCTCTTTTCCCAGTGCAATGTATCTCCTGTAAGCTAAAACCGCGAAGACTTCAAAGGGCATTTTGCAAAACCGATGCAGGTGAGTGATAAAATTACTTTAATAAGACGAAGTATTTATAGTGCACTCCTACGAACCAGTCAATGTGTGTTCTTTGGACGTTTCCTGAATGTTTTAAAATCTTTTTTTCCCTGATTGTTTTAAAAACATTCTTTATTAACGACTCATCTTGCCTTTTGCCGCGTTTCCTCGATCAGTTTTTCTACGCAATTCAAGACTATGAAAGTAAATATCTATGTATCTGTTTGATCCTGTATAGTTATCCATGCAAATATAACAAAGGAATCACGTACCGCCACCAATCGTACCACGTACCACGCTACCATTCTCACTACGTACAGAAGCACGGTAAAGCTGCCTCACGATATTCTCATTCGTGTGGCAGACGAAAGGTGTCCGTGTCCTCGCCTACTGGTCGGCATGGAGTATGTGCTGATCGGAAGATTGAAAACAACCAAGAAGGGAGCATTTAGAATTGCTTTGACTCGCAGGAGCTTTGTTGAAAGATGGAATGAGAATATCGAGAAGAGGATGAATATAGCAAGGAGAAAATGTCAGATGGCTAGAGTGGATGCCACAACTCAGTCACAGCTTGGAATAAATGGAACGATACCAACACACATAACTGGTTCGTGTAAGTTTTGTCTATTTTATGTATTTTCCCATATTTTAGGCCAGGTGTTCTCTAAAAATGACATTTCTGAACAATAATCACCAAAACACAATTTAAAAACACTCTTAAAAGAAATCTTAAAAAGAAATAGAAAACGTTATCATTGCCTTTAATATATTATTTAACAAATAGATTCCATTCTGCCGTGCGTCTGTCCTCTTATAGATGCACAGATGACGTCACAATGTGAAGAGAACAAAGAAGTGCGCTACGTTACGCAGTCGAGTGGTGTAACCGATGTAACCAAACTCATTAATAATTCATGATATTCATCCAATAGAGGGACTGTATTTGGTCACATGCATAGGTCTTGAAACCCGGTCAAACCCTTGTTTGGGCTGCTTCGTCAGATGCATGAAACACCAGTTCCAAACGCACAAGTGTTTGATCAGATTTTCAACCCTAGTGATCAATATTTCTTAATCATCATATTCATGAACCACTAACTACTTATACATACTGATAAACTACACGAAAGGAGTGAAGAAGTGAAGAACCTAGTGCCTCTAGCTACTGGAGTTCGAACCTCGACACTTCCGACTGCTTGTACTAACTCTTGGCCACTACACTACTGAGAACGCTAATTGAAATCACTGTCAAAAAAGGAATAATAAGCCATCTATGGAATAATTATATACAACAGTCAAACGGTAAACAATAAATACTTGCTAATGATGTTTGAAAAGAAGCGTATGTAAATGTTCGGTTTAGCCATTCACACGAGAAGTCATTTCAAACACTCATTGTTCGTATTTCATCAGGGGATTCCAAACATTTCGAAAACAATAAATATTTGGAACCCCTGAGAAAACACTCCAATTCGTGTTTGAAATAGTGCTTCTCTTCACGTTGTGACGTCATCTGTGTATGTATAAGAGGACAGACTTGAATCTATTTGTTTTATATAATAATGGAAACTAACAACTATAAAAATATCCAATCAAAACGATTTGAGGAATTGGTTGCGCGCGCTCATGACGCCATCCATGTGTGTGTCCTCTAATAACACACGGCTCTTGACCAATCAGAGCGTGCGTTTCGGACTGATAATTATATAATGTATTATCGTAAATTGATGTTGTTTACAGTGGAGACACAACCAACCACCCAACCACTCAGACTTACAACTTCTCTCAAAAGAAGGATAATAACCAGCACTAAACAACCTTCAACAACACATTTACCTGTTACCTCTCGCCCGAATACCACCAGGACTGTGCCGTCGTCAAGTAAGTCAATTATATATCATCGTTGGAACTGCCTTCCCAATCCAATTGGCGATTGGTTTCTGAAACATATATGTTGAAAAAGAAATTATATTAATTGAAAAAATGATCACCAGTACCTCGACTATTTGGGTTGGGAATGGGCCTTTTGCAGGAATGCAATCACGTGGTTGTACTGGACGGCAAATAATCTGACTTCATATATTTAACGGTACTTGTACGATATCGGTGGTGGTATTATCAAAACCTGTTTGTAAAGGGTGGGGTTACCTCCTTTAACCCAAGAAGGTCCTTGGCGCTTTTAAGTCCCCACCTTTGCTGGGCAAATTATATTTTTCTAAAAATAAGATCTGTAATGATATAAATATTAATGAGTTATTAAAGCGGCTATGTGCTCAAAATTTGCACATAGCCAGATTAATCCAACTCAGTAGTTTTGTGTTTCTGTCCCGCAAACCGAGCTCAACATTGACAGAAAGTCCATCATATATAATCATAATTCAGGGAAGGACATAAAAGCTATTTTCCTCCTTCAAACGATTGTCGATTTTTCTATAACAGCATTTAGAAGTTTGTTTGCCGTCCAGTAAAGCCGTAGTGCTTTTCCCATGGGAATACGAGCGCAATTCATTCGTTAACGAAGTATTTTATCAGCACGTGACTGTTTCCTACAAAAGGCCTTTTGCTCATTATTGCATTTCTCTTCGATTAACCTTTTTATTCGTTTTACAGAGATCACGTGTCCACCTTGCCGTACGTCCCGTAAAAAGACTAGACTGTACTGTTCCAGTGATTACGGTATGTCCGCTTGCCATGCGATCTAAATCCTAGTTTAAATATGTAGAGGAAATCACATGACATGCTCGTGTTATACGTGATTTATGGGCATTGCATGTTGAAAGTTCTTATAAGGCGAGTGCAAGCAGTTCATGCGATTTTTTGCTTTTAATATACTGAGCAAACATTTGCTGGTAGCGTGCAACTGCGATCAATAACCTTTTTATGCTCTCGTTATTGACCAGTCAGAATCCAGATAGTTTGTTGAGCATATGATAAGGTAGAAGATTATCATGTAAAGCATATTCGAAATAGAAAGCGTCATCTGATTGACTAAAAAACATGTTCATTCCCGCGTGTTTATAACATAAAATAATGAAACGATAATCGTTAATGTTCAAAGAATGTATAACGGCTGCACAGCGTGTATAACTAAGTGCTATTTACTTGTTTTTCAGTTATTCATGTAGAAATAGACAAAGAGTACCTCGTTAATAACAAGACCATGTACCATGGCTACGTGCGGAGCACATACAGGAGTGCGGTAGAGCTACCTGACGAGGTGTTCATTCGCGTGTCTGGGGATAATTGTCCGTGCCCAAAGCTACTGGTTGGTATGGACTACGTGCTGATGGGAAAATTGAGAAAAACGAAGAAAAGGAAGCCTAGACTTTTGCTAAACCGCCGAAGTTATGTACAGGAATGGAGTAATAGTTTTGAAGCAGAAGTTGGATTGCTTAGTGGACGGTGCAGGGTTCCTGTGGTGAATGTGTCTTCTTTGCCCGTAACATCTTTACCCGCCACCAACTTCACAGGAGAGACACAATCACCAGGTAAGGATTGGTAGTTATTGAAATGACGTGGAAAAGGTTTGTTGGGTAATTATATCCATAAATGTTTCTGCAAAAGACTTTAAAGGCAAATGTATAGTAATCTATATTTACCAAAGTGACTGAGTCAATAAATTCGGAGATTTATTTTTTAATCTTCAATTACCTCTAAAGCCGATGATACACGGTTCAACATTTGTTGCCAACATGTGAAATATTTGTTGGCAACAAATGTTGAAGCGTGTTGAATGCTGAAAGAAGCGAGTCAACATGTTGAACGATGTTGCAGAAACTAAAGACGTGCTCCATTCCATTCAACAAGTTGCAACATCATTCAACATGTTGACTCGCAACAAATGTTGAACGATGCAGGCAACAAATGTTGAACTGAGTATCATCGGCTTGATACATCTGCTAATTTGGAATAAAAAATGTTTTTAATAAAGAAACTTTCGGAAATGGAAATAGGTCAAAAGGCCGGTGCTTTGAAACGAATGAAGCAATGACTACTTCAGCATTGGAGCGGAATCACCATAGGGTCATCTAAGCCTAAAATACCGTAAAGATTCGATTAAGCGCCTTAATTTTTGAGGGTCGAAGGGGGGCGCTTATTCGGGAGGGGGTGCTTATTTCATTCTTTAAAAAATGCTGCAATCCGAGTCAATAACACTGAAAACATAACTTTTATTAAGATCCTAACAAGAACTGTAACATGTAAAAAAACCTGGTCGCGTGTCAGTCAATGGCTGAGTCAGTATTTTCAGGGCCCGAAGTAATACCGTACAGATAATATCAGTAAGTGTTGAAAAGGTCGCTGGTATTCAATCCATGACAATTTCATCGGGGGGGGGGCGCTTATTTGGGAGGGGGCGCTTATTTCAGAAAACGCAGTGGAAGGGGGGCGCTTATTCGAGTGGGGGTGCTTATTTGAAGGAGGGGCGCTTAATCGAATCTTTACGGTACCCCCATAATGTCACAAGTCAAATTTAGATTCGACAAACTAGAATCAAATATAATATTGTTATTCCATCCTCTTGAACAATACTTAATTTGCCTTATTCTTGTTAGTCTCAACTTCATCTGGTTTGTCCACTTTACGAGTGGTGAACAGCACGACTTCCCCATCAACGTCAGGACATGTCGTTCACGTTACAACGCCCCTACCAGGTAAACACTTTATTTTGGCACTTTTTCAAGTCCTATAATTCATGACATATTCAGATCTTTATGGCCCTCGCCGTTCTTACTCTTTAAAATTGGACAGCATTTTATTTATTATGCGAAACTTCTTCTCTGCCAACAAGGGCTATGACTGTTGTCCATGATGCAAATTCAAGAGGTGCAACATGCATTTTCAAAGGTTTCTTAGCTTGAAATCATTGAGGTTCATGTAAATTTTAATTTCAACTACGAAGATGGCCATAAAGAACCACAAGAGTTGTTACTTCTTAACAACAGACCACTGATGAAGTTCGCGGTTTTCCCGACATTTTGATCGAGGTGCAAAAATGTTCGATGTGGAAATTTCTAAAGTTTGGAGCTCTGTCATCTAGTGAATATATACCCAAACAACCTCAAATTTTGTCAAGACTGTGAATAAAGTATATGAAGTTTAAAGGTAATTACTGTTCACATGAGAACGTTTCGAAAACTTACCTGTTCACGCAGGAAACTAACATTTGTTTTATGTTTAGAAGAGCAACTCAATCCAGCTCAAATTTCACCCATTTATTGACACTTTAATATATCATTATACTGAAAACGTAATGTTTTTGTATGGAATACTCGCTAAATGCTAGAGTCCAAAACTCGCCAAAAGGTCCACATATTTTCTTATAAATCCCACACTTTTACACCTCATTCAAAATGTCTGAAAAACCGCGAACTGGTCTATTAAAATACTTTTATTTTCTAATAGTAGAATGTCCTGATTGTAAGACCTCCTACGACAAGGAAACTCTCTTCTGCTCCAGTGAACATGGTAAGTCACAAGCCTGCTGGTCAGTGTGGAGGGTTGAGGGTCTTATTCCTAGCCTGCATGACCAACACTCAGAGAAGTGAAGCTGAGAAGAGGGTACAGAAGAAAAGTTTTCTATTCCCTCAGTGTCCCTTTTCTCTCTCGATCTTGCTGCCTCGTGATTTATGTGTCCTGTTCTTACGGTCTTAGTCATGGAACAGGCTTTTCAACTTAGCGATTGCTAAGATGCAAAAATACAGTGCAGGTATACTTGAGCAGTGTATTTTGGCACGCTACCGTTATGAAAATTTGCTCGATCACGTTTTCTCGTTTTCATTTTCACTAGTGGTCCTTGTACGAATAACAAAACTTCGCACTTCTGTGAACCGAACGGTCTACTATGCAACCATATTCAAGACGTACAAGAGTACGGTCCCGGGGAGTACGACAGAACTGCCAATCGAGGTGCTCATTCGAGTGTCAGGAGACAAGTGCCCTTGCCCTAAGCTACTGGTTGGTATGGACTATGTTCTGATGGGAGAGTTGACAAAATCGAAGAAAGGCAAACCTAGAATGCGATTGACGCAGCAGAATCTTGTACAGGAATGGAGTATGAGTTTTGCCAAGGAAGTGGACTCGCTGGAAGATGGCTGTGGGTTACCTGTAAAGCCGACAACCACATATTTAAAGAAAGCTTATACCAGTCAAGGTACAGATATAGGCCTTTGTTAATTGATAGCAATAAAGTATTAGGGGCAAAGGGTTAAAAAATGAATGCATTGTGGGCTAATGTATCCATAATGACTGCTTTCAGCATTTTGAATCGCAGCAAGTGCTGATATGTTCTTCGTCCATCTTCAGTAAAGCAAAAGCTTGATGAGAAAATAAATTTCATCAAATATATGGTAGTAATTATCAATGAATGAGACCCAGTATTAGTTTGACTAGACGCGCTGATTTTACTTTGCGGTCTTTTCATTGTAGTTGTTTCACTTGTGGAAACACAGACACCTTCTGCGGAACACACATCGACTTCAGATGTAGTTCAATCCACCAAAGTGACTACCTCTTCAAAAAAGAAAAAGATTAGCCTGACAACACTGGTGTACTCCACTGGTACTATGGGACCTACAACCAGCAATACAACGTCTACTCGTACGATAAGGCCGACCCTGTCAGGTAAACCAAATATATTGATACTAAGCAACTAGCGGCGCGTTCTTTTGTGACTATTCCGAAATACGAATAGCCGGAATAGACGGTAATCGTGTTCTTTTGAGACATATTCCGTTTTCGGAATGAATAGCATTCTGTTCACGCTGCTCCCGATAACAGAATGAACAGAACAGCGGTTTATTCGAAAGAGGCAAAATGGCGTTATTTTTGGTGCCGGGCGGGCGGGCGGTTCCTGACACCTTGTTTTGTTGTGGTGATTACCGCTGTACTGTAATATGCGCGCCCGCTCTACGAAACAAGCAACCTCGTTCACAGGGGTCTTTACGCGCTTAATGAAATAGTGGCGACGTGCACGCATGCTACTATTCTGCTCCCACTTCCCGGTCTCCTTCTACGTTAATTCTCAGGTCACCTCCTTCAAGATCATTCCATTTTCAGAATACCCGTTCTTTTGGGAATTAGTATTCCGCGTATTCTGATATTCCTATACCGGAATAGGAATAGTTAGAATAGTCCTAATGAAAGAATGAGGTTCTCGTTGGTTCTCGTTGTCTAAGTCGCCCCATTCTGTAATGTGATTGGTTCTCGTTGTCTAAGTGGCCCCATTCCGTAATGTGATTGGTTCTCGTTGTCTAAGTGGGCCCGTTCTGTAATGTGATTGGTTTTCGTTGTCTAAGTGGCCCCATTCTGTAATGTGATTGGTTCTCGTTGTCTAAGTGGCCCCATTCTGTAATGTGATTGGTTCTCGTTGTCTAAGTGGCCCCATTCTGTAATGTGATTGGTTCGCGTTGTCTAAGTGGGCCCGGTTTCAGTGGCAGCACTGTAATTTAAGGAATATCAGAGCAAACAGATTACATTAATTAACTTCAGATCGGGTAAGTAGATATTACTGGTATCCCTAATTGGAAGTAAAATACTAATATCTAATTAGCGAAGGCTTACCACTTATTATGATGTGTTTGTTTGCAGTACGATGCCCTTCATGCCAAATACCAACGTCAGGCAAAATAAGGAAACTTCACTGTTCTAATGATTATGGTAAGAACAGAAGATACGTATTTTGGTAATATCTCTGATAAAACACCATATTGTAAGCATCCGTATGTACATTCTCTCACAACCCCATCCCCCACCCCGTTGCAATCGTATGTAGATTCTCTCACAACCCCACCCCCTTCCAATCGTATGTACATTTTCTCACAACCCCATCCCCCACCCCCTTCCAATCGTATGTACATTCTCTCACAACCCCACCCCCTTCCAATCGTATGTACATTTTCTCACAACCCCATCCCCCACCCCCTTCCAATCGTATGTACATTCTCTCACAACCCCATCCCCCACCCCCTTCCAATCGTATGTACATTCTCTCACAACCCCATCCCCACCCCCTTCCAGTCGTATGTACATTCTCTCACAACCCCACCCCCCACCCCCTTCCAGTCGTATGTAGATTCTCTCACAACCCCACCCCCTTCCAATCGTATGTACATTTTCTCACAACCCCATCCCCCACCCCCTTCCAATCATATGTACATTCTCTCACAACCCCATCCCCCACCCCCTTCCAATCGTATGTACATTCTCTCAACCCCATCCCCCACCCCCTTCCAGTCGTATGTAGATTCTCTCACAACCCCACCCCCACCCCCTTCCAATCGTAGCTAGTTTTATACGTACACGTGCTTTCCGAGATCGACTTGGAATTTAAGTTGTTGTTTTTTGGTGGAGGGAGGAAAACCGGAGAACCCGGAGAAAAATCCTCGAAGTAGGGGAGAGACACCAACAAACCCAACGCATATATGATGCCGAGTTCAGGAATCGAACCTGGCAGTGGCGGATCCAGGGGTGGTTACGGGGGTGACATGTCACCCCCCCCCCCCCCTTTTGGGCCAAAAACAAATTCTGTATAAGAATTCGTAAAAATCTAATACATTCGTTCAAATTTTGTAAGAAATTTCGCACCAGAAACTGTACCGGTCAAAATAGTCACCCCCCTTTTTCAAATCCTGGATCCGCCACTGCCTGGGTCACAGAGGTGAGAAGCGAACGCTTTAACCACTCGGCCGCCAGTTTGCTTTTCCAAGATGAAAACATACCACCAGCTCTCGCTTGCCAACAGACAAATTAATCGAACATTTGGGCTTCCTATGCTATTTCACAGTATGTTCTTCGCGCATTCCTATCCAGCCGCCACTTTGATAATTTTCTTCGAAATAAAGTTCTTTAGTATATATACCACACCAAAAAATATCACTTTTCGCGCGCTTTCATTGGCTAATCAAACAGTGAATTTGATTTCATATTCACCTCCGAGCGAAGCAGCGATCACTTCGCGCGAGTTTTTGTCCATTTAACAGAAAATAAAATAACTATTTGGTGCTGGCGATTCACCTGCAGTGTGGTATATACTAAAACAAAAGCGGCTCGGTAAATATCCACCACTATTCACCTCCACTTCGGTGAATAATTGTTAATTAGTATGGCAATAAGAGAAGGCTGCTTCAGACAGCAAAAAGTGGGTAATGGGTTGTAAATGATGACTCAACTGGAAATGTAGGGTTAATGCACAAGAATAGATAACGAGGATATTCATTAAACCAATCTTTGTTTGCGAATTTTGTTTTCAGCTTTCCGGGTGCGAATTATCAAATCACGTCCTATCGCTAATCACACCGTGTACCACGCTAGTCTGGTCACCGCGTACAGGGGCACGGTAAAACTGCCTATCGAGGTGCTTATTCGCGTGTCAGGTATCAAGTGTCCTTGCCCTGAATTACTGGTTGGCATGGACTACGTGCTGATTGGACGGTTTAGAAAAACGAAGAGAGGAAAATATAGAATAGTAGTCAAGAGAAGAAGTTCTGTGCGTCTATGGAGCGTAGAGCTTGAGTTGAAGTTGGAGATGTTAACAATGAAGTGTGTAACACCAACAAGGCATGGCAACATGACGTC
The DNA here is from genome assembly GCA_030867875.1 of Actinernus sp. WN-2022. Classification (NCBI taxonomy): domain Eukaryota; kingdom Metazoa; phylum Cnidaria; class Anthozoa; order Actiniaria; family Actinernidae; genus Actinernus; species Actinernus sp. WN-2022. Next base: position 31,339,596 of record JAOWCC010000019.1, read on the forward strand.
AAATAAGGAAAACAGCACTCAAGGTTATCAAGGTATGTTACTCTTGTTCAGTTCAAGAAGCGATGCCGTGGACCTTCGAAAGGTCTCGGCCATTGTTTGTTATGTATAATTTATAATTGTCATTAATAATTCATAAAAGTGCTAACCAATCTAAACGCAGCATTCAAGTCACGTGGGTAACAAAAATGTTATCAAACTCATTAATAATTCATGAGGGAAAACAAAGGAATTCAATGTGCGATAAGTGATCTGTAAATCTGATAGAGATTTCGTCCTGATTTACATAAACGTTTGCTTCGATTTTCTCGGTCAAAATAGGTCGTATCGCCTAGACGTTTGATAAGTCAGATACAGAATTCGTGTCCGTGCTTTATCGGATTTACAAACTCGAGCTTCCAGCTCATGCATTCTGTATCTGTTACATACAGAATACTAACTAGTACGAGGAACCAGAACTGCGGTGGTCCCTTCATGTAGACAACACATGAATTGCTATCAAAATACAATAGAATTAACACAATACAAAACAACAGAACGAAATACACAATACAATAGAACACAATACACAATACAATTTGGTAGTAATTCATGTCTGCCTACATGAAGGGAGAACCAGAACTGCTGTCTTGATGCATACAGATCGTCCCTCCCATGTGGGACCTGTTTTTGTGTACGCTGCGTATGTCCGTGTCGTAGACTATAGCACCGAACTCTTGTTTTACGCTTTCCATAAAATATTAAATATATATTTTATTTGTTATAGCAGGCTGAGCATTACAGCTTACAGCTGGTGGGGGCCTGCTTTTTCTCCTCACACACTCCCCACTACATTAACTGTTTTGGACACACTACACTCGACTCACGGTTGATTTTTACGGAGGTAGAAAAACCGGAGAACCCGGAGAAAAACCCTCGAATGCAGATAAGGACAAACCACATATGGTGCCCGAGCTGGGAATCAAACCCGCGACCGCAGCGGTGAGAAACGAATGTTTCACCACTGTGCCAACCTGCATCCCCAATTCATCAAAATTGCTTCTTTTTTTTTTTCATAATGATAGTTCATATCATCAGTAGATCACGATATTCGCGTCCGAATTGTATCTGCTCGCCGTTGTATACCGATAGAATTCGGTCTCTTAAATCGTAATTAGTACATAATACGTATAGCATTAATTAGGGTAATTTTGTTGCCGTCTAACTGTAGAATAAGTAACTCACTAGTGTATGTAATGATTTTTTATAAGTTACATTTTTGTAATTTTGTTATAACATCTAACGGAAGAGGCTTTGACCGGACTTTGAGTCCCTTTTCACTTCTGTATAAAAGCGATGAAAGTACTACTATTACAGCCTACTTTTTCACCGAATTGAAAATTAACGAGAGCCCGAGATCGTTTTATTTCATTTTTAAGCGCTAGCCACCATGCATTTGTAACCTTAAAGTGCCTATACGACGAAAAACTATATTAATAATATCGATTCTACGCATAGTGAATAGTAGTATGGTACAATATTTCTGGGTTTGAATGCCGTGCTGATGAGTTATAGAGGTTTTAATGATATTAATAAAATGCTGTGTAAGAGTAATAATTAAAACAGTAGAAAATCATCCCTAACATTGTGAATTGATTGAACAGATAACACATTAAAATCTAGCTGATGGAGTACGTCAGAATTCTTTGCCTTTTTACAATATGATTTTACAGTAACATTAATATCATACAAATAGGATAATGCATTCCATGCAATTGATCCTCTATGATTAGGATCGACATTATTAATATAATTTTTGGTTGTATAGGCACTTTAAATTTACTTGGTCACTGTTCAAACATATAAACGTATAAAACTACTGCTCGTTCAACTTATTAGCCGAGATCGAATACTTAATTTCTTGGCCGTGTCCCAACATCTCTTCGTTCCGCTCGTCGCACATGGCGCTGCCTTAAATATGTATCGACCCTATCCTTGGGAATACCGGGTAACACATTTAACATTCTGTTCGTTTATGGTCGTGCAGGGATACCGAAGACTCTGACAGAAAAACCACGAGTAACTACGATAAAAACACGAGCTATTCTCACCGAACCAACAACCACAAGTACTTTAACAGAGAAACCAGACATACGGCCTAGGTCGCAGCCCAGAGCAACTCTCTGGAGGATCGTAACAGCGACAAGAAAAACCACAGTGAGCAAAGGTGCGACACGTGTTCATAAAGATTCATTTCATGTTAAGACATTTATATTCATTTCCTTTTCCAACGATTTCTGGAATATCGTCATTGCCTGTAAAAATAGATCTTGCCGACTACTTTCCCGTGCTACACATAAACGAGGCGATTGGTATAGTGAGCTGTAATAATTGCGCTACTTTATCAGCTGATCATGATGCAAGTAAAAGGCTGACCTGTTATTTCAGAGTTTATTTATGACTCTCATTCGTTTTACTTACATGAACTTCTACAGTAGCGCATTTTTTTATAGCTCACTTTATCCAGTTGCCTCGTTTCTTTGTAGCGCGGAAAAATATTCGGTAAGGTCTATTATCTCTGAAAAAGCAATAATAACTTTAAGTCCGACCTCAATACGATCAATTTGTATCAGTAATTTGCTGTGACGTTCTAATGATTGCCGGATAATTAATGTTACTTGTTTATTCCTTCAGGACAGTGTGATCAATGCCGTACATCGGACAAAATGCAAGACTTCTGTTCCAGTGATTACGGTTAGATTCTTTACAAAAAGATTCTCTCGTTGATGTGATATCAGTCACGATAATTTACGTATGTGATTTAGGGCTCGTTCGTTTGTGATATTCCGAAATAAGAATATATTCTAGCAAGAGAGCATAAGCAAAGGAGGGAATCTCCAATACGCGGGCCTGTACGATGATTATGTCGAATAAAATCTATTTTTAGTAACCGGAAGCAGTTGAAGCAAAGTGGGTGCTCGCGCGCGTGTGGAAACTAAAAAAATGGCGCAAAATATTGGCAGTCAAAAGGCGGTATATGGAGGGGGGAGTGGGGGGACTTATATGTTCAATGGGTAGGTATGTGCGGCCATAAGGTCCAGGACCGGACCCGGTTTTACGAGTAAAATAGCCCCAAAATCCTGGTTCTGGACCTTATGGCCGCACATACCTACCCATTGAAAATGTAAGTGCCCCCCCCCCCCTCCCCCCCGTGTTCCAAGCCGATTCCGGAATAAGAATACCTGAAGAGAAATAATATTCAAGATTTCCTTATTCGCTTGCGATTCCCATTATTGTTTTTTTTTATGTTTAGCAAGTTAAACGGTCTTTTTCTCTTAGACGTACAACTCACGTTACAACTTTTCTTTCGTGCACTTAGTTTTTCGTGCCAACGTCAGAAAAGGTTACCGCACCTCTGCAAACCGCACCGTATACCACGCTGTCATAGTTACCAAGTACAAGGGCACTATAGGAACACCTGCCGTTATTATTCGCGTATCAGGAGAAACGTGTCCGTGCCCAAAGCTGGTTGTTGGTGTGGATTATGTGGTGATGGGAGAAATCAAGAACGCCAAAAAAGGGAAACCAAGAATAGCTTTGGATCAATGTAGTTTTGTAAAGGCGTGGGACAGACGGGTGGACGAGGAAATGTCTCTGATGAAGGTAAAATGTGATCAGTCGTCGCGCATTCAAGAGCTGGTTGCCAAGAACACGTCCTTTATAGGTATGTTGTATTTGTACGAGTCCTTAATAGGACTCCCTCCATAACAAATATGAGTCCCAAACCAAAAACAATGAATCCTATAACAAGAATGAAATCAAAGATTACCCGAAAATGTTAGTACTAAATTACCGTTGGTGTCTGTAACAGCATCATTCGCTACACAGACAGTTTGGCAGGTCTTACTCTCGCTTTGCGATCTATCGTCTTCGCGCGGTGTAACCGGTGATGTAATATATACGTAACGATGGACCTTTTGCAGGGGTTGTACTGGATGGCAAAATAATCTGACTTCATATATTTAAAGTCAGCACTTGTACGAGATCGATATTGTTATTAGCAAAACCTCTTTGTAAATGCTATTTTTTGTCAATCTTTCTAAAGCAGCGTTTTGAAGTTCATTCGCCATCCAGTAAAACCTTACCCATGGAATCACGAGCGCAATTCATTCGTTATTGTAGTGATATGTCAGCACGTGACTGTTTCCTGAAAAAGGCCTATTTTTGCTCTGGTAGACGCGAAGAAATTCCTTGAAATTTAACGAGAGCATTTATTTAGCCTCATTGAATTTGGATGTTTTGCGTCCATGGGGATGCATGTCGAAAAGTAAATCGCGTGTTTGTTTTTTTTCATTTTTATGCGTAAATAAAAAGACACAGAGGTAACGAAATCACTGCTTCTAAGAAAGTATTTGTGTCGTTGAATCTTCTGTGTCCGTTTTAATCTTATGAATCACTCAGTTGAACCTCCTGTTTGTTTTCTGCTGTACATCCGCGGTGACGTTTATCTTTACGACTGGTCGATTGTTTTCCAGAACTTGACGCTTTTACAACCAGGAAGACTCCAATTACAACTGTTGGGCTTGAGCACAGTTCACCTACTGCCGAGCCTATCATTGACAAAGATGCTCCGACAACGAGTATGCCGCGGTCCGCTATTAGTATTACAACCGCAACAACGCAAGCTATCGACAAGAAAACCACATCCCAAAGAACAGGTATAGAGTATTCATAATGCTTCACTTTCAATAAGTAATTATTTCGTTTTAAGGGACTGTTCGTTAATTATAGAAATATACAATTTTCAAAATCAGTTGAAAATTGAGGGGGGGGGGGGTACATTTTGTGTGATGGAACAAAATGGGGGGGGGGGGGGTAGAGTTTGTACAGGACAAATTCGGGGGGGGTATGTTTTTAAGAATTCAATTTTCTTTTGGGGGGTGGTACATTTGTTGTTGTGCTTATTTAGAAAATAAGCACACGACCACCAATAGGTCAACTCTAAGGTATTATATATATTTCAATCTGCACGACCTTCGATAACTGCTATCTTATTTTGAAATGATTGACTATTATTGAAAACGAACACGGAAGAAAAAGAAATACAATAAACAGTAGCAAAGCATAATAAAATACAAGAAAAAATACTGGTCCCATCTGAGGGTAGAATCCACGTGGGTCGAATTTCAGGGTGGGCTATTAGATCACTCGGCCATGACGCATAAGTTCGATGTCTTTTTACGCTACGTAAGGTATAATTATAGTAGAGCAGATTTCGTATGAGTGGGCAAGTTACGGCAACGACTTACGGCACGGTTACTCTACATGCCGTGGCGTTGAAATGGTTTCCCTATATTTTTGTCCTGCTGATCCAATCAAATTACAGAGTTACGGTACAGTAAGTTACAGTACGTTACGGGTAAGGCTACGGCGCTGCTGTATTTCTGTCCCACTCATACGAAATCCGCTTTGCACGGTGTAAAATTGGTTTGACTTGCATGGTTGTTACCTTTTTGATTTCTTTTTTTTCTTTTTCCTCTTTTTCTAATTGATTTTATCTGTGTATAGAGCTCTGCTAAGAAAAACAAAAAGTAAACTATTAATATTTCTCAAGGTGCCATTTTACCAGCGTGAATTTTTCAAATTGATCACTTTCTGTCCTTCTCAGGGAACCATATAGTAGTATCTGAATTTAAACTACCAAAGATATGAGGAGCGAACGCAACTTGAAAATGAAAATGGAACCTAACTGGGTTATGTTTACAAGTCATATAGTATTGTAGAACTATTTATGTTTTATCTACAAAAGAGAAATTAATCATCTTCCCACTTCTTATCCTCTATAGCTGCACCAGTAACTGTTAACACGCCCTCGCCAGCCATCCCTAATACACCGAGACTAACATCTGAGTATGCAATCGTTGATATGTCCAGCGGCACACCAACAAACAGACAGACACACCAACAAACAGGTACGCAATGACACTGGCCTTCCTCCCTACTCTGATGCGTCATTATAAGCACTGATTGAGCTATAAAACTAGTTTGCAAATTACAACATAATCACGAATAATCCAGTTTTAGGATCACGCGCAGTTGTACAAATCCTTTGTTTATTTGGCGGGTTAGTTAAAGTGTATATGAGCCCAAATTTTTATCATTAAAATCGATTCTCCATCAAGTAAATAGTTGAATTAAATCAAGTAAATAGTTGAATATATTTCTTAATTTGAGTGCTGCGTCTATGAGTTATAGAGGTTTCTATTTCCAATATGCTAATTATGTGACGACATGTGAGGCCAACAAAAGGTCACTTCTTTCTCCTTGTGAATGGAACTATTTCTGATTTATACAAAACATTTGGTAAAATCACTGATATAAGGCCCAAATATTACATGGATGTTTAGAAAATTATGTATATTTCTGTTAGCACATCTTTGTGTAATAAATGAGTCCTCACATGTCGTCACATAATTAGCATATCGGAAATAGAAACCTCTATAACTCATAGACGCAGCACCCAAATTAAGAAATATTTTACAATTCAAGTATTGATGGAGAATCGATTTTAATGATAGCAAATTTATGCACTTCAAAACAAAGGCACATGATATTGAAACATTAAGAGGAGGTATTTTACAAAACCGCGTATTGGGCACAAACATTAACAGGTTAGCAAATATTTTTTTTAAATGGAGTGTTAATCCAAAGCGAAAATTTAAAACAAAAACTTATCTCGTCAGGGCTAAACCTGAATCATGATGTAACAGGCCAAACTTAGGCGGTTCACTGGCTGTCTAAATTTGCATATAAAAGCAAGAAACTAAGACTGACAAAAAAACCACGAATAACTACGATAAAAACACGAGCTATTCTCACCGAACCAATAACTACAAGTACTTTAACAGAGAAGCCAGACATGCGGCCTAGGTCGCAGCCCAGAGCAACCCTCTGGAGGATCGTAACAGCGACAAGAAAAACCACAGTGAGAAAAGGTGCGACACGGGTTCATAAAGATTTATTTCATGTTAAGGCATTTATATTCATTTCCTTTTCCAACGATTTCTGGAATATCGTCATTGCTTGTAGAAATAGATCTTGCCGAATATTTTCCCGTGCTACACATAAACGAGGCGATTGGTATAGTGAGCTGTAATAATTGCGCTACTTTATCAGCTGATCATGATGCAAGTAAAAGGCTGACCTGTTATTTCAGAGTTTATTTATGACTCTCATTCGTTTTACTTACATGAACTTCTACAGTAGCGCAATTTTTTATAGCTCACTTTATCCAATTTCCTCGTTTCATTGTAGCGCGGAAAAATATTCGGTAAGGTCTATTATCTCTGAAAAAGCAATAATAACTTAAGTCCGACCTCAATACGATCAATTTGTATCAGTAATTTGCTGTGATGTTCTAATGATTGCCGGATAATTAATGTGACTTGTTTTTTCCTTCAGGACAGTGTGATCAATGCCGTACATCGGACAAAATGCAAGACTTCTGTTCCAGTGATTACGGTTAGATTCTTTACAAAAAGATTCTCTCGTTCATGTGATATCAATAACGATAATTTACGTACGTGATTTAGGGCTCGTTCGTTTGTGATATTCCGAAATAAGAATATATTCTAGCAAGAGAGCACAAGCAAAGGAAGGAATCTCCATTACGCGGGCCTGTACGATGATTATGTCGAATAACATCTATTTTTAGTAACCGGAAGCAGTTGAAGCAAAGTGGGTGCGCGCGCACGCGTGTATGGAAACTAAAAAAATGGCGCAAAATATTGGCAGTCAAGACTGGGGGGACTTATATGTTCAATGGGTAGGTATGAGCGGCCATAAGGTCCAGGACCGGACCCGGTTTTACAAGTAAAATAGCCCCAAAATCCCGGTTCTGGACGTTATGGCCGCACATACCTACCCATTGAACATGTAAGTGTCTCCCCCCCCCCCCCCGGTGTTCCAAGTCGATTCCGGAATAAGAATACCTGAAGAGAAATAATATTCAAGATTTCCTTATTCGCTTGCGATTCCCATTATTGTTTTTTTATGTTTAGCAAGTTAACCGGTCTTTTTCTCTCAGACGTACAACTCACGTTACAACTTTTCTTTCGTGCCCTTAGTTTTTCGTGCCAACGTCAGAAAAGGATACCGTACCTCTGCAAACCGCACCGTATACCACGCAGTCATAGTTACCAAGTACAAGGGCACTATAGGAACACCTGCCGTTATTATTCGCGTATCAGGAGAAACGTGTCCGTGCCCAAAGCTGGTTGTTGGTATGGATTATGTGGTGATGGGAGAAATCAAGAACGCCAAGAAAGGGAAACCAAGAATAGCTTTGGATCAACGTAGTTTTGTAAAGGCGTGGGACAGACGGGTGGACGAGGAAGTGTCTCTGATGAAGGTAAAATGTGATCAATCGTCGCGCATTCAAGATCTGGTTGCCAAGAACACGTCCTTTATAGGTATGTTGTATTTTAGACTTGCTCCATGTCGAAATCGCTGAGTCACTGGGTAAGCGATTACTGGGTCAAAAATCGAGCGCGAGAATCGAAGCGAGAGGCGAGTTCGACTTGTTTCACTTGGAGGAAATTGAATTGGGGGTGTATGTATTGGCGCGAAAACACGTTTCAGGGGCGGAGCTTACATTTCGCGCCTTTGACAAACTCTTTCTGAGCACAATGAAATTGTAAATACCACATCCACGGTCGACTGACTTGACACGTCAACAACAATGCCTGAAGAATTGACGCTTTGTGATTGGGCAAATCTTAGTACGTCATAAGCCACGCCTCCGGTTGAAAAATCAACCGGTAAATTTGGCGCGCTGCAAGTGGGAAAAGTCCTTCGTGCGGGGGCTAAGAAGGACTTTGAGAAAGTCTAGTTGTATTTGTACGAGTCCTTATAGGACTCCCTCCATAACAAATATGAGTTAAAATGTTAGTACTAAATTATCATTGGTGTCTGTAACAGCGTCATTCGCTACACAGACAGTTTGGCAGGTCTTACTATCACTTTGCGATCTATCGTCTTCGCGCGATGTCTATTTTTCGCCTCTAATCGATTGTCGATCTTTCTAAAAGAGCGCTTTGAAGTTTATTTGCCATCCAGTAAAACGTTTCCCATGGGATCACGAGCGCAATTCATTCGTTGTTGTAGTGATATGTCGGCACGTGACTGTTTCCTGAAAAAGGCCTATTTTTGCTCTGGTAGACGCGGAGAAATTCCTTGAAATTTAACGAGAGCATTTATTTAGCCTCCTTGAATTTGGATGTTTTGCGTCCATGGGGATGCATGTCGAAAAGTAAATCGCTTGGTTTTTACCATTTTTATGCGTAAATAATGCAAAACACAGAGGTAACGAAATCACTGCTTCAAAGAAAGTATTAGCGTCGTTGAATCTTCTGTGTCCGTTTAATTTTTATGATTCACTCAGTTGAACCTCCTGTTTGTTTTCTGCTGACGTTTGTGCTTACGATTGATCGATCATTTTTCAGAACTTGACGCTTTGACAACCAGGAAGAGTCCAACTACTGCCGAGCCTATCATTGACAAAGATGCTCCGACACGGTCCGCTATTAGTACTATAACCGCAACAACGCAAGCTATCGACAAGAAAACCACATCCCAAAGAACAGGTATAAAGTATTCATAATGCTTCACTTTCAATAAGTAATTCTTTCGTTTTAAGGGACTGACAATTTTCAAAATCAGTTGAAAGTTGGGGGTTACATTTTGTGTGATGGTAAAAAATGGGCGGGGTAGAGTTTGTACAGGACATATTCGGGGGGGGGGGGGGTGTAGAATTTATTTTGGGGTGTAAATAAGCACCAAAAAA